>VXBS01010266.1:98482-138082 GCA_013400255.1 Sitta europaea
GGCGGGGGTGCCGGAGGGAGGAGCGAGTTGCCCCTCGCCGCCACCCCCGGCACCTCCGCCGTTTGCAAGGCGGTTGCAACAGCACCTCTGAATTCCCTAAAATTCCAGTATGATCGTTTATGCACCTTACTGTTAAAAACATCAAAATTCAAACTCTTGTCTTCTTCCAGGTAGCTTGGAAACTGGCCCAGATGGCCAGGCTTCTTCGGAGGGAAAGGAGCAGTTCCCTGGTGAAAGTGGCGGAGACTCCCGGGACACCTGCACAGCTCTGGAGCAAGAGGTAGAGAACACTCATCTTTTCTGAGATATATTTCATAGAGAGGTGAAATATTCGTGCTTTTAGCACCCAGAAAGACAAATTGCTCTGAACTACACGTTTCCTGCACCCTGAGGGGTCAGAGCAGCTGTCTCATCACATGGGTTTGTCCCAAAGTGGCACTTCAGCAGTTCTGGTCCTTTATTGTTCTGCTCTGACCACGTAGGTTTAACCTGCACAAAACCAAGTTTTGTTCTTAACAGGCATTCCCAAAGTTCACAGTGACATGTTTTCTTGGAGTGATCCTGTTTCCCAGTGTTTTTCCCCCTGAGGAAACCATCCGTGGTATTTGGGGTGATGGTGCACTCACAGTAATTGTTATTTCAGCTCTTCTTAACGTTCCTTGAGCACTTTCTTGGGGGTTGGTTTCTTCCCTCGCAGTTGCACATCCTGCCCACAACTCGCACTCACGTTGATGTGCAGCAGGAAGTTCCTCCTCTGAAGCAATCATGGAGTGAGGGTTTGGTGCTATTTTAAGAAGAGTTTCTCAGGCAGCTAAATTGAGTGAAAGAGATCAGTTTTATTTCAGCTGACCGTTTACCAGTCGAGCTCTAAAAGCGTTTTACTTCACCAACTCACAACTCAAGAACTACCTGCTAAGGGAGATTAATGTAGAACCTCATCAACATGAAAGCCAGAAGAGCTTACACGAGGTGTATTATGTTGAACAGGAAACAGTTTGAGCTTCCATTATTAATAGATGAGAGTGTCAAAGAAAAAAAAAAAGAGTTAAAAATTGCTCATTACGGTAGAAATCTTGCTGATCCAGAGAGGCAGAATCTGCCTCACAATTGAAAAGTGAAAATGCAATGAGTAATCCCACCCAGAAAAGGAGCAGCATCCGTTGCCTTCCAGAAAACGGTGTGGTGTTGACGATTATTGCAAGTTTTCTTCCTCAGCCCTGTTCAGCCACATGTGGGGATTCAGATTGATTTGCTCTGGAGGTAGTCTTGCCCAGTGCACCAGGTTGATAGCAGAAAGGATGGGAAAAGAAAATACAAGAGAACCTTGTTTCTCTGAGAATCTCTGAGAAGGAATTCTGTGTAGGCAGACAAGTGAGAGTATGAAAAAACGGGATGAGAAGTGATCTGCAAAACACACAGGGAAAGGTGTTTAGAGCTACAAATAGACACCTTTTCAGGGGAAAATATATCCAACATGTAACACTGGCTCTTAATAGTTGCAAGAAATTCAATTCAGAAAAAGTTTAACATAATTTCATTCAGATAACAAGTTAAGGGGGAAGAGACAGAAAAATGTTGATGGGAGTTGGAGATTGGAGTTCCCATGACTGGGAGCACGCATCTCCACATGTTCATTGTGTGCATGGGTGAAGGTTGCAGTGTGTTAACACAAGCCTTCTGTGATTTCAGATGAAGAAGTTTTGCTATTAAAGCAGTTTGGTCACAGGGGGCTCCAACAGAAAACTTCACAGGGACAACATCACAGTGAGACACCCACAGGCTCGAGTTCTGCTTGACATGGCCATGTTCTACTAGACCTGCCATGACGGCATTTTTTCCCAGTGTTCCCAACTGGATTCAAGATGCAAAGCAGGAGGAGGAAGAGACAGGCTGGAAATTAGTCCCCAGACCAAGAGGTGAAGAGACCGAAAGTCAGGGAAAATGCCAGTGTGAACTATCGGAGCCCTCCTTCCCTCACGTGGACAAGCTGAGAACTCACACCCTTTCCCATTCGGAGCAGAGGCCCTACAACTGCCCCCAGCTGCACTGTGGCAAGGCCTTTGCCTCCAAGTACAAGCTCTATAGGTAGGTATCTGCAAGTGCCTCTGCCCAGCAGTGACAGGAGAGAGGGGAAACCCCCTCCCTCATGTGTTTTTGCTTGAATTTCTGAGAAGCTGGAGGAGGGGAAATGCCCTTTTACCTTGCAAAGCAGTTGAGTCCCAGACATTACCATACTTGGCATCTCTTTAGGTGCCTTCCAGAGAACTTCAGCTAATGCTGTATCCTGAGCTCAAGCTGTTTTCTGTTTCACTGAGGAAGAAATAGAAACAGAAAGTGAAGTTCACGGATTAAAAAACAAAATGGAAAGGAAGAATAGTGCAAGAATAGAATAATTTGCATTTATAAATCCTGCTTCTAACCACGGGGATAATTCAATGGCAGCTGTTGCTCCAGTATGGAGAAGTAGAGTTCCCATTTATGTAGTGAAGTATAGCATAGAATAATTGAACAGTGATGGCTGAGAACTTGAAATCAGATGAACCACAGTGTGGGAGAGTGTGAGATACCGAGGTGATTTCAGACCACAGTGGCTGTCAGCACACTTGGGCACAGCCTGACCCTCATGATGAACTTTTCTCAGCTGATGAAGTTTTCTCACCTAGTGTCACAAACTAGGGAGGTCTTCTTTGGCAGCCTCAGCAGAGAGCAGGAGCTGAGGGGGCAAGACTGTAGGTTTTGCCTGAAGCGTTGTGCTCCTGTGCTCCTTGTTTAGAGGAGGTAAAATGCCATCTGGGATTTTTGTGGCGTAAAGCGTAGGACGCAAGGAGAATTCTGTAGAACTAGTGTGTGTTCCCTCAGGGGCTGGGTGTTCGTCTGACCTCTCCTGCTTTTCTCCCCTAAGGCATATGGCCACGCACTCTGCTCAGAAGCCCCACCAGTGCATGTACTGCGAGAAGATGTTTCACCGGAAGGATCACCTTCGGAACCACCTGCAGACCCACGATCCCAACAAGGAGGCCCTGCACTGTCCCGAGTGCGGCAAGAACTACAACACCAAACTGGGCTTCAGGCGACACCTGGCCATGCACGCGGCTGCCAGCGGTGACCTCAGCTGCAAGGTGTGCCTCCAGACCTTTGAGAGCACCCAGGTGCTGCTGGAGCACCTCAAAGCTCATTCCAGGCGGGCTTCTGGAGGGGCGAAGGAAAAGAAGCATCCGTGTGACCACTGCGATCGGCGCTTCTACACGCGGAAGGACGTGCGGAGACACCTGGTAGTGCACACGGGCCGGAAGGACTTCTTGTGCCAGTACTGTGCTCAGAGGTTTGGGAGGAAAGACCACCTGACCAGGCACATGAAGAAAAGCCACTCCCAGGAACTGCTGAAGATTAAGACGGAGCCAGTGGACATGCTGGGTCTGCTCAGCTGCAGCTCCTCTGTGGCAGTGAAGGAAGAGCTGAGTCCTGTCCTGTGTATGGCATCCAGAGACATGATGGGTGGTAAGAGCTTCCCTGGCATGCTGCCCGTGGGCATGTACAGCACACATCTCCAAACCATGCCAAGCTCAGGGATGCCCCATTCTTTGGTTCCTAATTCTCTTCCAATGGGAATGAGCTATCCTCTGGAGTCTTCTTCTCCCATCTCCTCCCCACCGCAACCTCCTCCAAAGTATCAGCTTGGATCTACCTCATATTTGCCTGAGAAACTACCCAAAGTAGAGGTGGACAGCTTTTTGTCAGACTTCCCTGGCAGCGTGTCTCTCTCATCTGGTGATCCTCAGTCCTCTTCGCCTCAGCCACCTGCCCTGGACGAGGCTTTGCTTTCCAAGAGCCCTGCTAACCTCTCAGAGGCTCTCTGTGCTGCTAACATGGACTTTTCTCATCTTCTTGGCTTCCTCCCCCTAAATCTTCCTCCTTGCAATCCACCTGTCTCATCAGGGGGATTGGTCATGGGCTACTCGCAGGGGGAGGCGCAGCCACTGCTCACCACTTTGCAACATCAACCTCAAGAGTCTCCCGGAGCCGGGGCCTCGCTGAACTTTGGGCCCCTTCATTCGTTGCCCCCCGTCTTCACCTCCAGCTTGAGCACAACCACGCTGCCACGGTTCCACCAGGCATTCCAATAAGCTGGAAATAGCACTGGAGAACAGATCATTCAGTCACCCTTTTGTGGAGAGCCTTAAAAACGCACAACTCTTCCTTCCTTGGGGGTGTGAAAGCTCTGGCAGAGCTGGGTCAGACAGGAGGTTTCTGATCTCAGAGGGAGCACTTGTAGACTGGAACGGTCGATATCCCGTGCGAGTCCCAGTCCTGTACAGCGGAAAGATTTCAGCTGATAGACTGGATATATTTTATCTAATTTTTAATCTGTGAATCAGGAGCCGCGCTTAGCACTGACCTTCCCTGAGAATGCTGGAGCTATGTTCCTCTCTGGGAAGGGACTGTCCCTCAGAAGGAGTTGAGACTCTTTCATGCTGGGCTAAACTTATGAAGAGTCCAGCTTCCATTTCATGTTACCACACTGCAATTCTGGCAAACCAGCCAACACCTTGGCATGGGGAAGAAGTCATGATACCGCTCTGTATGAAGCCAATGGGGAAGAGGCTGTCCTTCCCTGCTACCTCTCATCCCATCACCCAACACAGCTTACTCCACATCAGTGTTAAGCAACAAGCCCGTTTACATAGTGAATTCAACGTCACCTCTTCAGAGCCGTTAGGATAAACTTGTTATGGTGAACATTGTTTACACAACACAAATCTGTTTCTGCCATTGCAAAAATAGGAGGCACCAGAATACACTGGGTTCATCTCTGGTGTAGCTAGAACACTGTTTACACAACGAAGTCAGGTTGCACTGATTTCTCTTCACTTATCATGTTCTTCCCCCATGGGGAAATACACTGCTTTTGGACCACTTCAGCCTCTGCCCCTGTAGGCAGCAGCTTCCTGCCTTTACTCACTGGCTGTCCCGAGTGAAGGGGATGGAGCAGCTCTCGCAGCTTAGCTTGGTGTGCAGTGTATGGACAGAGCCCTTTAAACATCTCCCCCAGGCAAACAGATCTGGAAACCAAAGCACGTGAGAGAACTGGGTGAGAAGCTCGGGACATCCAGCACTGGTGTACCAGGCATGGATAAGAACAGGCTGCAGGCCCTGCTCCATAGGTTCCCTTGGGGTGAGGAACAGAGTATGAGTTTCTGTGGTCCCACAGCCATTCATTGAGGTCAACACCCGTTTTGGCTTATCTAGGAAGCAGTCTCAAAGGTATATTTTAACCTCAATGGTGATAACATCCAAGAATCAAAGAAAAATTGGTCCCAGCTTCATGTACACACTGTCAGTGTATTTGAAGCATTTCTCCCAACAACCAGTAGTTCTAACAAATGCCGAGGTTTGGGGCCTGCAGTTAACTTTTCACTTTGGATTTGGTTCCACTGGCCTTTTTTGTTCCCTCCTACTCAAGCCTTGCCTCCTGAAGTTTAAGTTTTGCTTCCCTTGCTCCCTGCCCTACCTCTTAAACTCTTCCATGGGCTGCCTACCTACCAGGGCAGAAGGGTTATAGTGGGAAGTAGCAGCCAGCTGCTGGTGTCATTTAGCACCTGTATTGCCTCCTGCTCCTGTTTTCCTGGGCACTTATACTGCAGATGGGGACATGGAGGTCACTCTGCACTGGTGCAGGTTTATGACTATATGGACAGGCAGATCTTCGTACCTCAGCATGAAGGAACAATTGTAGGCCAATATAAACCAGGAAATCTGTCGATATTATTCTGCATAAATCTAGGAAGTGCAAAATCTACCTCTACTCTGTTATCTCAGCTCCTTGGGTGAAGCCAGATGCTGTCCTCCCTTGTCTCCCCACAGCACATCCACCTCAGTTGATGCAGATTTCTTCCTGCTGAGCCATGATCCCACCGTGTGACATCAGCTGTCCCCCTTCCATTTTACTCCAGAATTTTATTTTTAATTTAGCTTAGTAATTCTTCCCAGAATGACTCTTTAGCAATCCATTGATTCTCCAGAACATAGATCAGTTGTTTTAGGTTAGCCAGCAATGCTGCAAATAAGACTTTTGTATCAAAATGTAATATAAGATTTATTTACCTCAGCAATATCCTGTGGCAATGATCTCCCCGAGTTGAATGCAGTACTTTTTCCTTTTCTCCACTGGAAAATGTTGCCTTTCCAAGTCCAACGAGTGCCTTCTTGTTCTCTAACCTAGCAAAGGTAAACAGGGCATTGCAGCCAGTCTGTTTACCAGCATTGAATACCTCAGGCCTGTCTTCTATTGCTTTGCTCTTGGCAAATTAAAGAGTTTCACACTGATATCAATTATATGCAAGCCTTATCCCTGTCTTCAGTTGAGAGGATTATTATTTTTTGAGAAATAAATGGTCAGAACTGATCACTCACTGCCAGTGAGGATTATCAGATTTATGCAATGCCATCACACATCTCCCACTGCAGAACATTCAGCTTTCTTGCTTCCTGCCTGCATTGTACTCTGAACAGATGTCATCACTGGAATTCCTTTAGCAGTGGTAGCTAAACTTAGAGCCAGGCATCTTTTTCCTACCAGTAGTCTGTCAAAGAATAAATGGAATTCATTTTGCTATGATTTGCACGTGTGATTTGCTTTCCACAGCTACTTTAACAAGCAGAACTGCAATAACCTTTGTCAAGGCAAGGAAAATCTAGCCCAGCAAGGGCAGCGTGGTCAGAGATAACTTTGGAGCTGATTCCAGGTGTTTGCACAGGAAAATGGATTCCAAGTTCCAATACCACAACAGCTTGGAATTTGAAAGTATTTAACCAGTCAGTCTAAAACTAATGAGACTAGTTCCATTTGAAATAGCAAGTGTGCAATTCACAGAAGAAATTATAGAGAACAGTTTTTACCTGTTTATAAGAAAATGCTTTGAGCATCCAAGCTTATAGCACTTGGGAATCCTGGTGCACTAGGACATGTGTACTTGTAGGCAAGTCAGTGGAAGTCAGCTTAGCCAAGCTCCTGCTGATGCAGCTGGAGGGAAGGGACAAGGGTAACCATGGCATGCTGTGAGGGGGATTGCTGCAGCACAGCCTACAATCTCTTCTGTGGTGTATGTGCAGGGCTTTGTGGCAGCCACTCTGCTGGTTATGAGATACAAAAAATCATCCCAGAAAGAGTTTGGGTTTGGTTTTTGTTTTGGACCATGAATTTGGGGCTGCAGGTCCAGGACACGGCTGGGAGTCAGGCAGGCAGAGCCCAGCAAACCATTGCACTGGGATCCCACTGTCCCTCTGAAGATTGCACCAGATTGAGCCCAAGGGCAGCAACTACAGCACATAATTTTATGTTCAGGAGGGTAAATTGGCTGGCTTGGGGGATGTGCACAGCAATAGGAACAGTGTAGTCAACTAAGATATAAACCCATAGACCTCCAGTCAGCAAAAGGACAGGACATGAACTTGCCAGCTCATATAGATCAGACCCTGGATTCTCAGAAAGCCAAGAACCTAATGCCCCCCTAGAAATAAGAACTAACAAAGAGCCAAGCCACTCCCTGGCAGCAGAGGGTTAACTCTTGCCCAACCTTCCAGGTTCAGATTGCCAGAACCCTGTGAAAGGCTGAAGATCTTTCTCCCTCTGGGATTACAGCTCACACAAAATCCATTTGTAGGAAGGAACAACATGTTATCTTGCATTTGCTTCCACTGAATTTCACATGACGGAGTACCCACACACCGTGTTGTGACAGACCCCGTTCTCTGTCTCACAACATTGCTGCTCTTTAGCCTCAGTGTTGAAAAATGGTGTCACTTCCACTGGAATCCTTTTTTTGCCTCCAGTAGATTGATGATTTCAGTACTTTTGTTGAGCTCAGCTCTTTGTTCTTTAATTCCTTCCTTGCTGACAGCTGAAGAGCAGCTGCTGGGAAGATTTCCTGCAGTTCACTGAAAAAATCCCCTTTTCCTTTCTCTACCATTGCACCACCTTTGCTCTCTGGACAGAACAACCCCACAGAGGCACTTTCTGCTGCCTGCAATTAAAATTTCCACAAATAAATCTTCAAAGATGTGCTTCCCATCACCCTACCTTCTTGCTTATCCTCTAATCCCAGTTAGTCAGGCTGACTGAATTCTCCCTCAGGTGCCTATTTTTAGCTAATTGCCTGCCCAAGCCCTGGAGCTATTCTGCCACTGAACAGTGAAGTGGATGAATGGCTCGAACAGAACCACTTCAGGTTTCCATCTTCATCCAAAATTTGTGTCTTTTCCATAACTTATTTCTTGTATTTTTCCCAACTCCTAGGGATGGGAGCTGCCACCTGAAGCTTTGAATCCCATCCTGGCTGACCCCTGTGTGGTAGGAGAAGGTGGTTTGGTTTAGCCTGGTCTGCTGGATCTGGGAAGCCCACATTCTTTTCACCCCAGTGCCCAGCTCTGGCACCTCTCACCCTTCCCATGCCTGTTTACCATAACATGCCCCAGCCATACTGAGCCTCTCTTGGAAAGCAGCTGGAAGGTGCCAGGTTGATGCCATTACCACTGATCCAGCTGCCTTTCAGGACCACTATTCCTATTCCCCACCACCTCTCAGGTTCTGTTGTCCCTGCTGCACAGTCCATGCACACTCAAAACATTAGGCTCACCTCTGGCCATTCCCAGTGATGGACTTGCTTCCTTCTAGTGACTAACTGGGATCCCCTAGGAATCCTACACGTTTTAGCTAGTCTTGTGGCTGCAGGTAAAGAGTTTTCTCCTGGGGTACAGTCTGCAATCTCTACCTCGAGCCAGCTCTTCCCACAGGCCAAACACCACTAAACACTTCAGCCTGGCCTGCAAACAGCAAAAACAGAACTGGTGTTCAGAAATGAGCCCAGTAAACAGATCACATTCTGCTTCTCACAAATCCACACCAGGAGATGAGCTTGGCTTTCCTGTTCAAAGTACATTTTATTTCCATGTGCACGGGTGGGCTGCAGGAGGAGCCCGAAGCTCCTTCCTCAGCCCTGTGCTTGAGGTTGAAGCCAGGTCTGCGTGGTTCTTCCCACCAGTGCCTAAATACCAGCATGGAAATAGAGCATATATGACACAGGGAGCTTCTCTGTATCAGACCACAGTTAAAAATGAAACTTAAAAGCATTGCAAAAGATAACCAAGGAATTTGGAATTAATTTTTCTATTACTATAAATAAGTCTGTTCGTCAGCTGGGAGAAGAATCTTCAACATTGAAGTGTCTGTTACAAACCAACCATCCCTCACTTTTGTGTCTTTGTTTTGAACCACTGTGCAAGGGGATAACCAGCTCTAGCAGGAATGGACTGGGGACAGCTCCAGGGCCTGCAGGACAGGGACTGCCTCCAGCACCTGGGACAGGCCAGGCTGGCTGAGTGTCCAGGTGGACAGAGACCTGCCTGCAGCCCTTCTCCCTCTGTAGTCAGTGTCTTGCACTTGAAGGTAACATGTGAGCTTTGCTCACAGCCCCACTTCACTTCAGGGTGCCACATGAGGCTGCAGAAGCCTGCATGCTGCAGCACAGCCCAGAACTTAGCTACAAGGCTCTCTGGAGTTTGAGTTCTCCTCACCCTACTGAGTGTCTCAGCCTTGATGCTTTGTGGAGCTTCCCCACTTCAGCGATTCCTGATACCTAAGAGCAATTTTTAGAAAGACTGATCTGTAACATTTGAACCAGTGTTTTCCTTAAATGAGGGTACTGAAGAACACAGAACTGTCTGCTGATGTACTCTTGAGACTTGGGGAGGCTACAAGAAGGACAAAAAAGAACCTGTAGAACCCCTGGGAGCAGCCAAGCTCCAAAACTGTTGCTGTGAGAAAAGGTACTGAGTGGCCTTTGCAGCCACAAGTCATGCCAAGAACCCTCACCCAGCACAAGCTCTGTCATCTCCCACAGAAGCCTTTGGAAGGTGAAGGGTTTGGGATAAGCCATGGGAGGGGATGGGAAAGCCACAGTGTCCCTCCCCAGGGCTGCCATTCACACTGTCCCTTCTTGCACTGGTTCTGGACAGGCCCTGTGCCTGACCTCCCTCCCTGCAGCTACAGCTGCCAAAGCCAGAAACTTCCCATTGTTAAAGCTCAACTGGTTTTCTAAAGACAAACTTTCTAGCACTTTCACACAGAGTGAATAACCTCTTTTAATGGAGTGCTTTGGGGGCTGTAAACAAGGTTTTTAAATTGTAATTAAGTGCCATTAGGAAATGTATGGTTCATCACTAAAATTAGCTTTTGCAAAATGAAGTTCAAATTGAAAGCATTTTTTATAATGAAGTTGTTTATTAAAAGCACTTGGATCATCTACCCCAGGTGTCTTCATGGAGGGGAGTTCAGGCTTTGGTTGGATTAAGACAAGATAGAATCATAAGGCAGGTCAAAGACACAGCTCCCTACATGAAGCCACAGAGGTTTTCAAATTTCTTCCAAGTGAAGAATTAGACCCACAAGAAAAAACCCAGCACCCCACTGGGGAGGCAGCCACAGCAGACACCATTATCCCCTGTCAAGGAGAATAATGTTTGTTAGAAAGTTCTGGTTGCTTGGTTTCACTAAAATTTCCAGTCTATGTGGTAGCATTTCAGACAAGTCCAGCCCACTCCCCTTCCCAAATAACCCCAACATGCTCTGCTCCCCACTGGCAGCAGAACCAGGACTGAACCTCAGCTTAAGCTACAACTGGCTGCAGGCACCAGCAGCATTTGAAGATGAAACAGGGCAAAGCACACAGGCTCTCTTGGGATTCTCCTTCAGAACATGGATTAAAAGCTGACAGCCATGATCAGTGTTAGGTGCTTGTCTAGGAATGATCTAGTTTTCAGTTCTAGTTTTTGTTCCTAATTCAGGCACCATTAAAACGTGCCCTTTCCTCAGCAGCTTTCCCCTGGTGCTGAGGACTGTGACAGAACATCAATACACTCATCTGCCAAAAATGCGAAGTAAGTTCAGCACAGATTGTCCTGGTGGTGGAGCTAAAGCTTCCTTTGCCTTTTTAAAGGGAGAAAGGATGATTTCTGAGTTTTGATTCAAGTATTTGCCAGCTCTGGTCTCACTCACAGACACTCAGCAGCTCCCGACCTGGGGGAATCACATCCATTGCTCTGCTGGGCAAACCATCTCAGGAAAAGGGAATTTGCTTTGCCTCCCTCAGCCTCCAGCAGAAGCTCATTGATCTCCTGCCACACCCCCCAGCAGAAACACACAAGCTCTGGGAGTGGAGCTGGAAGCCAATGCTGAGGGCTCAGCTTCTGCAGCAGCCACGCTCAAACACCTGCTCAGAGGAAGGAACAGCAGCTCCCTTCCGAGCTCTCCTCTCCCCTCTGCTGCCCTAGAGCACTGCCCAGCACTGCCAGCCAACAGTTCTGCTGCTCTGCCCATCAGTGCCACACATCAAACAGGTCTCACACAAGACATGAGTTGCCCATGTGATATTACCCAGCAGCACAGCATCAGCAGAGCCAAATGTCTCAACTGGTGGCATAATTACAATATATGGCAGCATTCAGGGCATGCCATGCTGGGAGAAACTTAGTTTACCAGAAGAAAAATATTACAAAGAAAGCCAGAGTATTCCAAGCTCTGCTTCTGGCTGAAGCCACACATCACAGACCACAGGGGTGTCAAACAGGCCAACTGTTACAAAAAGAAATTCTCCAGAAGTGGCTTAGGAGAACCCAAGAGAGCAGGATGACAGGACAATGGCAGATTTATTTACAATAGGACACAAAGAATACATACATTAATTAAAAATTACAAAGAATACAGAGAAAACACTTCAGGGAAGGGAGAGAAATCAATGCTGGCTGAGCCTCTCCACTGGGCAGGGGCAGAAGACAAAAAGAAAAAAAAAATCAATGAAAATCTCAGAGAGGGACCTCAAATCAGAACTGACACAGGGCTCCACAGCACAGCTGGCTCACACATCCCCTCCTCCCTTTTTCCATCCATGATTCCTGGCTGATTAGACTTTGGCATGATGGGCAGGGCCAACGTAAAGAGACACAGGCCCTTGTGGACCTGGTGGAAACTTATGGCAGTTGGGGTTTATAAAGGCCCCAGAGCTCTCCCTGGGAGCAAGGAGGGCTTTGGACAGTTTGGGGTTGGAACGATGTGACCTGTGGCAGCTGGTCATTGGAAGACCTTACTCCAAGAAGAAAAATTTTCATAGATCTCAATAAAAAAACCTCTCCTCTGTAATCCTGGCTGAATCCAGTACATCTGGGGATGGAGGGAGCCTTCACTGCAACGTGGAACCTTTTTACTGATAAACATCACTGAAGTGACCAAAATAACAAAAAAACCACAACCCAACTTTAACCTCTTTAAAAAAAAAGAGCTTCCCACGGGCTGATTCAGACATCAAGCCATGGGAAAAAGAAGAACCCATGTCAGCTATCCAGGAGAGCTTGGACTGTTTTTTGTGGAGAAGAACAAAATACAGCTATGGGGTGTACACTTTTCCTGTTCCCTGGAGGTAGAGAATTTCAGAGGAGGAGCAGAGAGCAGCAAGGGCAGCCAGAGCACAGGGCCAGCGAGAGAGCCCCGCTCCCAGCCACGGGACAGCTCACGGGGCCACCTGCCTGTGCCAGCCCCTTCAGCACGGCCCTCGGGCCCAACACTGCCTCAGATCACTTGGCACTAACACCACGGCACTGCAGCCATCTCCCACAGGCTCTGCAGAGCCCAGTGGCATTCCCAGGAAGGAGCTGCCCCGATTTCTCTCATCCAGAGCAGAGCTACTGACAGAACAAACTCCTGTAGTTACCTCGCGCATCCTTCCAGTCCTGTATTCCAGCACAACCACGTCATTTCCACCGGGACGTTTTGTCCTGCCTTCTGAAGGAGAGGCAATCCCACCCTCCCACAGCGGCCTGTCCGAGGCTGGAGGGAGGGAAAAGTGATGCTGGAGGGTTGCTCAAGCTCTCTCAGGGTGAAATTGCACTTCCCAGGCTCTGAATGGCACCTCCAGCAAACTGTAAACAAGCCGAAGCCGGGACTTCGGTGATTGGAGTGCGCCAGACTCCCACTGGCTCCGGTTATTCTGCCACAGTCAAGCTCCCTCTTCCGTGCAGACACGAAGGCAGGAGAAAAACCCAGTCTGATACTTGTCTGAAGAGTCTCCCTGAATCCTAGAGCACCCCAGGGGCTGGAAGAAAACGTTTTCACAAGTGTTTCCACTGCTGTCTCAAATCCGTTCATCATCAACATAAAAAAAAAAGGATGGATTAGCAAAAAGGGGGTTTACTTATACAGAGGGATATTTCTCTGCTAAAAAACTCCCTCAAATATGGAACAGGATAATAAAGTTAAAATGTAAGGTATCTACAGACCCCTTTTCCCCGCAGAAGTAGCCCAGAATCCATGTACACTGTGCCAAAGTTACATTCCAAATCGAGGAGTTAATTATTTCTCTTGTGACTCTCCCACCGGATTTTTGTTTCCTTAAAAAGAGCTGGGAGAAGATGTCCCTGTCCCTCCCGGGAGGACACATGTTCAGAGGTGTCTGATTCCTGCTGGGGGGATTCCAGCTTCAGTCGATTTTCACGGCGGCGTAGATCTTCCGCACGAACATGTAGGCTGCGTAGAAGCCAATGGTGCCCGTCAGGAGCCAGAAGGACAGGACCATGAGGGCAGTGTAGCCAAAGTACAGTAAGGAAGGAATGAACTCAACAATATCCAGCTGAAACAGAAGAGGATGAAAAAAAAAATCAGCAAAATAAAGCACAGAGGTGACAAACCAACCAGCGCCCTCTCAAGGGGAACTCTGGCGAAGGGAGGAAAACTTTCATTTTTGTCCAGCTGAAGGGAGAGTCTCCTTTGAGGTGGGGTCAGGGAATGCTGCCCTGCACAAGTCCTGGGACACCTACACCCTCCTCTCCTGTCTGGAAGGGCTGTCAGCACTGCCTTAGGCTGGCATGGGTAGACTGGGACTACAGGCCAACCATTTCCTTTCCCAAATCCTACAGTCACTCCTAAAAACGTGGCTCTTTCACCCAGGAGGAATACCTTGTTCACAAAGTAGAAGACAGCATAGATCAGCACGTAGAAGGCAGATCCTCCAGACACCAGGAAGGTCCTCCACCACCAGCGATAATCCTGAGGAGAAAGAGGCTCATTATCCCCCAGACCTTCTTCTCCCTGGGCACTGCCTCAGGAAAGCTGTGACCATACAGGACAGGGAGAATACCATCCCATCTTCCTTCAAAGGAAATGCACAATTTGGGACTGGGGGACTTTTTTGTCATAAAAGTGTTTCCAAACCAAGAGATGTGATGCTGTCAGTCAGGCTCAAAGCACCTGCTGCCCAATGGCTCACCTTTGGTCGTGCATTCTGTTTTGTATGTGGATGGAATGGAACAGTTTGGGAACAGCTCGAAACATCCTGTGCCAGCAAACTTCCTGGTATGAAAGCACAGTTCCCATCCTAACAGTTAATCAAGGAGCTTTAATTCCCTTTAGAGTGAAGAGACATTGGGGACAATCACACCTGTGAAGCTGGGCCACACCGATCTTTGCTGAGCAGCAGCATTAATTGATCTGTGCTTTTCCATGAGCAAGTACCCTCAGCTACCCAAATTACAAACATGGAAATCTCACCTCGGCACAGAGCTGGAAATACACCATGACAATGCTGATCTGGGAGCAGGATACCACCAGAATTATAAACACCAGAAAGAGGAAGCCAAAAAGGTAATAGAACTGGTTCTCCCAGATTGCCTGAAATAAACACACAGCAGGAATTTGTTACTGTGATCAATCACTGAATGTGGGACTAACTTCTGGCAGCCAGCCAGGGGAAAATGAGGAGCCCCTCAGCCTCACCTAGATGAAACCATATCTAATGCATTTCACAATGTCACTTCAGAGGATTCAGGTTGCAAAAACGTGCACAAGGACAGCCCTGAGGTAGCCTGTTCATTCTCCTGCATCTCCCAAGCAATGGAACAGCAAATTCTTCCCCATTCATACAAAGTGAAAAATGGGTAGCAGTGGAAGAGTGACTGTCTCAACCCTCCTTGATGTAATGTTACAGTAAATTTTGTCTTTACCACAATCCTTCAAACCACCAGGACAGTCCCATAGCTCTCTCTGGAAACTACTGAATGGCCTGGAAGAAACCAGCTACTCCCTTCAGAGAATACAGGAATAGGAGACAGCTCCAGTGGAAGCCTCCTCCCTTTCAAAAGCTTTGGCATGAAAGGAATCCTATTGAGGAGGAAAGTGGGTTAAATGCTTACACTAAAAATGAAGAACAGTTCGATGAACATGGCTCCGAAGGGCAGAATACCAGCCATGAGGATCCTACAGAGCAGAAACAAAAACCATAAGCAGCATAACATAACTGTCTGGACATTAAATGTTTCTTGTAACCACACAGAACACTACATTTCCAGATTATTTAATTTCACAGGCACACTGTTGAGCATGTACAAGTACCCCTCATACCACACCCAAATTATTGATGTGGTCTCAAGGAACCCAATCTGCCATCTGTCCAAGTCTGGAGAGCAGCAGAAGGTGACACTCAAGAACCCAAGGGGACTGAGGGGAGGGAGCTTAACTCACCGTATTTCCCAGACACTCATCACTCACCCCACAAATTTGTTCATATACCACCTCTGCTCCGGGATCTGCCTGGGAATCTGATTTGTCCGTACAGGATTGTCATACGGCTGCTTGCGAAATCCAAAGTAGTAACCCAGGTAGACCAAGGGCAAGGAGATCCCAAACCACATGCAGAGCAAGGCCACCATGGTAGGGAAAGGCACCTGGAATCACACCAAGAGCCACAGAAGTGAGGCTGACAGCTCTCCTACCCTGGGGACTGATATCATCGGCCAAGCCAACCCTCCAGTCACCCACTTGGAAAGGTCTAGGAAGCCAAGTGAGTCCCTATCAGCCCAGTGACCCTCTCCCACCCAGCAGGCCCCAGGCTGAGGGTGGCACCTACCGCACCAGAGGAGTGTTTCCCCCAGATGAAGCAGTTCAGGACAAAGCAGATGCCAAAGACAACACCTGGGTACAGCGTCGCTGTCTGCAAGAGGAACCACAGTGTAAGAGAAGGCACCTGACTCATCAGCCAGATGCTCCCTGCAATGAGTCCATCCCTGAAACAAGGCATGTGTGGAGAAGTGTCCCTTTTGCTACAGGACAGGGACACAGAGCTGGGCTGTGGGGAAGATCTTGGACAATCCTCTTTGTTCAATTACGTGCTCTGATGGTGCCTTTTCTGTACAGCTACAAGAACTCAACCCACAGCAAATGTGCAGCACAGCCAGGCTGTGCCCAGCTACCACAAATGTGTGGAGCTTATCCACGGATCATCTTGCCATCAGCAAACCTGGACAAACAGCACAGAACATCCAAGACTCACACAGAAGGCTCCCTTCTTCCATCGATGGCCTTTCAGAGTCCGGTATAAGCGGCCAGCAAAGAATCCACCAAAAACCCTGGACAGAAACAAGCCAAGACAATGAAAATGAGCTGTTGTTGCTGGGGAGAGGCAGGACAGCACAGGGGGAAAGCCATGGAGGCACCTACCCCATGAACATGAAGAGGAAGCAGGCAGTTGTCATCAGCGCGCCCCGGCTCGAAGGTGACAGCATCCCCAGCATAGCAACAACTGCAGAGGGAAACAGGACAAGGAACAGCAGATCTGAGAGATGTGCTGCAGCAGCTGGAGGACAGGGGCCTGTCCCATCTGCAGCCCACAGCTGCCTGCAATCTCTGCACAGGCCTGATTTCCTACACAGCCTCCAGCACCAGCCAGAGAGGAAGGCACAGCTCTGATCTCAGCTACAGACCATGCTTTAGCCTCAGCTTCCCCAGGGATGGGAGCAGGTGCAGCTCAGCAGGCAAGGCACACCTGTGCAAAAGTCTCCCGGCCCACTATCAGGCAGGGCTCACAGCTTGGCAAAGGAAATGTAGTCACACAAAGCTGCCTTCAGCTGTCATCCAGCAGCTCTGCAGTGCCAAGCCCAGGCTGATGGCAACAGGAAGCAGGTTCATGGGCCTCACTCCAGCTATGGTGAGCACAGGGTGAAGTCAAACATCCTCAAGCAACATTTGTGTTACAGTCACCCTGTACAACATGTGCCACTTACAGATGACAATCAGGATCATACAGAAGAGCTGAATTCCAGAACCCAGGAGAGAGCTGAGGATCATAGGGTACTGTGGAGGCCTGAAGACATCTCCATGCACAAGTTTCCAACCAGATTCCTCCATGGTATCTTCCTACAGCAACAACAGAAAAAGGAGGTTATTTTGATGTGATATGCCAGTGGAAATTAAGGTCCTACCACAGCCAGCCTAAGATGTTAACTTCCCTGGATCCAATTTTTCTACTGAATTTTACCATTCTAGCCAAGAAACTTCTTTCCTCTTGGGCTAAAAACAGTTGAGACCTGAATTGTCAGTGCCAGTGCACACATTTACAGAGCTGTCTGCAGTCACTGCTTAGGTCTGAAGACATCTGAACTGATATGTGATTGCTCAGGCAGGAGAAGGTGTGTGACAGCACGACACAACTGCCCCGCCCATGGCCAGGGCTCGACGAAAATGGGGCAAGGGAAGAGACAATACACCCAAGTCTGCACAGGGATCCCTCCTGGCCTGTGCTTCCCTCCCTCTGAGCCCAAGGAACAAACACATACAATGTCATCTTCTTTGTTGTAGTTGGCAATGTCCTTCCGCAGAGTCCGGATGATGATCATGCTGAGAATCCCTGAAAACAAGCACAGAGTTCAGCCCAGAGGCTCCCACATGGCTGTGCTGCTCTCATGCTGGGCAACTACATGGTTCCCACCAGCACACTGTTCTGGCTGGGAGAGGATGTCTTGAGTCATCAGCAAAGACAGAAACAAAACCCCGAGGAGCAGAGAAGGCAGAATTCCAGCAGAAATGGGGCACTGTGGCTTTCTTGTGGTCTTTTACTCCCTCAATGATCCCAGTAAGAGAAAGGCTGGTAACTGCCTGACCCCACAGGACAGTACTTCAACTGGGAGATTTTAAATTGATTTCATGCTCCTTCTGACCAGGTTCAGAGATGGCTACATCCTCCTCAAGCCACTTGCAGCTGAGGTTTAAAGAAAATTCCCTGCAGATAATGGTAAAGCCTTTCTCTCCCCACACATCCACTCACCTGAAAGGAAAAAGACGACCACAACCGAGTTAATGATAGAAAACCAGTGGATCTGCACGTCACTCATGGTCAGGTACGTGTCCCAGCGGGAAGCCCACTTAATGTCACTTTCCTGAAAGAACAGGAGAGTTCTTCTCACACCAGCACATTCCCAATGTCTTCCACAACTCCAGTGACAGACACTTGGAGTGTCACTGCCAGCCATTTCCCCAGTACTGCCTCACCTCCCAGTGCACAGAGTAGGTGAAGAGCAACTGGTTCTCTTTAGTAGGATCTATTTCCTGGGGGGCAGAGCCCGTGGCTTCAGGCAGGGTGCACATGCTCTTCTCATCAGCCTTCAAGTCTGTAAGGGAAAGCACGGGGTGAGCCCTTCCCTCAGGCACCACCTCTCCCATGGAGCATCACCCTGAGGGCATTGGATTGCAGTAATTCCAGGTGGGGAAGCTCACATGCTTGCAGTTTGCAAAACTATTCTCCTGACCAGCAGTGGAGCACCATTAACAAACTTTCAGGAAAGCTATGCACAGGGCTCTCCTTAACTGGAAGGATAAAAGCCAGAGGTTCTGAAGCTAAGGATCTAGACCATGAACAAATCCTCCATTCACATGATATGGTGAGAAACAAGACCTGTGCAGCAGGGCCTGCTCTGCCAGAGGGGAGCTGTGTGAGGTGATCCACACCATAAGCAACTGCCCTTCTAGACACCCTTTTTCATTGGGCTCACTAAGATAGGAGTGTTTTCCCTTAACCATTATTTTTAAATTTCTATCCCCTAGAACACTTCCAAACATCCTGTGTGTCCCTGAACCAGCACAGAGTGTCCCTGTCAGGGAGATCTGTGCCACAGCAAGAGCTAGAATGCCAGACATGCCTCATACCAGATGACACAGTGCAGAAAAATCCAACCCCAAAACCTCAAACTCAGATCTTTTTACAGGAATTGATTTTCCATGGATTGCAATGCATGGATATGTCTCTATTGTTGGTACTTCCTTAATAACAAAGCGGTTTATTATTCTTGTAATTTAAAGTAATTTCTCTGCCCTGTGAAGCAACAACTGGCACCCTGATACATCAGTGGCATCTGACTTTTGCCCATACAGGAGATTCTTCCCCCTTGCTGCCCTCCTCAAGAGTCTCTTACCTTCTAGTTTAATGCTTTGGGGAATCACCTCAAAGCGCACCACCCTGTAGGTGTGCTCCTGGCTCTCTTCCACATCCTCTCTGTGGTAGTAAAGGATGAAGGAGAGGTGGTTGTGCAGGTAGAACTGAAACAGTGACAATAAAATAAAACATCAGCAACCCATGGGAGGAGGAGGCAAAGCTGAGTAGCAACAACTGCAGAAAATAGCTTCAGTGAGGGAAAACTAAAGACTCCAACACCGGAGATCAGCCACTCTTGGGGGCACAGTGCCTTTGCTCTGCTGAGGGGAAACCACTGCATAAGCCTGCCCAAAGTTACACAGTGAATAAAAGCAAGGACTCCTGGCTTTCCCACCTTTGCAGCACCCACTCTCTTCTGCCCACAGGAGACCCCTCTCTCATACTTCCACTATTAATAAAAACTTTTGGTTGCTTTTCCAATTCTAATACTCTCTGCAGACCTCTAACAGACACCCAGATCTCCTCCAGGCACCCTCACACAGCACCTCAATTCTCTACCTTGTTACCGTCCATAAACCCAAGCCTATATCCATGCTCGAACTGCACATCCTTCTCCTTCTTCTTCTCCTCTTCCTCACGATTGGAATAAAACTCCAGCCGTGTTGCCACAGGGAGGTTATCAGCAATGCTGAAAACACAGATTTCAGATCAAATTTGTCCACAGCACCAAATTCCCCCTGACACAAACCCATGCTGGAGGTGACTCACAGGTGGACATAGTAATCCTCCCTGATGCGCTCAGCGATGAGCTTGCTCTGCTCCACGGTCAGAGTGACTGGCTTGTTGGGAAAGTTGCACAGAACTTCACATTTCTTCTCCACATTCATGGAAACCTGGAAAGGTGTATTTACAATTCGGTCCCCTCGAAGAACTTCACCTGGAAAAGAGGAGAACAAGGGCAGGGTTGGAGACTGACAGGCTTCCTGCTGCTGATCCTGCTGCCAGGCACTGTGCAGCTGGAGGGACCCCAGGTGCAAGGATAAGATTGCAGGTCAGTATAGCTACTTTGTTGGAAGTATCAAGCCCTGCTCATGAAGCAGGTTACACACTCTCCTTCAGGACAAGCACCTCTGTGTCTCTGTCCAACACACAGACACTGCTGTTTGCAGACAGCCAGCACACAGTGGATCAGAGGAAGCAGGTTCTCTCTGCTCAGCAGAAGTGACACTTGCAATTGCTTTTACTCCTGTAAACACCCCCCCACACTGTCTGACAGGTACATACCGAGGTTCTCAGCCTTGTATGTGATCTTGCTGGGCTGGCAGAAGGGCAGTGAGTAGTACTCGTATGGCAGCTGGGTCCGGGAGCTCGTCAGCTTCACAGCCTGCAGGGAGAATGGAAGGATTATCCCCAGGAAAACACTCCAGATAATTTCCTGTCCTCTCAGCATCATCCAGAAGCTGATGCTTACTTCAAGACACCTTCCATAAAGCTCACTTACAGAAGATACTATTACTACTAATATTAAAAATAGTAACAGACAGATGTTCCTGAGACACTTCCAGTAGCAATTCATTCACAGAGAAACACTCAAAGAACAAAACATGGTTTCATGTCTCAGTGGAGTACTAAGAAACAACAAAGAACTCATAACAGATTCAAGAGTCACATTTCATACAAGATATGCTCAAACAAAAATTCATATCCCTCTGGACCTAGAGGTCCAGTGCTATGAAGAGTTCAGCAGTTTTAATCTCTGCAAGGAAAGCCAGAGAGCCATCAGTCTGGGAAGACAAGGTGACCAACCACAAATATTCCTGGAGAGTTTCCACAAATCACAGGGTACAAGGGAAGTGCAGAGACATACCACAACAGCCAAGACCACAGTTACTCTGAAAAACAGAAGTGTTCTGTAACACAGCCAAGCTTGTTTATTGGAAGAGTGCTGGCAAACATACTGACTTGCCTAAGCACTTGAGGAAGCATTTGGCTCCTGAAATCCCTTTGAGAACAGCCATTCCAAAACCCTCTTCTTCTGGGAAGCTTACTGTAGCCACAGGCAAGTCTCATTTGCTTAAAAATAGCTTATGTCTGGCAGTCTGTGGCCAAAGAGAAAACTGTGCAGTGCTTCACGTGGGAGCAGCCAACCTCAGCAGCCCCAAGGGTGCTGGATTTGCTGAGACAGAGGCCACAGCTTTAGAAAAATAAATGAAATGGGCTATAAATCAGTGATGCCTGAAAGCAAAGCTTGGCTTCCTTGTGAATAGGTGCAGCAGCTCTGTCACTGAGTACCAGCAATGCTGCAGAGGAACAGCTCTCAGCAAGGCTGTGAAGAAAGATCCACAAGGCTCAAGGACAAACACCTCCACTTGGGAAAAGCTTCTCATGGATTTCCCTAAAGGCACAACAGGAGCAAACTGGGTATTGAGAAGGTCTGATTCAGACTTTATTCCACCATTCACCTTCCACCCAAAGGAACACTCTACATAAGCACTTTTAGAGTCAGAATAATGCTGGAGAAATTAAATTCACTTCAAATCCACAGTGAAAAAGGGACCCTTTTCCCAAACAGAGCAACATCTTGACAACTTTGGTGCAACTGCTGAAGGAATTTGGTAGAAGAGATCAGGGGCAAGAATAGGAATCATGTTGGGACCCAAATGCTGTGAAACAGAGGGAATATCTGAATGCAAAATTTTAGCAACAGGATCCCTAAATTTAACCTTCCAGCCCCTCATAGCTGTTATGGTATAAAAAAAGAAAAAACCCAGAAGACAAAACACCCCAAATCAAACAGATTAACTGGGTTTATCCTACCTTTATTTCTACGGGATCATTGCGGTGGAAGTTGATGGGAGCCACCCCAGGTACATAGAATGAGTCTGTGCTGTGTAGCAACAACAGCAGGCCCAGCACACATCTCAGCCTTTCCTGCAATAAGGAGAAGGAACAGTAAAATACAACAGAAACACTGGAACAACATTAGAGATGGTTAACAACACTGGAAATGTTCATCCCAGACATTAGAAAGGCTGCGCAGTCAGGTGATTAAACAGAAATTCAATTCACAAAAGCTTAGCTTTGTGTTGTGACCCTCACCAAGTCACTTTCCACTCAGCATGTCTCTGCCTCTTCATCTGCAATTAGGAAAACTGGCTTGGCTCAACCACAAGAAAAATGCCATTTTTATCTGCACCATGGGGCATCGAGCAGGCCATCACTTTACTTTTCAGCTCACCCCCACTGAGCTCCCTGTGTCAGAAAATTCCATGGATTAGTAGAGAAGAGGGCTATAGCCCTGGCACTGGATGTGTGTCAGCTCAGCACAGCAGCAGTTACCCTGGAGCTGATTATAGATGGATGCTCATGAACCACTCCCTGCAGAAGAGTAGTTACTGTGGAGTCAGGTGTGACACCAGTAACTGCACCCAAAGGGGCAGTCACATCACCACTCCCTGCTGCTCCACTCTGCCTTCCTCACCCCTCCAGGACACAACACAGTAACATGGCAAAAAACATGTTTTCACCCCTTTTTTTGGGAGCAGGGTGTCAAGTCAGGCTGGAAGGTTCAATCAGCTCCAGGAGAACCCAGACCCTAATACAGCCACAGCAAACCCTTTATTTAACACACCTGGCTGCCTCCTCAGCCCCTCCCGTTACCTCAGGTAACCCAGCTCGAGCATGGGCAGGAAGGCTGTGAAATGAAAATCGAGCTCTAAAGAGTATTAGCCAGCAGCAGCTTGTCTGGATTAGGACATCAGCTCTGGTATAATCTCACAGCACCATTAGCTTCAGTCCTTTCTCCTGAACTCCCTGTGTGTATGGCACCACTGGAAAACCACACAACAGCCAGGTTGGTTTGGGACAACTCTTGAGTTAATGCTGCAGATGTAAGAAACCAAATCCCCACTGTCCCTGTGTGTCCTCAGTACTGTCAGTCAGTCTGACAGCACCACAGGGAACACTCCACAGGCCAGGTGTGGACAAACAGCAGCTTTATCATGGGGATCCTTCCTCAGGTTGAGGGGAAAAAAACCCTAAAAATCTGTGTTTACTGCCCCTACACACCTTCTTCATCATCTTCCTCCCATCTCATTCTAAGGCAAGGAAAGTATGTTTGGCCTAGACACCTGTGAGGGCCAACCAGAGCATTCAGAATTAGTGGAATTGAGTAGGATGAAAATATCAGGGGGTTGAAAGTCCAAAATGTGTTTAAGATGCAAATGTTAGGCACCTACAGAAAATATGAATACTGAATCATCAGATACACGTGGCCTTCCAGTACCTGAAGGGAGCCAACAAGAAAAATTGAGAGAGACTATTTACAGGACCATGGAGTACAAGACAAGGGGGAACAGCTTTAAACTGACAGAGTAGAATTAGATTGTATATTAGGAAGAAACTCTTCCCTGTGAGGGTGGTGAGGCCCTTGCCCAGAGAAGCTGTGGCTGCCCCATCCCTGGAATTGTTGAAGACCAGGCTGGATGGAGTTTGGAGCAACCTGGGATGGTGGAAGGTGTCCCTGCCCATGGCAGTGGGGTGGACTGAGATGAGCTTTAAGGACCCTGCCAACCCAAATTATCCTGTGATTCTCAGATCTTTTTTGCCTACAAAGGGGATTTTCAGATCTATTCTAAGCACAGCCAAATACACTTGGAGCAGGCATAAAGCCCCAGCTTGGAAACACTCTTGTTAAAACTGCCTGACCTTCAATACTGATCTGCCTTGAGGCAACATGAGGCTCATTTTCTGTGCTACACTAAATTTTGCCTTTCTAATCTCAAAAGGGCTCTCCACAGAGATGTCTCCTGGACAGGGGAAGCCCTGGAAGGAATCTGCACCCTTGTCCCACACTGCACTCCAGAGCAGCCCTTATCTCGTTTGTCACTGAAGTGACAGACCTACACAATGTTACTCAAAAACCAAAACCACACCACTGCCACCTGCACCCCACAGGGCTGGGAGGGGACAAGACCAGGACAGAACTTTGGCAGACACTCAGGAGACATATGAGCATGCAGAAAATGAAATTTTTGATGACAATTTTGGCAGAAATCAGGCTGTCTTTGCATACAGATGATGATGACTCAGGCAGCACCAGGCAACAGGAAAGACAAGAGGGTGACTCTGTAAAGCCTTGCCAGGAAAAAACAGTTGGTAGCAAGAAAGGGGGAAGCTGCTATGCAACAGGTGGGGGAAGCTTTGGAAGTGAAATATGAAGGAAATGCCCAATGCAGGTTCCTGAGCTGGCAGAGCACAGGGAAAATGAAGCCAGAGGCCTTTCTCATCAGGACCTTTGCTCTTGTACTGGCAAATGTGCTTCATCTTCTCCAAACAAAGGCAGCAGCTTAGAAATGGCAACACAGACACCACTCCAAACATCTGTGTAACTCAGGGGCCTGGCCAGGTGATTGTCTCACACAGGGAATGCCTGCAAGCTGAGTTCTCTCCTAAGCCAGGCCAGAACTTCCAGGAGGGAGCTCTGTTTTGGTTCAGTCACAGAGCCCTGGCAAGGCCCAGACTTCCAGCAAACAGGACACACAGCTTCACAGTCTTTTGCAATTATTTACATTTCAAAAACTTGCACAAAACCCCCTCAAATGACAATCTTGCATCTGAGGTGCCAGGAAATCGTGTAATGGTACAAGAAGTAGCACAACAAACATGCACAACCCCAGACTGAGAAAAACCCAGCTCCAAGTAGGCAAACAGTTCAGACTGCCTAAGCCTGATTACTTTCCTATATGCAGAGACACCCTTTCTTAGGGGAATATGATGTAAGTAGAAGTACCTGCAGGAGCACAATCACCCATTCCTGTCCCTCAGGTCCCACACATAGACCCTCTCCAGGAAGGCCCTTCTGGATAATTATCACAAGTCTTGGGGTTTGCAGACAACCCCAGGTTTATCCTATTCAGAAAGACTTACAACAACATTTTTGCTTTCTGTGAATTCACAGAAGGTTCACAAACCACGCTGCCAAAACAGAGGACTCGTTCTCTAAATCCCAGTCTGACCCAGCATGAAGAGGCCCTAAAAGATCCAGTTATTACCACACTTGTCTCTCCCTAGGGCTCGTGGTCCCTCCAGCTACCACTGCCAGAGTCTAAACTCCAGCATTTATTTAAGGGAAAGGGGGAACAGCAGCTGTTCCCTGGGCATTCTGCAACAGCTCACGTGCTCCAGAGGGTCCAGGGCCTGGCCACATGCACCCAGGCTACTGCCAACAACTTGAAGAAACTCTCAAGCAGCAGCAATTACAAGCATCTGAACTGAGCTGGTGCTGTACCAGGGCTGGTTTGGGTCTTTAGAGTTTCACAATCCACATAGGAACTGAAGAACTGAATACAGTATTTGTTCAAAGAGATAAAAAGGAAGTAGCAAGTGACAGTGATGGATATCATGAATTGTCACATCTCTTTTTGGCAGAGAAGGGCAAGAGGGACATCAAACAGCCATAATCAAGAGCTGCTGACTTTCAAAGACAGCTTTGAAGAAAAACAGGGAAAATGACCCATGCAGAGCCATTTGTCCAAATGGATCCACACAGCTCTCCTATTTCACTTAATGAAACTTTTTTAATATGGTGACAGAGAGGGAGGAAAGCCACAACCCACTACTCTGTGGGACAGGAAAATACCAACAAGCTCTCTCACACATGTAGCCTTCATTCTGCCCTCAGGCACATTAGCAGGGCAGAACAGTGCTAATGGCACCCTGGCACTCATCTCCTTTTCCAAGGGCTGCTCCTTGGATGATCCTGACAACCGTTTGGATAAGCTCATCTTTATGAGCCCTGCCCTGCTCACCCTGCACTGGAGGAGCCACCGAGAGCCCTTCAGAAGGAGACAAGTGCTGCATTCACACTGACTTCAGAGCTCCTTTGACACCAGGAGAGCTGCTGGCAGCCTTCTCTGCCCTTCTCACAACAGAGAGCCACGAGGAAATTCCCAGTAGGACCATCCCCAGCTCTCAAAGTCAGCTGAGCACTCCCTCCTCCCCGCCTGGGGGAAAGTCAGCAGGGTATGAAGACGCTTAAAGCAAATTAAAGGAAAACCTCGGCTCTCCCAATCCCCTCCCAGTCTCTCCGTGAGTCACCTCACAGCCCAGCCAGCAGCGACCTTTGTATCAGCACACATCCTTTATCCATACCGCTATTCCTGCAATGCATTGCCACAGAAATATCTTCCTATGAAAGCAAGGAGGAAATCCGTTTTATTCCTACAAGACTTCAAGGCAGATAACAAATCTCTCAGCAGCTCGTTTTCTCCTCTGTGAAGTAGCATTGATGATGCTCAGCAGAAACACCTTCAGTTCTCCGAGGATTCAATAGTAATAACAGGGATGCCAGGACGCGGGAAGGGGAAGCAGCTGCTCAAACCCGGACCCGACAACCACCACCAAACATTTGTGAAAACCACGCACAGAGCAACTGCCTCCATGCTTGGCACCTGCACCGGGCCCAGGCTGACCCCTCGCAAGGGAAGGCAAAAGGGAGCGCCGGTGCTCCCTGCAACCCACACCGCCCCGAGCCCCGCGCCTCCTGCCCAGACAGCGCCGTGAACCGCAGAAAGGGAGCCAACTTTGCTGCGACGGAGCGTGAGGCAGGCGGGACAGGAACCCGCTGGGCTCCGCTGGGTCCCTGGGCGCCGAGCGGCGGCCCGAGCTCTGCCCTCCACAGGTGACACCGCCGGGAGACGCGGGGCAGCTGCAAGGCCCCGGGCCGGACCGGGGAGCCTCTTCCCGCCAGAGGNAGGGCGCCGCGGCGGTGGGGCCGGGAGGGGCCCGGTCCGTTCCGAGCCTCCCGGTTCCTCCGGTCCCTGCGGCTCCACCGGGCGCTCCGCGGACCGGGATCTGCACAGAGGGCGCTGCGGGTCTGCCCGGCTCTGGAGCCCCCGCTCCGAGCCCCAACTTCGCCCCATCCGCGTCTCTCCCGCCTGGGCTGCGGAGCAGCAGGAAACGGCCGGGAGAGGAAAGGTTGATAAATATTTTATTGATTGCAAAATATAATCCCAAAGCAAAGCGACGGCGTTTGTATCTTGGTGTCAAAAATATAATAACAGATCCCACTCTCCCTGCTGTAAGAGGTACATAGCCGTCTTTAAGGAATAATGTTTACTCCTTTTCCCCAAATAACCTCATGAAATACTAAAAATAAACAATAATATAAAGAGAGTGTGCAGGGAGCACCTGGTCCTTGCTGACACTGCAAATGCGCCAGCAGACAACAAATCCTGCTTGTGAGCTTTGCCATGGGGGAGCGGGCTCCTTTTGCCATGGCTTTGGGCTCCAGAGGTTCTCCCAAGGCAAGTGGAGGGGGATCCCATGCAGGGATGGCCTGGAGAAGATGTCTATGTCCATCTGCCACTGTGGCACAGCCTCGTGAAACCTGCACTCTGCACAGGGGGTGCCATGAAAATACTGGGGAAGGAAACCCAGGAGGGAGAGAGGACACGTGTCCCTGACACCCGACATGCAAACCCCAGGAGCCTGTGCTGATGGTGAGCTGCACTGCAGCGTGCCCCGTGGGAATCCCCGGGATCAATCTCACAGGGAGCACAGGCACTGCACGCATTTCGCCAAGGCCAGCATGCTAAAGCAATTCCTTCTGCAGAACGGTATGATAAGGTCTCAGAAGGATTGAAAAAATACTGATCTGGGTTTTTCCTTGCAGCAAAAGCAGGCCTGGCCCATCCCTGTTCATCCTCCTGGGGTCATGGCATCCACTGTCCAGCCAGCACTTCCTGGAGCCACTGCCCTGTGGACACTCAGTCTCCTGGGAAAGGCACAAGGGATGGCCACATCTCTTCTCCCTCCATCAGGCACTTCCTCCAGGAAGGCTGTGGTTCCTGGGCCAGGCTGGCAGGAGAAGCAGAGCACAGGTGGGACAGGACAGAGCTGGCAGTGTCTGCCCCAAGCATCCCCTGCTATGGCTGCTGCTGGTACTGGCTCTCTGTAGCAGTAAAGAAATCCTCCAAAACACTTTGTATGTACTCAAAAGTGGGGCGATCCTCGGGTCTGATCTTCCAGCACCTCATCATGATGTCATACAGCTCCTCGGGGCAGTTCTCCGTGCGGGGCATGCGGTACCCACGCTCCAGCGCCCTGATCACCTCCACGCTCGACATCCCTGGGGAATGGGGTGGGGCAGGTGAACATCACCTACTTCATCACTGGTATCTTTAAAAAGTCATAAAATCCCCAAACCCAAAAGTTCTCTCCCTTTGGGCAATGTCTCCAGGAAGGAAAAAGTGGTTAGAGGGGCCGGGAAGGGGGAACTGCTGTTCCTAGTCAGGGAAATGTGGGCAGAGGAGATGCTGGGTTATTGTAGGATGGAGTTTTGTGCCCCAGGTCGGGTGGGGTTTATAATCACTTTGTATAAATGAAAATCTCCATGTGCTAAGTCTGTGATGTGCCATTGCTTCCAATGAAAACAGGTCAGTGTGGGGGCAGAGCTGCTCCTCAGAACAGCCCATTGTGCCACCCCAGATCCTTCATGGTCCATTTGTGGTAGAATTTACAGAGTAATTTCCCATTAAAAAAGGTACCAAAATAATTATTAGTATAAATTCTATTAGGATGGTCCCTAATGATAAGGATTGACAGGGTTTTCCCATGGAGCTGGAGAGGCTCAGGTCACATGCATGGGGCCCAGAAGGTGGAATGTGTCCTTTGGAACCAGATTAGAGGAGGCATTTCACCTCCTTACCTGGGTAGGGGATGCGTCCATAGGTAATGATCTCAGTCAAGAGGATGCCAAAGGACCAGACATCAGA
Source organism: Sitta europaea (assembly GCA_013400255.1). NCBI lineage: Eukaryota > Metazoa > Chordata > Aves > Passeriformes > Sittidae > Sitta > Sitta europaea. The sequence continues at coordinate 127,500 of VXBS01010266.1, forward strand.
TTTTATAGTGAAAGATCCATAGTTGATGGCTTCTGGTGCAGTCCATTTAATGGGAAATTTGGCACCTGGACAAAGAGATCCAATGGGAAACATAAGCTCAACCCCCAACTGCTGAGAAATGGCTGGTGAAATATGGGGAACGAGAAACAAACAGAAGAGGAACAAGTGATGTGATGCAAATGAGAGGGGCTTCCCTCTTCCTGTGGACCCAGCACATCCCTCCCAGGGCTGGGACCACCGTGGTGGCAAGTGGCTCTAAGGGAACCCCCCCAACCTTTCACCCCCAGCACCTTCCCTGGCCGTGTACTCGGTGTCCTCGATGACCCTGGCCAGCCCAAAGTCTGCAATCTTGCACACCAGCACTGCTGACACCAGGATGTTGGCAGCTCTCAGGTCTCTGTGGATGTAGTTCCTCTTCTCAATAAAAGCCATTCCTTCTGCAATCTGCCACAGGGCAACAAGGCAAATGCAAACAGGCTGCTTGAAATAACACACACACACCCCCCAGCACCAAAGAAGTCAACTGCTTCTGGCCAGCAGTCAGAAAAGGGTGAAAGGAGGCTGAGACACTACAGGAGATGTCCCATCCCTGGAAGTGTTCAAGGTCAGGCTGGGCAGGTCTAGTGAAAACTGTCCCTGCCTGTGGCAAGGGGTTGGAATGATATGAGCTTTAAGGTTCCTTCCAACCCAAACCATTCTGTGAGTTTCCTGCATGGAAACTGCTCTCCGAGCAGGGAATCCCTTGCAGAAGAGGTTGGGGTTTGGGTGAACATGACACCTTTAAGCTGCTGTGTGAGAAATCTGTGAGAACTGATAGCTGAGGAGCTCATGTGATCACCAGAGAGTGTCTGTGAGTGCAGGGCAAGGTGTAACTGCTTCATCCACAGCTGTGAAAATGTGGAGGAGGAGCAAATCATTCTCTGTTCAGGGAAGATGTGAGACCAGTCTCCACAGTGGCTCACTGTAATTGCCCCAGAGAAGGTCAGCATTCCAGAACTTCCTTAGCCGGGGCAGAAAAGCATAGGGGAAGATGCCTGAGTTCTTCCAGTCTGGTTTCTGAAGAACCACCTCTGCCTGCAGACAGGATTGCTGTGATGGCCCCAACAATCCCCCCTCACCGCTCTGTCTTCTGAAGTCTCTGCACTCAGTGCTGTGTGTGCAGGTCTCAGCCCTGATCAGGCAGAGGTGACCTGTTGTGTGCACAACCAAACCCCAAAGTTGTACTGCCACCCCATGCCTGGATGGGACCAGAATCCAGAATGCAAAGGGGCTGGAGCAGCCGGAGGGCAGACCCTCCCATCCTTATCACACCCACACAAGCCAGCCCGGGTGAGGTGCAGCTCTCACAGAGCTCTCCCCACTAAATGCAGAAATAACCAGGCAGGGCAAGAGCGGAAGGCTCATTTCCATGACCACAGATGAATTTCTGCCCGCAGTGACTCAGCCCCAGCACAAGGGCCAGGCTGCTGCCTGCCTGTGACAGCCCTTCAGCCTCTGCTCCCCAGAGCTCCTCCGAGCAGCCCCTCAGAGCTGTGGGCTGAGCCGGGCTTGGCTGGAGCCAGCTTGCTGAGAACAGATGGTGTGCAGGAGTGCACAGCTGATCCACAGAGCCCAGCACAGCCAGCTCCAGCAGTCAGTGACCTGGTCTAAGCCCACAGGGGCTGGGCTCCCATCCTGGCTTTCCTATTGCTCAGGGGCCTCTATAAAATACTTGAGCTCAGCACAAAAGGTCCCTGGGTTCAGTCCTCACCCTCATCTCCTGCACTGGAGAAGCAGCAGGCACTCAGTGGTTGTGCAAATGGTTGCACATGGAGTGAGGTGTTTAACAGCTCATTCCACTGTACTCAAAATCAGCTCCAAATCCAAATATCCCTGAAATAATTATAGCTGAGTCCTCCTGCCTCTCCAGCTGCCTCCTTCGGCCCATGACAGCCCTCTGGTGACTTTATTGAACCACAGCCCTCCCACAGGCATTCCCCTGGGGCAACACAGCCTGCTATGTTTCCTCCAGAAAACTGGGAACCGTGCCCAGCTCAGCCTGTCAGGCATTGGGAGCACACAGGATCATGCTGCAGGATTCCTGTTAAAACCACAGGGCTTCACACCACTGTGGTGCTGTCCTGAAGCAGTGCTGGGGATGGGGTGGGATGAGGTGGGTGTGTGGCCATGCTGGGTTTGTGGGGCTTTGGCCAAGTTTGCCGGTAAGGTTTACAGGTAACTGTGACAACAGCAGCAAGTTAGAAATGATAGTTACCAGTACCAATAGTTATCAGTTATAGAAATTGGTAACATTGCTTGGACCGCACCAACCAGCATCGGCACGTCCCAGACTGTGCAAATGTGAGCTGTGGAAGCAAGAAGCCCCATCCTCATCCCCACTTTCTCCACAAAGCACAGTGGCCCCATGGGCTACAGGAACCATGGCAGACATAGAAGTCAATAGCCAATCCTCTCTTGGATCTGTGCAGCTCTGCTGTGCATTGCTCAGGTGCACATGGGCTGGCTGAGTGCTGCAGATATCAGCGTGGGGAGGGGGAAGCTGCCACTTCTCCTTTCACACACCCCTGCTCCTGCGAGCTCAGCGGGAATGGGGATGGTGAGCAGGCAGTGGCTGCCCGCAGGAAAACCTCACTGCACACCCAGCACTGTTCAGACCAGGCTTCTGGCTGGCCCTGCACAAGCCCCAGGTAAGTTCCCAGGCTCCTCACTCACCCTTTTCAGGGGAACAAGGAGCACTCAGAGCTCGGGAAGGTCTGCTCCTTCCTCACCTGGGCAGAGAAGTCAATCAGCTTCGGGAGCGGCAGCTTGTTCCCCTCATTGCTCTTCAGGAAATCCAGCAAGCTCCCTGCAGACAGGGAAAGGTGCCAGGGTGATGGAGCCTGCACCCACCCTTAGGGTGGCCCAGGGCCCTGAAGAGCCAAGCAGGACAAGGGGACTCTGGAAGCACACTTGATCCCCCATCCCATTCCCATGGATCGGGCCGAGGGGGGAGCTCCTCTGCAGGCTCCCTCCTGCCTTTGTGGAGGGATTGTATTCATCTGCCCCCTCTTAGGCACCCCTCCTCTCCCAGTGCTGTCACCACATGCCCTCTCCCAGCACCCCGCCCCAGAGCACTGACACGCTGTGGCAGGAGCCAGAACTGCTCCCAGAGTCCTGGGAGCTGGTGCAGAGCCCGCGGCCGAGCCTGGGGGATGTGGAAGGGATTGATCCTGCACCATCCCAGGGAACCTGAGCGCTGCCACTTGGTCTGGCCCACAGACATCACTCAGGGATGTGGATTGCACCTTTCTCCATGAACTCAGTGATGATGAAGATGGGCTCCTCCCTGGTGACTACGGCATGCAGCTTCACCAGCTTGTCATGCTGCAGAGTCTTCATCAGGTTTGCCTCCTCCAGGAAGGCTTCCACGGACATGCTGCCCGGCTTCATCGTCTTCACCGCCACCTTGGTGTGCTTGTTGTAGGTAGCTGGGGGTGGCACAACAGATCAATCCCACACTGTCCTGGGAGCACTGGGCTTTGGACCCAAAAGCCCAGTCCTGCAGACAGAGCTGCTGTGGGAAGGTTGGAGACCACACACAGCCCAGGGCTGTCCCCACGTGCCCAGACCCAACCAGCTCCTGAATTAAGGCAGTGTCACCTCCATGTCCCCCTGCTTCTCTCCCTCAGGTCACTCCCTCCCTCTTTTCCACCCCACTGCCCCTCTGCCTTCTCTCACATCTCTTACCCTTCCGCCTTCACCGTCACCTTATCATCCTCCCAGCCACCTCCCCCTCACTCTCACCCATCCACACTTCTCCGAATTGCCCGGCTCCCAGCTTCCTCTCCAGACTCAGTGACTCCCGAGGGATCTCCCAGGCATCCTTCTCCCAGGGCTTCTGTGGTTTGGGTACACGGCACGGGTGGGTGAGCTTCTGGCACAGCCCATCACTCTGACCTGAGGGGAGCATCCAGGGCCATCAGCCAGCCTGTCTCACTGGCCACTGTGCTCGAAGGGGGAATTCTGGCCACCGTGTGTGTTCAGGGACACCAGCACCACAGCTGTGACAGCCATCAGGCCAGCGATGGCAATAGCGGAAGGTCTGGAAGTCAGAGTAGAGCCACAGAGGGAGCCCAGGGCTGATGGGGAGGAGCCCTTCAGCCTCAGCACACCCCTAGCTGCCCGGCTGCTTGGCTCGGGGACAAAGCCCCATTCGGGAAGGGGGGCTGGGCATTCCAGGGCTCACCCTTGTAGTGCTGGACCAGCTCCTGCAGCGTGTTGAAGTTGTTTCGTGGGGAGATGTAGAATCCACCGCTGTCCAGAGTCCGGATCTTGTAGTGTTTCACTGCCCCGCCCCGCAGCTCATCCAGGTCCCGCACAGAGAGCGAGTAAGAGCCTGGGTGGGAGGGGTGAGCTGGCACCTCCCACAGGAGCACTTTCCTGCTACTCCTGGGATCCCGGTGCTCCTGCACTCACAGAGCCATCGCCCAGCACAACCACTGTGCTGTCACCACCCCTTCAGCCAGCCCCAGGCCAGTCGTGCCTGCACCCCAAACACCCAAAGCAGCCTCAGAAGGACACATCCCCCTGTCCCTGCCGTGGGGTTGAGACATGTGGCAGCACTACAGGCTGTTGTGAGAGCACCACCAGTCCCTCCCTGCAGCACAGCAGATCCCCAGGGCTGGGGAGGGAGCTCCTCTTCCAAGCAAAGGTGGATGAGGGAAGCCCTTTGGGCAGCTGTTCTCCACCACTGGGCTATGGGCACCCCTCCACACCTTTCGTTGTCTCGCTGTCCCTTATCATGAAGGACCCAACCATGTTCCCGGGGCCAAGGAGCTGCCGCTCCGCATCCTTCCGGCTGACATCCTTGAAAAACCACCTGCAGCAGAACCAAAGGAACCAAGGAATGCTGGTGTGGGGTAGGACAGGAGGCAGGAACAGGGACAGCAGCAGTGGGGAAGTGTGGGACATCATGGGGCCAGGATCTGGCACACAGGGATGGACTCACTCCTCTGTCTCCAGAGAGTTGTCTTGGGCAACATAGTTGCTGGGGATGAAGCCTTCACATCCTGTCACCAGCGACCGTGCTAGCCACCATTCTCCCGACCTGTGACACAAGTGGCATTGGGTTGACTCCTGGCACCTGGACACCAGCTGCTCCTCCAGGGCAAATTCCAGAAAAAAAATCCCAACTGAGCCACACAAGCCATCAGGAGACCCTGGACAGGGGTCTGCCAGCAGCACTTACTTCTCCAGGACCTTCATCCGCTCCCCCTTCTGGAAGCTGAGATCCCCAGCGTTCATGGCCTCGTAGTCGTAGAGTGCCAGCACCACGCTGTCCCCCAGGCCTGCAGCAGGGGAGATCCCTGGGCACCCCTCCCCATGCTGGGATGGGGTGCCCGGCCACTCCTGCCATCAACACTGGCGAGGACATTGGCCAGGACATTGGCCAGGACCCCCACAGTACCCAGCACCTCCCTCTTCATCGTGTCACATCTGGCCCTTCAGGGGAGCCCAGAGCACCCATCCCACCAGGACTGGCAGTGTTCACCCCTAGGTCAGAGAGGATCCAGCCACGCTTCCCCCATGCACTCCAGCCCCCTGCATCCACTTGCAGCCCCCTTGTACCTACCATCCTCGGGCAGGGCCACAGCCGTGCTGGGGACATTATTGTTCTGGAAAGTACAACAAAACCACAGAGTGACAACACAGGTGACAGAGACCCATTTCCCATGGGGGTCTTGGCCCCAACAACAATGTCAGGAGCAGGAGAGCACCCGAGGGGCAGCACCAGCACCACCTGACATGACAACCCACCCAGCACCAGCATCTACAGCCCCTCCCAACACCTTCCTTTTTCTCTCCTGGTCTCCATAATTCCTAGATTCCCATCAGATCCACTCTGTGCTTTGTCTCAGTGTGGCCTGGGCTCCCACCACTGCCTTGGTGCATGTGCACTGCCAGTGCCCTCAGCTGGCTCCACTCTCAGTGCTGGTAGCACTGCTGAAATCCCTCATCACTCACCCTCTTGTTGGTGGCTGTGGGGTCCCTCACATAGTGGCCCTGCTGGATAGTGGGGCCAGGATCAGGGTCAGGATCAGTTTTTATCTTCTCTTGGACACCAGCTTCCTTTGACCTCACGCAACCCATGCTGCACCCAAGGAAGGGGAAGTGAGGCCATTTCGACAGAGGTGAAAGCCCCACTCCAACCCCAGCCCAGCCATGTTCCCATCAGCTCCCACCCACCACAGGGCCCCAGTGCCCACCCAGTGCTCTGCTGTGACAGAGAAAGCTTTGCTCCTCCCACACCTCCAGGGTACTGGGGTGCCCAGTGACTTGCCAGAGGAAAAGGGACCTCCTGGAGATGTCACAGGAGGTGAAGTTTGGGGAGACAACAGCAGCAGCCATGGAGCAGCTTCCCAGCCCTTCTGGGATGGAGGACAGGGTGCAGACACTGGGCACCATGGCAGCAGAGTCACACTCAGCATCTTCTGCAGAGGGGCTGTGATCATGGTGAGCTTTGCTGCAGCTTGGGGGTCCCCACACAGCACCCCTGGTGCCCATAGCCCTCCCCATCACCACAGGTCACCACTCCACACTGCACTCCCCTGCTCTCTGCTGGGTGGGAGATGCCCCAAACAGCCAGTCCAGGGCAAAGACAAATGCTCAACTTTCTTCAGCACCCCAGGAAACTTAGTGGGAAAAAAGCTGCAAGAAGCAGCAAGAGTGGTAAACCACTCGCAAATGTACTTCCCTTGGCCAGGGAGACCTGGGCACAGAGAAAAGAGAAGGTGCTGGTGGTGACAGTGAAGGAGGAAGCTCAGGGCTGAACCCTCGATGTGCATAGCACAGCTCTTGAGGGACATTGCTGTCACCTCCACAACATCCCGCGGTCACTCCTTGTCCCTCCCTGCTTGCCAAAGCCGGGGTCAGCCCTGCTCCCGAGGGCAGAGCAGGAGCAGTGGTGGCAGCCACGACAGCTCATCACCCTCACTGGGGACACCTTGGGCACAGGCTGGGAACTGTGCCAAGAGCCATCCTGGCAAACCCGCACGGTGCCCAGCTTAAACTCAGACGTGGCTCACACCATCACCACTGCAGGTATTTGCTGTTCCCGTCCCACACCGGCTCAGCACATCCAGCCCTACAAAGCACAAGGACCCCGGGCAGTCCAAAGGTCATTCCCACTGGCTCCTGTGGCATAGCTGGCATTCCTGATGTGTCCCACCCTGGAGAGCCAGGTCCCAGGGCTCACGCGGTGTCCCGAGTCCTGAGGGCCAGGTTGGATGAGGGTGCCCTTCGTCCCCGGAGCCAAGGCTGCCCGCAGCCCCCTGCCCTTGTTGCCCCGTGCCTTCGGTCCCCGACAGCCCCGGCAAAGCCACCGGCAGGGACCCCCTCTTCGGGCTACACTGTGCCCAACCGGGGCTGCCCCTGGACCCGTGAGACTCCCGGCCACCGCCTCATCCCGGTCACCCAGGGTCCGTCACTCTGAGACCCACCGGGCTGCCCGGCACTGCCGCGGGGCTCCGCGCACGGCTCCGATCCCGGAGCTCTCACCTTCGCTGCACGTCCCGTCGCCGGCCCCGCTCCCAATCCCCGTCGCGGAGCCCGCTCTGCCCGGCTGCTCTCCCGCCGCCTGCCCNGTGCCTCCTGTGCCGGGCTGGGAGCCGGGACCACAACCCCACGAACTGCACCCACTAGGACATCCCAGCCCTGCGTGACCCCACTGCCCTCAGGACCCCTCACCGGGTGCCAGAGACCCCCAGACACGGGGCGGGTTTGGGTCCCGCACCCCAGAGCAGCCCCCAGGATGTTTCCTCGCCTGATGCAGGGCCGTGGAGGGCGGGGAGAGGCACGGGGGGAGCACAGGACACGGCGTCAGCCTGGGTCTCTGTGCCCAGGAAGGAGAAAAGGAAGCCCTGAGTATCCGTGGTGGGGTGCAGGACGCGAGGGGGTCCAGGACACAGTCGGATGCATGGGAGTGGCTTTGTGAAGCACAGCTCAGATAGCTCCAGATATCCCTGGGCTATGTGGTGTTCCTGCTGGTCCTGCTATTCCCGTGCCAAAGCTCCTCTCGGTGCCCTACCCAGCCCCACAGTGTTCCAGCCTTTCCTCTGGATTGCCTGGACAGCTCCTGAATTCGGGATGGAGGCAGCACCAGCAAGGGGAGCACGGCTCTGAGTGACGCTGGCCATGGGCTGCTTGGGTTCAGGGTGCGAGAGCGTGTCACCTCATGAGGGTTTGCATATGGAAACTTTCTGGTAGAAAAAATAAGTTGCTCTGGTACCCCCAGGGTCTGCTGCCCACACACCACCCTGAGGCTGCAACGCCGCCCCACCAAGGGACATTGGGCCAGGAAATGCTGGAAATGTTGGCTCGGGGCCATCAGCCAAGGGCCATCAGCCGTGGGATATTGGGGTGCAGTGTCCAGGGGGAGTCGGCTCGGGGTCGGTGGCCAGGGAGCATCAGCTGAGGTCCATCGGGCGGCGGAGAGCACGGCCCTGTCCCTCGGCGGCGGAGGGGCTGCAGGGCGGCTCTGCAGGAAGCCGGTCCCGGGGCAGGAACTTCCTTTTGTGAAACACCCGCAGCCCGCGGCCGGACGAGTGTCGCACAGGCATCGCAGGCAGCGGCGGGCCGGCTGCAGCCACCAGCCCTTTCCTCTCCCAGCACACTCTTGCTGACCCCCTCCAGTGCTCTGAGCATCCCCTGGAGCCAGCCAGGAACAGCCAGCAGCACCCTGACAGTGGTGTGTGACACTGGAGTGGGCAGGTGCCCAGCCCAGCCCAGCAGCCCCCTGCCACAGCTCACCCCCACACCTAAGCAACCCCTGCACTCTGGAAGGGCCTTTCCCCAGGGAAGAACGCACTCTGTTCCCAGCCCCAGCATTTAATTGAAATCTGCAGAAATTACAGCACGTGTCTCCCCCACAGCCGAGGCTGCCCTGTGATTCCAACAGCCTTGACAAGAGCCGACAGGGCAGTGCAGAGGCCTGTCCCTGCCCATGGTGACACTTTCACTCTCCCTGAGTCTGTTCCTGGAGGTGCAGCACCACAGCGGCGTGCAGGGAGGGGACAGCTGGGTTTTGGCACTGGTTCACAGGTAGTTGTCCTCCTCCTCCTCCTCCTCCTCTTCCTCATCCCGTGCCAGTGCCTCGATGTCGTGGGTGATGTCCGTGATCATGCGGTTGAAGGACTCGGACTCGGAGCGCAGGGACCAGCTGTCGTAGCTGCGCACGGCCGAGGCTGACGTGTTGCTCATGCTGCGCTTGATGCGGCCGAAGCTGTCAGTGAGGATCCCGCCCTCCCGGATCCCGATGCTCTCCAGGAAGGTCTCGAAGTACCCGATGTCTTGGTCAGGGATGAAGGGCCTCATTCCTGTCGTAGGCACCGTAAGCCTGGGGAGGCTGCCCAGGTGGGCGGCACTCGGGTGCAATGCCAGCCCTACTGGCTGCTGGCAGGAGGCTTGTCCCATCCTGCCCCCAGTCAGCAACGAGGTCCTGACATCCCCTGAAGCACTCCCAGCAGCAACACCACGTCCCCAAGGGATGCACAGACATCACCAGGGTGGCATGGTGACACAGGATGGCTGCAGACACTCACCCAGGAGGAGGAACTTCCTGCGGTCCCCGTAGAGGCGCAGGAGCTCAGTGCAGTATTCCTGCACCGGCGTCCCCAGCCGGTACTCGCGGAGCAGGATGGCAAACTGCTGGATCTCCTGTGGTGACAGCTTGTTGCGCAGCTGTGGTGACACAGGGACAGGTTGGACTTGGAGACACCAGCAGAACACAGCCCCCAGCCCCCCACCCTGTGTCCCACTGCTGCTCTCTGGCACCAGGACCTGCCTGCTGTCCCCACCCCAGCTGCTGGCACGGCTGGTCTGCTGTTTGTCCCCGTGCCCATCCTTGTGCCCTCACCGTCACCATGTAGTCCTGCAGCTGCTCCAGCCCTGCGCCACTCTGGTCACTGCCACTGCAAGCAGTGGCCAGGCTGTGGTGGGAGTGGTGGAAGGAGGGCGAGGAGGTGCCACTGTAATACGCTTCAAAGGTCTCGTGGGAGCCATTGCTGTGGGACGACTCGGGTCAGCGGGTCCCCGCACCCCTCGTGTGCCCAGCTGTCCCCATCCCCTGCACAGCACCCACCATCAGGCAGGGCTGGGTGGGGACTGGCGCCCACCCAAGGACAGGGGCACCCATCCAGGAGCAGGGGGATCCCACACCGGTCCAGTGGGACCCACCCCAGTCCAAGGGCACCCTGGGAGAACCAGACTCACAAGGAGCTGCAGCAGCTGTAGTCAGCATCGTAGCCATATGTCCCATCTGTGCGGCAGCTCTCGCCTGGGGAGGGAGAGCTGAGACCTCATAGCAGAGACAAGCCCCCCACAATGTGTCCGTGCCACCCCCACCCGTCAGCCCCATGACACCCCACTTGATGCTCCCACTCCTGTGCCCAACCACTCACTCCTGCTGGAGAGCCAGGGCCGCGTGGGGGTGGAGGTGTAGTGGTACCCGGCGCGGTCCACACACTCGATGCTCTGGTCGCCGTAGATGATCTGGAACACCTGGCAGATGAGCGCACAGGATTCCTCCCCTGCGTCCTGCAGCGGGA
>VXBS01010266.1:138548-149890 GCA_013400255.1 Sitta europaea
CCCGCACGCTTCTCTGCGGGAAACGCCTCCGGCAAGCCGGCCGGGGCCGCCTCGGGGTGAGCCCCGGCGGGGACCGGGTCCACTCCCAGGCCTGGGGGACAGACAGGGCGTCAGGCCGCGGGGCTGCGCTGCCCACCCTGCCTGGTCCCCAGCCCCTGCCCTGGCCTCCCTGTCCCACCGGCCCTCAGTGGGTTGGGGACACCCCTCCGGGGCTCTGTATGCGGGAGAGGAGGGGACACACCAAGAAAGGGACAACGCGGGGTTTTGCCGCCCTGACAGACTCTGACACCCATCACCCGCCGTGCTCCAGCCCCTCGTGCCCAGGGGACGCCGGCCACTCGGGGCCGGCTGTGCCTCGGCTGGTGGCCCCCGGCCAGGGCCCCGCACCGGTTTTGAGGATGAGGAGGTGCAGGGCATCGTCGCGCAGGTAGGAGGCCGCTGCGATCTCGTGTGTGGGGATTCGCAGGATCAGTTCCTCGTTGTCGCGCCAGGTGAGCAGGAGGCAGCGTGCCGAGAGGCTGAGGATGCTGTCCTGCTCTGGCGTGGTCTGCAGCGGCAGCTCCTTCAGCTGCTGCATGGACAGAGTGTGGGGGGGGTGCGTGGGGCACCCGGCACTGTGGGGTACCCAGTGCCCACCCTCTGGGAAGTGGGGACCCCCCTCTTACTCTGGCCGTGTCCAGCAGCTGCAGCACCTCATCCCGGCTGGAGGGGTTCAGGGAGGATGTCACCCATGTCAGATGACCTAAAAACTGGAGGGGAAAACCCAGGGCAGCTTGGGGAGGCTGGGGCATGCACCCCCCACCCCATGGCCCCAGGGTCAGGACACATCTCCCTGGGGTTCAGGGAGACCCTGCAGTTAGGGGGTCCTCCATGCGTCGCCAGCACCCCTCGTCCTCCCTGGGTGTTTGCCTGGGCAGGGAGGGGACCAGGACCCTTCTGGCCACTCTGTGTGGCTCTCAGCATGGTGTGGTGGCCTCATATCCCTACCCCAAGCAAGCAGTGACCTCGGGCACTTTTGGGGATCCCTTTACCTTCACCTCCTTCTCCACGTAGTCGTGCAGCAGGATCTGGGGGTCGATCAGGTAGTCGGGGGGGTAGAGGGGCACGGAGTGCAGCGGGCGCCGATAGACGCTGCTGCGGAGCGCTGCCCTCCGCGCAGCCTTCGGGAAAACCAGCCGCTTGATGGGAGACACGAAACCCTGGCAGGGGAACGGGCAAGGGGACGGATCAGCACCGGGCACCCAACCCAGGCCCCCCACTCGTGGGGTCCGTGGCACCCAGCACCCGGAGTGGGGGAGCGCGCAACAGCGGAGCACCTCTCTGCTGCTCTTCGCGCTGAGTGGCTCCACTTCTCCCCACTGAGCTGTGGGAGGGGTGCGGAGCCTCTCAAAATTGTGCATCTCACCCGCTCCCACCCTCCTGCCAGTCCCCCGGTCACAGCCCCAGCCCCACGCACCTTCTTCCCCTTCTTGGCCTCGCTGTCCATGGCAGGACGCGGTGCTGCGGCCGCCCCCACTGCCCCGCTCGGCGCCGCGGCGCTTTCCTGTGTCGGAAACTCCACCAGGATAGCTGGGATGTGAGTTCCTGCCTCTCCTGGGGGGTGCTGGGACTCGGCTCGGCTGGGCTGGCCTGGGCTGGGCTGGCACTGAGACTGGGACTGGGCTGGCACTGAGACTGGGACTGGGACTCGGACTGGGGCTGAGGTGTTACTTGGGCAGAAGCGCGGGCTGAAGTTGGCTGAGATGGGACTGGAGCAGGGACTTGGACTGGTGCTGGGACTGGTGTTAGGGTTGATATTTATACCGAGACTGGGGCTGGGATTTGGGCAGACTGGGGTTGAAGTGGGCTGAGCAGGTGCTGGGACCAGAGCAGGTGCTGGTGGTGCCTGAGGGACTCTGCTATGGAACAGCCCCTGCCCCTCACTGCAGGGCCCTTTCCTGGGTCTGGGCTGGTTCTGATTTCCTATGAGCCCACATCAACCCCGTCCTCACGGGGCAGCCCTGGGCGCTCCCAGCCCTCGCTGCCCACATCCTGTCCTGCTTACACAGGGCCCTGGCCCTGGCACTGGGAACAGCGCTGGCAGGAGCCCACACAGCTCCATCCAGCATCCCGTCCCCACAGCTGCCCATGGGGTCCAAACCCACCGTGAGTCTGACGGCTGGCCGGTGATCGGGGCCCCCGGCAGGGAGGAGATTGGCCCGGCAGTGGCCATGGCCGGCAGCTTCCTCTCCGAGATGCTGCATCCTGCCTGTGCACCCCTTCCCTGCCGGCCACCACGCCAGGGCCAGCACCGGCCAGCACCACCGACACCGGGCAGGCAGCACTGCTACAGCCGTCCTGCTCTGTTAGTGATGTCCCCGAGCAGTCCGGGACAGAGACATCATCCTGCCCTGCTTTGGAGTCCCAGCAGTGAGCTGGAGATGCCGACAAGGACAGGATCCCACAGGCAGGGCTTATTGAAATGAATTTAATATCTCATGTTGCAGCAAAATTAAAAATATACAAAAAGTTTGTGGTATACAAAAAAGTCTCGGGACGGACCCCGGCCTCCCGCTCGCCCCCGCCCGCGCCGAGGGTCCCAGAGAAGAAGGTGGCACACAGAGTATTTACAGTACGTGACAGCAGCCGCCGGGTCCCAGCGCTGGGGGCTTCAGGGATGTGACTGAGACCCCGCGGCAACCCCTGCCAGAATGAACTTCCTCACTCCCTGAAGCTGGAGCAGCCCTGCTGCCACCCCTGGGTGACACCCCCAAGGGACCGGGACCCCGCCATCCCCAGTGGAGCTCGAGCACCCCTGGAGCTGTGCCCATCCTGGCCCCGGTTGTGCCCCCTTGTCACCCCAGTGGGCAGGCACTGCCACCCCGGTGTGGGGGGGGACAGGGCTCTGGGTTTGGCTGCTGCTGTGGCACAGGCTGGGGGAGAGCAGGGAGGATCGCCTGGGGCAGGAGTGAGACTGAGGACTCCCCCCGAACCCCACACGTGGCCAGACTCCTCTGCCCAGAGCAGCCCAGGGCTGAGGGTACCGTGGCTTGAGTGCATAGAAAAGTGTCCCTCTGACCCACCAGCGTGACCCTGGGGTCCCCACACAAACCCCGGCAGGAAGGGCATGCCCAAATGGCATCTCTGCCCTGGGGTGGACAGGGGCAGGGGCAGGAGGAGCCCGGAGGAGCCTCCCCGTGCTGGCTCACAGTCCCCGTGTGGCCCACGCCCAGATCCTCTGTGAGCCGGACCCAGGGAGGAGCTGCCAGCACCTGGGCACCGTTCAGGGGCTGCGGTGACACTGCTTGATGCCTGCAGTGGTGAGCCCCCAGAGCAGCCTGGCAGCCCTGGCTGCTGCCCCCACCTTCCCTGAGGAAAAGAGACCCTGCCCCAGAGCTGCCCCACGCGGGGCTGCCCCAGCACGACCAGCACACACCACCGGGGGCTGCCCGTGACGGCAGTGAAGGAGGGGTGCAGGTGGCAGGGGCCCAGCCCACTGCCCAGTCCCAGCCATGCTCTGCACCCTCCTCCTAAAGGGTTTCCAAGGCTTCCAGTTAGCACCAGTTAGCACCAGTGAACCCAGCGATGGCCAGCCCAGCCTGGTGTCACCCCAGCTACCAAGAAATGGGAAACAAAAACAACGTCATGCCACCACCACCACGCACCCACCCACCCGTGTCACTGGGCCGGGCACCCACACTGGCCCTCAGGGACCCCACACCCCAACCGTTCCCAGGTGCAGCTCTCCCATCCCACTCCTCCCATCCTCCTGTGCCTCACAGGGTGCCCCATGGCACAGAGGGGCTCTCAGTCCTGCCCACACTCCCCAGCCCAGGCAGGGCTTGGCACTGTGGCTCGGGGCAGCCAGAGGCTGGAACCCCGTGGAGCCATGGCAGGGCACAGAGGATGCGGGGAAGGCACAGGGGCCATGGGTGCGGGGGCCAAGGGGCTGGGGCGGCGCAAGGCTGGGGGGTCCAACAGCTCCCCTGCCCTGCAAACCCCTGCCAGCCCCTGCACACTCACACTCACACACACATGCACACAACCCCCAAGGAACAGCCCCGGCCTGGGGGGCACAGGGTACATTCAGCACAGCCCCTGGGTGGGGACCGGCGGATCTGGGCAGGACCAGAGACACATTCAATCCCGGAGCCCAAGCAGCCCCACTCCTCTGGGGAGGCAGGAGCAGAAGGGCAGGCGGGGCAGGGACTGGGGACAGGCAGGGGAGAGGCAGGGGGGACACAGGGTGAGGTCAGGGAAGGCAGGGTCCCAGCTCAGGTTTCTACTGGGGAGCTGGATGGGGGTGATGCTGATGAAGGAGTGAATGGAAATGCTCCCGGGTGGGAAGGGATGCCAGCCCAGGAGAGGAGAACGGCTGGGGGTGAATCCCACTTTGGGGAATCCGGGGAACGCCGGCGGCCCCGCACAGACCCCTCAGTGGTGCCAGCCAGGCCCTGCCACCCCCGGCCCCAGCGGAGGTAGAAAATGTCACACAAAATGTCACCATTCAGGTGAAAACAAACCCAATGAGATGAAGCAGTTCCTGTGGGGATGGGGGGGAGGATGGGGTGCAGCCGTCCTGGCCATAGCTGGGGACCCAGCTCAGAACCAGGGGTGCAAGGTTCGTGCCCACCCACGAGGGCCCCCCGGGCCAGGGTCAATGCCCCACAGGATATAGGAGACCCCATGGAGTGGGGGACATGGCTCAACCCTGGGCCGGGGGACAGAGGATGGATATGAAGTGGCTCACCTAGGGTTGGTGTGGCAGAGTGTGGGGGAAGTGGGAGACATGGGGGGACCCTGGATGGACCCCGGCTGTCGCTGCCCCAGCTCCCTGCGGATCACAAGCCCCATGCACCCCCCAGTGCAGCCATGTTCCATCCCCACGGCTCTGCCGTGGCACAGGCACCTGTGTTCCCGTGTGCTGCCTGCTGTGCCCCACCGTGCCCCTGGCACCTGCCAGCCCCCATCCCAGGGTGCCCCCGATCCCCATCCTGCACCACCGATATGGCCCACAGCACCCACCGCCTGGGCTCAGGCACCGGTGAGGTATTTTGGCAAGGACGAGCCCTGGTGGGCGCGGCGGCGGCCGCCGTCGGGTGGGACGGGTCTGGGCTGCGGAAAGGCAGCGCGGGGAGGGGATAGCACCAAGAGACCTCCCCGGCCACCGCCCGTGGGGTGCTTGGCATGGCGACACGGCAGCGCCGGCAAACCCAAAGGAAGGCAAACAGCTGTGGAGACACAGGGTGGCCTGGGTGGCACCGGGGCTCCCGCCGCAGCCTCACGCCCCGCAACCTACACGGTGGTCTCGTACTCCAGCACCTCCTGCGGGGCGCCGGGGGTGCGGTACTGCAGGCGGGGGGTGGTGGGCGACGCGTACTCCAGCGCCAGGATGGTCTTCCGCAGGCGCCGGTCGATGAAGTGGGCATCCCAGGCCGGGTACTTCTTCCTGGGCAGGTCAATCGTCCCGCTCCGCCCCTGTAGTCCGCGGCAGCGAGCGTGGGGGGCTGGTGACGGCTTCCACCGGGGACCCCGGCACCGGGGGCGGCTCCTGCCGGAAGATGCAGCCCACGGAGCGGTGGCTGAAGATGGGGCCATTGGGGTGCAAGAGACAGTAGTAGATGAACATGAAGAAGATGCCGAGGGCGAAGCTGGAGCTAACCACACAGACGAGGATTAAGGCGTTGAAGTCGGAGGTGGTCTGGCGGTCGTAGTACAGGAACCAGAGGATGGTGAGGGCGGCGTTCTCTGACAGCGTGATGATGTAGTAGATGCACATGCGGTAGCGGCTGCGACCCTCCTTGACGTTGAACCAGCAGAAGATGTAGATGATGCCCACCACCATGTTGTAGATGATCTCCTCCCACTTGGACATGCAGAAATCTGTCTCGCCCTGGATGATCCAGAAGGTCATGATGCACCAGTGGGTGACAATGAAGATGCCGAAGTAGAGCTGGAACACGGAGGCAAAGAGGGCGAAGGCGATGGCACGAGCGGCGATGGTGAAGAGGTGCCAGAGGATCTGCACCACGGCGCCCTTGTAGGACATGGGCATCTTGTCCTCCCGTGAGTCCCGCAGCACCTTCTGGTAGGATGCGATCATCCAGGCCAGCGAGACCAGCGAGGCCGAGGCTGAGAGTCCTGCAGGGAGCAGCCATGAGAGCCCACAGAAGCCAGGGGCCTCCCTCCCGCCACCCTGTCCCCTGCAGGCGCCGTGCCTTACCCTGCAAGGGCTCGATGCTGTTCTGCTGCACCATGATGCTGAGCTGCAGCACGAGTTGGGGCGCGCTCTTGAGGAAAGCCTCCAGCAGCCGCAGCATGCTGATGTCCGCGCTCTCGAACATCATCCGCCAGTAGAAGTGGCGGCGCCGGTGCTCGGCCTGCCAGCGGCTCTGCAGCCCCAGGTACAGCGTGCGGAGGTACCTGCGCGAGGCAGGGGAAGGCTGAGAGGAGCCCACGCTGCCAGGTGGGCTCACCCCACTCTGCCCACACCTGGAATGCCCTCTGACCACTGCCGACCTGTTCCTGCTGATTTGGCACCACGGAAAGCCCCTTAAGCCAGGAGTGCCAGGAGCTGCAGGGCAGCACCAATGACGAACACAACCCTGTCCCAGGGCAAGGCTCCAGTTTGGGAAGGGGCAGCTTGTGCAAAGCCAGCTCAGCACCCCAGAGCTCTGGGCCATCACCCTGCTGCCCACCCAGTCATACAGTGCCTACCCACACATCACCCCAATCCTTAACCACCCATGCAGGGTCTGGCTTCCCCCAGACGGGGATCCCATCCACAGCTCCACTTTCCAGCCACCCATGGATTCCCCAACCCAGCACCACATCCGGCTGCTTCTCAAAAGGGATATTTTGGTCCCAGCTGGCGCAGAGCCCACCCTGCTTCCTCCTGCCCCGGCCAGGATGGAGGAACCAGCTGGTTGTGCCATGCTGCCTGCAGGAAGCTCCCGGCGCTCATGCCGGTGTGGCCTGGGCTCTTGGCAGGACTGCAGGCACAGCCACACGCTGGCCCCGGCCATCTGCTCGTCGGCTGGGGGTCAGTGGAGGTGTGCGTGGCACCGACGCACGCCCGGCTGAGTCACCGCCACCAGGGACCCTCCCCACGGCACCCGGCCAGATCTGGCACCACGGGAGGGGACACAGGGCTGGCCAGGCAGGGCTTCCCCGAGCAGCCCTGCCTGCACCACGGCCAGGGCTCTGCTGGCGAGGAGGAGAAGGGAGCCGGATGAGGAGGAAAACAGGTGCAGCAGGAGGACATCAGGCCACGGATTCCTCCCAGTGAATAAAATCCTTTGGCACAGCAACGGCTTCTCCATCAGCTCCAGAATGTGCTGCCAGACAACTCCATCAGCCCAGAGCATGGGAGAAAGCCTGATCACAGCATTTTCAGCTCATCTGTCAGCAGGAGGAGGCAGGAGCCACCCTTGCTCCCGCTGCAGGGACAGCAGAGTGCTCCCACCCCAAGGGCTGCACAGCCTGGAGAGCACAGTGAGGGCCATCAGCTGGGGCCACTGAGCCCTCAGGACACCCTGCTGCCATCTGCTCTACCCTGCCAGCCCCACTCCCAGCCCTCACTGGCTTCTCTGTGTTGGTGTCAAAGTGACGTTTTAACCTGCACCTCCAGGGCAGCGCCTAATTTTAGCCTTTGCTACAGCCTGTCCCTCACTGCTCGGGGTGGTGAGAGGCTGTGGCCACCTGGTTCCTGGCTCCTGGCACAGATCTGCAACCCAGAGCCACCTGCTCATGGCAGCCAGGCCAGGCACCACCATGGCCAGTGCCCCTCAGAAGGGCCCGGTGAAGAACCCTCCTCTCTGGTGGGGAGCAAACCAGTGGGCAGCCCGGGGGTGGGAGGCTCAGCACAGGGGGAAGCAACAGGGGAAGCAGTGTAGAGCCCTGGCTGCTGTAGGGCATCACTGCTGCCCCAGGGTGTCCATGCATGAACCAGGCTTGGAAGCTGGTGACCTCATCCTGTCCCTGTAATTAGTCTTGATAATTGGGCTCATCAGCAATCCTGCTGTCCATGGCACAGAGCAGCCCCTGCACACACACTACAGAGCCCCAGCCCTGGGTCCTGCACCGTTCAACAAGTGACCCGTGGCCTCCCCAGCTTTCAGCAAGGGCACAATTATCCCTCTGTCTGCCAACTCCATAGGTCTCATTAAAATGAGATTTCATCTCACATCAACTCTCCCGAATGAAATGTTGATTCTTATTTGTTCTGCATTTGATCACCCCGTGGTGTTTCAGCCCAGTGAGCGATCCCAGTGCTGCCGGCGCGGCGGGCGCTCCCCAGCCCTGCGCCGCCGCAGCTGCACGGGAAACACAGAATCAATCACTTGAAAAAAATCATTTAATTTTCAAAAAAACTGATGATGAGGCAGAAACCGACAGTGAGAGCTCTCAGGGCTAATTGCTCCCTCCTTTGTATTGCAAAGAGTGATCCAACAAAAACCCTGCAGCAGGAAGGTGGTGGCTTGGCTGGGCACTGGTTTTGTCAGAGACCCACTACAGCTGGATTTGTCACCAGTGTCACTGTTTGCCCCCAACTCTCTACTGAGCCCAATTTTCAGGTGTTGGAAAAAATAAACGAGGAGAAAAGCCCAACACTGGTTACAAACAAATCCGCTAATCCTCATTCTCAGATGGAAAAGGATGAGGGACCCTCTGGTCCCAGAGTGAGCGATAGGAAGTGTGATTTTCCTTGAAGATAATTCAGGATCCCATCCCTTAATCCTGTATTTAAACAAGGAGAAAATTGCTTCTCTGTTACAGCCATTTTAATCCCTTGCACATCTTACCAAGTCAGGTCATCAGGGAGAGCTGCACATGTGCCTGTGTCACCATGCTCACTGCGTCCCACCAGCCCCACGCCCCAAGATGCCCTGGCTACTCTGGGCAGATGGGAGTGCCTGAGGGCAGCTGTGCTCAGGGAATGCTTTGTCTGGCCCTAAAACCCCTTGTCCTTTGCACCAGGCCAGGTGGGGACTGCCAGCACTGGGTCCTGCAGCAGGACAAGCTGACACCCCAAAGCTGGGTGCTCCCAGGGCTGGGAGGGCTCCTGTCCCCACACAGACAGAGCAAAGCTCTAGGGAGCAGAGTGGTGGAGAAACCTGCAGGTCCCAGATCCACCACTCCTCGTGAGCCTGCCCAGGATGTCCTTGCCCTCCTGGACTGCTGCCAGACTGGCACCAGGACTGAGGAGTGGCACTGTGTGCCCAAGCCAGCAGAGGATGGGTGTACACAGGCTGATGGGCGCTTTCAGGGAGAGAACTGCAGGTCTGGCCCCAGGGACCCCAGGCAGCAAAACCATGTGTGACTGGGCTAACACAGGCCCAGGCCCAGATAGGGCTGTCCCCAGCCCAATGGGACCTGCAGCACACCCTGGCCAGCTGCCAGCCCACAGAGATGTCAGGAGACCTTGAGATACTTCTGGGCAGGAGGCTCACTGGAATGAGCAGCATCCCTGCCCTCCAGAGCTGCTTTGGTGAAGAAGCTGGGGACTTTGTGAGGGGATAACAATTCCTGAGCTGCAAAACCATCCAAGCATGGCCCACCATGCTTGGTGGTGTAAGACCAGCTGGGGACAGGCCCATGCTGCTGCTGTTACACGGGCACATGGCCACGACACCAACAGCATCTCTGGAGACCACCCGTGACGGAGTTTGTGCATGTGCACCATGAACATACCAATGACAACTAGCTTCAACAGTTTAATTAGGGATAACCACAGAGCCAGTGCTCAGAGCTGCTTTTGCAGGTGGGAAGCAGCTTTCATTTTTGGGACTGGGGGGTCTTTATCACAGGTGGGTCTCAAGGCTGTGCAGTGAGGTTGGTAGAGTTGAGATCTACAGAGGTGAGGCAGGAGGCAGGTAAATCAGGCAGGGGGAGATGTTTGGCAAGGGGCACAGTGCTCTGACTGGCGAAAATCCTTTCTTTCACCTGCAGAATTTATCCAACACTCCTCTAGCTGCCACATCCTCCTGCACCGGATCCAACCCCACTAATGGGTTTAACAAACTGCATTTAACTGGTCACCCGAACTAATCCCAAATACAGAGATTAGAAAGAGCCTCAGCTGCTGCTTGAGACCAACATGTCCTGGAGGGTGAGTGCTGAGAGTTACGGCTTTAATTGGCTTAGGAGTCTCCATGGCACAGCCGATCCAAGAGCAGCACTGACACCCCCAGGAGCAAAGCCCCCGGCTGCAGCTCAGCTCCAGCTTGGGCCGGGATCAGGTGTGCCAGGCTCACGCCAGCTGCAGGCAGGGCCAGAGAGCTCCTGTCCTCTCCCTCACCAGCTCCCCTCACACACTGAAGCAGGTTTTGCACCCACCCTGCAGCCAGAGTACCCTGAGAGTGTCTCCATTGTCAGGGGGATCGGGGAGGGCCGGTGTGCTGGCAGGTGTGCTGAGCACGGCACACACTGTGCTGTCAAACAAAGTTAAACACCCTGGAGCATCCCAGAAGGAGAAGCAGAGGAATGAACGTGCAGACACCAACAGGGAATGAGCAAAGAGCCTCTACTACAGCACTCAGGAGGGGAAACAGGATGGAAACCTGAGCCGGGAGTGCTGCCGGCTCCACGCATTGTTCCGGGAATTTGCCTTTGTCTGCCCTCCCTGCACCAGCTCCTCGAGAGCCGCTTGGTGCCAGCACCCGGCTCTTCCCCAGCACGTGGGGTTGGAGCTGGAAGGGAGCGGGGCTGGGCCCACAGCACAGCAGAGGAAGGAGACAAGAAAACAGAAAACATCACCTTGTGCATTTGGGGGGTCTGCAGAGAGGCAAATGAAGGGCCTTGAGCTTCCCCAGCCTGTCTGTCTGCTGCTTGCCCTGCCCACACCACCAGCCTGTCCCCAAGACTGGAATGGGGCAGCAGCAGAGCCTGGACAGGCTGGGAACCACCAGCACCTCCTTGCCTACCACCCCACAAATACAGCGAGATCAGGACTGGAGCCTCGAGGTGTTCAGGGCCCAGCATAATCTCTCCACATCCCCAGGACCACACTGCCATGGCCAGGCAGGTCCCCAACAGGCCCAGCACCACCCGGCAGCAGGGATGGTATGGCTGTGGCACTGAGCTGGGATGCAGCTCCTACCCACACCTCCAGCTCCTACCCACACCCCCCTGTGCCCATGGCTGGGGACTCTTTTCCACCAGGCATCTTTCCAGGGCTGCAGAAAGATTGCTCCTTGTACCTCCTCCCAGCTGCCTGGTCCCCTGCTTCACCTCTCCATCCCCACCCACTTCCCCTAAGCCCTGCCAACCCCTCCTGAAGTCTCCATGCTGTTATCCCCACCCATGTCCCTGCTGCACTGTGCCGCTCCCCCCAGGCCCCGCCTGGCTCAATGACCCCCACG
>VXBS01010268.1:0-22333 GCA_013400255.1 Sitta europaea
TTTTATTGTCCGGGAGCGGGATCGGGGGCGTCCCGGGGAGTGGTGGAGCCCCGGGGCGGTAGTGGAATTCCACGATTGTGATGGAGCTCTGAGCATGTGATGGAGCTCCAAGGCGGTGATGGAGCTCTGGGGATGTGATGGAGTTCCAGGGATGTGATGAATCTCTAAGCATGTGATGGAACTCCAGGTCGCTGATGGAGTTCCAGGGACGTGATGAAGCTCGGAGGATGTTATGGAGCTGTGGGCACGACCATGGAGGTCCCCCAGGCTCCTGCACGCCCGTGCCGTGTCCGTGACCACCGTGCCACGGTACCGCCCGGTGTGCGGGTCTGTTCGGCCGGGCAGCGGCAGCGCTGGCAGGGTCAGCGGGCAGTACCCGCGGTCAGCACTCCTCGTCGGCAATGTCCAGGATGCTGCCCAGCAGTGCGGTGAAGGTGGGGCGCTCCTCAGGCTTCTGTGGGGTGAGAGGGAAGCCTGGCTGGAGCCCGTGTCTGCCCCAGCCGTGCCGTGTGGAGCCCCGTCAACCCGGCAGGGTAGCAGAGATATCACCAGGGGTGACAGCCACTCACCTCGTGCCAGCAGCTGTACATGATGGCATAGACCCGCTCCGAGGCCGCCTGCGGTCGGTACAGGCGCAAGCCTTGGATGACATGCTCGGTTGTCTCGCTGTTATTAAACCTCTCGTAAGGCATCTTTCCCAGGGAGTAAACTTCCCACATCAGGACACCTGTTGGGGGAAACAGCAGGGAGGGTTCATGGCATTGGAGCACCTGGTTTGCAGAGGAGTTCCTGACCTCCAGATCATCAATGCTGTGCCCTTACCAAAGGACCAGACGTCAGATTTGCTGCTGAACTTGCTGTACAGCAGCACTTCAGGAGGAGACCACCGCACTGGAAACTTGGACCCCATGGAGCTTGTGTACTCATCATCTAGCACGTACCTGCAGCAGGAAAATGGATCAGGGTGCCTCACCTGGATTTCACGTTTCACTCCTCCACACAACTGACCAAGCCCAAAAGGAATGGGCAAGCTCAGAATGACCAGAGGTTGCAGCTCTGCATGGGTTTCAGCAGTAAGTGTATGTTAGACAGGACTGCAGAAGATTGGCTGACATGGAAGCACAGCAAAAAGGGGATGTGGAGAGAAAGCTTCAGCCAGAAGACTACTAGAGGTAGGGGAAACAAGATGCAAAGATAGGGGGGAAAGGGCTAGGGGAAGTAAGAAAGGGATGGTGGAAAGTGAAGAGGCAGAAGTTTGAGACAGGCAGATGAAATGGGAAGACAATGGGAAAGCAGAGTTGGAGGGTGGTGGGGACAAAGACTAAAGTGTAGAATTAATGGAAGGAGGAGATGGGGTACTGAGACAGGAAAGTGACACAGACACATCTACCAGACCTGGAAAGACCAAAATCTGACACTTTCACAATTCCTTGGTCATTCACCAAACAGTTTCGAGCAGCCTGTGAATGGAGAGGTGGAGGCAGTTACTTCTATGTGCTCTTGCCTCTCCCATCCCCCTGTAGCAGGTGAACTTCATCTCATTCCCATCCATTGAATACTTCACCTCGCTTTGTCCTGCAAGTTTGTTCTGCCCTGGACTGGGGCAAGCTAGAAAGTCCTCAGCAGAGAGCAACCAAGGCCTCCAAGCATCCTATTTATCTATGCAGGGGAGACTTCCCCAGTGGCATATTGCCTGAACAAAGCAGCCACAGCCCTACCAGGTCTCTGTGCAGGAACTGCTTGGATTCCAGGTACTCCATAGCTTCACAGACATCCTTGCACATCTCCAGAAGCTCAGCAGGCTGGAACCGCTGCCGTGTTTCCCTCAGGAAGTTCAGGAGGCAGCCGTTGGCCATGTACTCAGTGATGATGAAGATGGGACGCTGCTTAGTGCAGACCCCATACAGCTGCACCAGCTTCTCATGAGACAGGTTCCTGTGTTGTGGACAAGAGCAATTCTGAGCATCTAGAAAGCCAGGCAGCAAAGGAAGCACCTGTGAATAAGGAGTTTGGGGAGGGAAGGTGCTTTTGGCCCAGCTGACAGTGGAAAACCTCACCAAGGAATCAGCACAAAATCAGTGGGATCTTGGATTCATTTTGCAGAGTATGTGACTGCCCAAGACTGTCCCTCCACACCTCCCAGGAGTGCAGCCATTCTGGTAAGGAGCATCCAGAACTGACCTGCATGGTGCTCACCACTTACATCATGACTTTGGCTTCATCAATAAACTCGTCCTCTGACATGGAGCCCTCCCTGATCATCTTGATGGCAACGTTGTACTGGCCTCTCCATTTCCCATACTTCACCACACCAAACTGCCCCGTCCCGAGTTCCTTCAGGAAGGTCAGGTCCTTGGGGTCGATCTCCCACGACCCTAGGACCGAGAGTGTGAGTGTAATGTGGGTGCAGGTTATCTCCCTGCACGGTGCTCCCAGTCATCTGATCTAGCAAGAAAAGCTCACAATCATTTGCTGCCTGAAAAATCATCCACGAAACTGAAGACCTGTTCCCCCAGGGGATGGGAGCAAAGTAACTCGTGGAGTCTTTTGGTCAATACTGTCACCAGAGGGCATTTGAAAAGTGGTTCTCGGGAAGGCTGTGAGCCATGGAACAGCCAGGATCCCAGCCTGGGAAAGTTGCTGCCAGCAGAAACAAACCCTGCAACCAGGGAACTATGAAGTAGCCCAGGCTGGCTTACCATAGCCAAGACCAGCTGTGGAAGGAGCACTTTTCTTGTGCTGAGACACAGGGTACTTCAGTCTGGATATGAGTCCTGAAACAACAGCAGCAGAAATTTTCACTCTAGGCTTACCTGCCACATTCCAGCAGGGAACACAACTGCCTTTGGCGCAGGAAGGTGGGGATAATGAGGTGCCAGAGAAAACACTGCTGGCTTCACTCTGTCTCCAGAACACTGACCTGCAGAATTGTGCTGGTGGTACATGATAAGCTCTGGGATGCTGTTGAAGAGGTGTTTTTCTGCCAGGTAATACTGATTCTGGGGGGTGCAGCAGACGACATAGTGGCGGATTGTGCCTTGGAGGTCTCTGGAGAGGGAGAACATGAGGTCAGTGCCATGGGGAGGAGAGGCAGAGGGTGAGTGGTGCCTGGAGGGGCCCTCTGAGGGTGGAACAAGCTGTTCTTAAAGCCACTTACACAGAGGACTTGGCATAGACTGAGACAGTGTATTTCCCAGTCTTGCTGGTGGAATCTCGGACAAGGAAGCCCCCTTCCTTTCCCTAAAACAGAAAGGGGAAAAGGCACTGGGTGGTTGTGGGGACTGTGTGTGACTGTAAAAGGCAAAACTTAAAGTGAGTGAAGATCACAACATGGCTGGAGAAGACGCAGTGAGTCAGAGGAATCTTACTTCCAGTCCCTGCATGGGATGCCACCTCCTGAAGTGGCTGCCTGGAGGAGCTCACATTGGGATAGGAAACATTCCTGGGGCTGTTGGGGCAGCACTCCTCTCCGAGAAAAGCCAGGGTTGGTCCCATGCTGGACACTGTGTGAGAACAGCCCATGGAGGGCTGGTGTATAGAGCAGACCTAGCCTTGGGAGGCAACACTTACCTCTTGTTTCAGCAGTTGCTCCGCTTGGCTCCGAGTGATATTCTTTGAGTACCACCTGGAAGAGGGACACAGCCATCAGGGAGATCTCCACAGCCACTTCTGTTCCCAGCCAAGTATGATCCTGGCCCAGCCAGGACAGGGGGTGCAGAGAGCAGGGCAGGGATGGCTGCCAGGGGCTGGAGGCTGTCAGAGGATGTGGAAGAGGTAGAATGACCCAGCCAGGCTGGGCTCATGGGCTGTGTAGGGTAACAACCAAATGGAAAATGTCTCCAACCAAGTGCAACTCGCTAGGTCCCCATTCTCTCTCTTACTCAAAGATCTCCAGGGAATTTCTGGTTTCAGTGACGTAGTTGCTGGGTATGTATCCTTCCCTCCTGCAGGAGAAAAAATACTGGTCACACTCTGATGGACAGGCCAAGGGGAAAGGATATTTCTGTCTCAGGAGGCTGAGAAGAATTGGGCTCAAAAACTTTGGTGCAAACCTATCTGGGGAGGGCTGACACCACAAGTGGTTTCAGCCTCCTCCCCAGGGCAGCCCACAGGTGGTCAGGCAGCCTGTCCTCACCCTTGGGGTGCCAAAGGGGTGTGTTTGCCCATCAGTGCCCCACCAGGGCAGGGCAGCACTGCAGAGACATGGCCGTGGGCAGTGGGAGCTCTCACCCATTCTTGTCAAGGGCTTTCCACCAGGGTAGGTGGCTCTCCTCCAGGATGAAGTACTCCTCTCCCTTCTGCAGCTGCAGGTCCTGCGCGTTCATTGGCTCATAGTTGTAGAGGGCCACCACCTTCTTCATCTCCCCTGCTGTGCTGGGGGCTGGCTCGGGAGGCAGAGGCTTCATCACCATCTTCCCACAGGGAGAGGGAGAGTGTGGGACACGGTCAGGCTTGCACACACACCACGTGAGACCCTTCCCAAGCCTGGCAGGGCAGTGGTGTCAGGCAAGGTCAGCGCAGTGTTTGTCTCAGCTCCCACATGTATCTCTACCAGAACACCCATTTCCTCTCCCTGGACGTTTTATCAAAACATTTTTCTCCATCTCCACAAAAAGATAAGTGTTTTCTCTTTACCTTTTGGCTTAACCTGTGACTCTTCCAGCCTACATTAGGGCTCTAATCTCTTATCTGCCCTAGGAAACCTCAGGGCTGAGATCATTTGACTTTCCTATAGGCCTCTGGGCTCCATCTGCTGCTTCAACCTACTTCTTGCTTAAGTCACCATCTTGACCTCCCTCCCCAGAGCAGAGTTCTGGCCTCTACATCTCTGAGCAGTCATTGAACATGTTGGTTTTTTCCAAGTAGGTCTTTTCTCCAACGCTTTGGAGCAATCCCTGACATTGGCCCTTACCTGGTCCTCCTCAGGAGTGGGAGGAAGGGGCTTCTTTGTCTTGCGATGTGACCGCCCAACTTTTAAACCTTCAGAACAGAGGAGGGGCTAAGGTGAGAAAAGACCCCTGGCTCTGTGCTGCGTGGTTCCCAGGGCAGGGGGATGAGGCAGTGGGAAGGTGCCTGGTGTCTTACTGCCATTCCTGCTCTCCAGAATCTGGCAGCCCATGGCATTCTTGGCTGTCTGGGAGCAGCACAGGTACTGGCCGTCGATCCAGAAGCAGGGGTGGTACTTCTGGACCAGGTCGCTGTTGTACCGAATCACTGTGGTAGAGGAGGGAAGATGTGTGTGACCCAGGGCTGTGTCCCCAGCCTGCTGCAAGAGCTCTCTGCTAACTGAATGCAAGTGGTCAGTTGAATTAAACCATTTCCTCTCAGCTGTGCTGCTGTCCCCTGTGACCTGATGTTCAGGTTTCCCTCAGCTTACCACTCTCATTCCAGTGCTGTGGCTATGCAATCCCTGTGCCACAGGGAAGGGCCAGGCTTGGCTCTCAGGTCTGATTTAGGCTCTTGAGCAGCTCTGTAAAGGGGCATGAGCATGCTTGGAGCCAGTCACAGAAGGACCTGGCCCTCCTGCCAGCCAAAATATCCAATAACCCCCAGACTGCTCTGGCCCATGGTTCACAGCTCTTTTGAGCTCTTTTTTTTTCCCCAAAAGTGGGGTGGGAGGCCAGTGCTGTTCCTGGCTTTTCCTCCCGGAGAGGAGGGCACTGCCACCACCCTGTGCCCCCTCAGAGACTTCCCTTGCAGGGAGAATATTCCCTTGCCAGTGAAAAGAATGAGAAGGAGGTGTCTTTACAAACAAACTGTGGGCCTTATGCTAGATAAGGCAAGATACACAGAGGTGAAAGAAGCAATGGGGGAAACCATAAATTCCATAGGAATTCCACTAATTGACATAGACTGTTACTCAAGACTCTGCTAAATCCCTGAATCTAGAGTAAAAGAACAGAGACACAAGGGGAAAGAAAAGGAAGGGTGTATATATTAGAAGGGTGTCTTAGGTGTTAGGCATTTTGGGAAGTCTGTACCTCTCAAGTACCTCAGCCAGTGGGGAAAGAGAGAGGGAAATGCACCTGAGAAATTAGGATAAAAAGGAGGTTCCATCCCCTAAAAATTTGAGACACCCCAGGAGAAATGCTCCATGGCCTCTCCTTTTATTTGAATAAAGTTACAGGACTCCTCTGTCACCTTTTTTGGACAATAAACCTCTAGTGTTTGTGGATTAATTTTCCTGACACCAGGCAGGCTGACCAGCTTCCTCATACGTCTTCCCAAGCTAGAGGGACAACTGGATGTGCCTAAACACTGCCAATAGCCTGGGGCTGGCCCACAGCATCTGCATGGGGTGCAGAGAGCCCATTCTCTGGTGGAGTAAGAGGAGAACATCCTGTCAGCAAAAAGGCAGCATTTTCTCTCCTTTCCCTGTGGATTCTACACTGGCTTGAGCTGCCAGAGCAATCCTCCTCCCTCACCAGGGAAGTGGGGAGAGGACTGGCTGCTCTGCTGGGGCTCTTGTGAGATAACCAACTTCCCCGTTATCAGCCTGCCCCTCTTCCGCTCACTCGAGCCAACTTCCCTGTGTCAGCTCAAGCAGCTAATCCCATGCTGCCAGCACAAAGCCACAGAAAGACACACGCACATGTGCCAGGAGGCACATACGGGTAGCTCCAGTGGATTTTGGGTGCTTGAAGCCCCTTGGCACAGTGCTGCTGCAACACACTCCCAGCTCAAGGAGGGAGCACCCACGCAGCACTGAAAAAGGCTCAGGGTGGTTTGGCAAAGATGCTCCCTGGCTCCCAGCAGGCTTGTGGTCCATGTTTCCTAAAGCACTGGGCACTCTGCCCTCACATGCCAAGGCAGCACAGCTGTATGGCCACATCTGCTATTTCCTCTTGCCCTCAACGATATCTGAGGCTGCTTGTGCTACTTTGGAGGAGGTTTGTGAGAGGGCAAGAGCCTCAGCTGAGGTAGCTGTGGTGCTGCAGAGGGTGACAGTGTCCACCTGCCCTGGGCAGGAGCAGCTCACACTTCCTCAGCCTTGGGATAGGTAACCACGAGGCAGCGAGCCCTGGGAGCACTGTGGGTCAGGCAC
Organism: Sitta europaea; assembly: GCA_013400255.1. NCBI lineage: Eukaryota > Metazoa > Chordata > Aves > Passeriformes > Sittidae > Sitta > Sitta europaea. The sequence goes on from VXBS01010268.1 coordinate 7,046, forward strand.
AGCTGAGCACCCGTGTTGGCTTCTCAAGGGAGATGCAGAGCCCCTGCACTCACCACTCTTCAGCTGATGGATCCAGCGCTTGCGCAGCTCCTCTGTCGGGGAGAAGATGTAGAGGGGCCCTTCATCATAGACCACCTGCAGGACCACGCACCTCAGTACCGTGGGCAAGGCTCTCACGGCAGGCACAGAGGGAGCCGAGCCTTGTGGCCACCCTGCGCCAGCTCTGCCGGTGTCTGCTGGCCCCTCACGGTGCTTGCAGGACCGTGACAAAGAGGTTAAAAATAAGCCCCCTCCCCCGAGACTTTCCACTTCCTTCTCTGACTTTCGGTGTGCTGGGGGTGCACTGGGTGCCAGCAGGGCAGGCAGCTGGGCTGGGGGCTGAGTGTGCAGCCAGCATCCCTCCAGCATCAGCCAGGGGACTGAAAGGGGCAGGACAGAGCTCAGAAGCAGGTTTCCATCTTAAACAGAGCTGGCTCAGGGCTCAAAGAGGCTCACCTGGCTGTCCCATGCAGTGTGGACAGCAGCAGAGCATCTCCAAGAAGCTGAGTGACACACAGCACTGGGGCAGTGATGCCATGTTTGACCCCAGGCCCCTGTGAGGTCCTCCCCTCAGGACCTGCGATCAGGCAGAGTGCACCAGCAAAGAGGATGCAGTGAAAACTCACCTGGAAGGGGTAGGGGAACCGTTCAATGATTGAGATCTGCTCCATGTTGTTATAATCCTCCCCTTTTCTCTGGAAGAGAGAGGCAGAGACAGATGCTGGCATCCGGTTGCTCAGCTGCTGGCATCTCCTCTGGAGCAGGCCCACAGGTTTTGGCATCCCCCTGCTCTTCATCAAGCTGGACCCCTGGTATGGTATGGACAGAGCCCCCCATACCAAGCAGGGCTGCCCCCACTGCCACCACCCCAGGGACTCTCCCTACTCCCCCAGCGAGGGGGACAGATGCAGGGATTCTGGGACCCTCCTCACCGGGATCTGTCGCTCAGGGGGAGGATTGTTTTCAGGTGCCACTGTCTCCACACAGGTGATCTTCTCGATGTCCACTGAGCCCTTCTTACTGCCCCGGCGCTGCAAGAGACAGCCTTGGTTCAAATGGTCACCAAGTAGAGACCTGGAGAGACTCAAACCAACCCCTTTCCCTGTCCAACCACCCCTTGGGCTACGTGCTGCCAAGGGACAGCTGGTGACCCCCGGACGCTGGCGTGGCGCAGCCCCTGTGGCTGCAGACTCACCCCCCGCTCAAAGTCATACTCGTAGTAGGACAGCTTGCTCTCCGTCAGCAGGAACAGGCGCTTCTTGAAGTTGAGGGGAGATGTTTTCTTCTTCTGCTGCGAGCGCTTCAAGAAGATACTCTCCAGGATGACACTGGCCATGTCAACACCCTGGTCTCCCCTGTGCTGTTCTCACCGGGTTGCTGTGGGTAAGACCACTGTGACACTGCACTTGCTCAGCCCAAAACCTGCTGGACCTCACCCAGGTGCACTCTCCCCTTGCCCCAAGGGCAGACAGGGTGTGCTGGGACCCCCACAGTGGGGGGAACCAGCTGCAGAGGTGTGAAGGCAAGTCAATGTGGATTGTTTGTGACGTGACCTCTCCCGGCTCCTCTCCCACACCAGGCTGCAGACCAAGTAGGATGGCTCCTACTCCTGCTGAAGAGGCCCCTGGGATATGCAAGACAGACAGAGAGCTGGAGAAAGAGGGAGATGGGGGAAGCTTGGAGCGCTGAGGAGCGTGGAGTCAGCTGTGACACCCCGCAGGCGCTCCTCCCCTCCAGCTCTGTGCATGTGAGTCTGTGTGCACTGTTTCCTCCTGCCCCACCGCAGCCACTTCGCGCTGGGGACGTGCTGACGGCAGCATGCAAGGGGTGGCCACGGGAGGCCAGACCCTGAAAATCTGTGGGTTGGTCCTGGCCCTGAAAAGTCACAGTGCAGTGCTACTCAGAGCATGGAGAAGCCCCAAAGTCATCCTTCTCCTCTGTGTCCATGGAGCCTGCAGGAGTGCAGGGATGGAGCTCAACACCGCTTCCTCCCCTGTGAGCAGCACTTGTCAGCAACCAGGCTTGAAGGACTGCCTCCAGCAGCAGGCAGAGGGGTTAAATCCTCCCCCAGCCATCAGCAAAGCTCCCCTGAGAAAGGCAGGGCAGGAAAGGGCCCTGCCTGGCCTTTAGGGGCTAGAAATTGCCCTGACCCATCTCTTGGAGTATCTCATCCCATCCCTCCGTGCTGTACCCAGGAACTGTGGCCCCCAGGTGGGCCCAACACCTGCCAGAGCCACATGGCTGGAGCTGTGGGTTGTGACCAGCACCTGACTGCAGTCTGGGGAGCTAATGAGTGAGCTCTGTGGAGCCCCTGCTGAACTGTGATCCCCTGGAGCCAAGCTCTATATCCCCTGCCTGACCATCTACAGTACCTGCTTCCCCTTCACCCACACCTTGTTCCCTTTTTTCCTCCTATAAGCACAGCTTTGGAAAGCAACCTGGGAGAAACTGTTTTCCCCCCACTACCCACAGCCCATTTCCTCAGGGGGAGGCTCAGAGGTGGGCCAGAGACAGGGGTTCAGACCCCCATTCCCCAGCTGAGTATTCCATCCACTGTCCCCACACAGGAGATGGCAGTGGCTCACTCACAACAAGGGCCAGGTGAGGAACAAAGATGTCAGGACCCAGTCCCACACACTGTGCCTCTCTCCAGGGCAAGCCCCAGCTTGGGGGCAAGGAGCAGAGGTGTCCTCCCATCTGCTGGCAGTGCCCAGACCCTCCCAGCACAGCACCTGCTGCTGCAGTACTGACCCTGCTCCACTGTCCCCAGATAGGCTGGGGACAAGAAGGATTCCCGCTCCCAGGCTTCCTTCCTCCCTCCTTGTGGTTCTTATGGCTCAGATCTTTCCAGCTTGTTTGGGTGGTGAAAAAAAAACAACTTAAAAAATTAGTGATCAGAGTCTTTTGTAAAAAACAGCAACCTGAGTGTGCTGATTGAGGCCTTGGGAGGAGAGATCTAGGGTCCCCACAGATGGCTGGTGTGGCCCCTGACCTCCAGACTGCTGGATGAGCCCAGAATGACCCAGGAACCATCCTGTAGCCCTGTGGCTCATTTTCTCTACTTATGAAGTGTGGCTGCTGATCCTGCATCTCAAGAGCAGGAGGGCTCCATTGCCCTCCCTGGCACAGACACAGGGGCTGAGTAGAGGTGCCCTGGGCTCCAGCCCATCCCAACTGTAGTGCTGGGTCCCTGGAGCTTTACCTGGAGTCACAGCAGTGGGGTCATGGCCAGCAGTGCCAGGCAGGTGGGACACGTCTTCACTGTGTTCTCTGGATGGAACTGCCAGAGGGGAAAGGCAGTTTGAGTGTCTCAGAGGGCTGTTGTGCCCCATCATGGCAAAGCCTCCCTGTCCCAGCACTGCCACCAGACCTGCTCTGTCCCTGCCTGTCCTTGGCATGGTAGGTGCTCCACAGGGCTCACCCCCACAGCCACCACTGTGCTGTTACAGCAGAATGACAAGTGGGTGGGTAGAAGCATGTCGTGTGTCCCCCGGTCCAGCTAGTGTGACTTCCAGCCATGCTCACACTTCGGCACAGCGTGCTCTGAGGTCACCACAAGGCCTGGCACACAGTGCTGGCCTCAGGCCACTGGACACTGTGTCCCACCATGGTCCCAGGGCCAACCCTCCTCCACAGGAAAGCTCTGGCCACTGCCTAGTTCTTGCTAAGGAGCTGAGCCTCTGCTGGCTGATATGGGGCTGGCAGGGACCTGGCATGCCAGGGACAAAAGGGAAGGGTGACAGAGTGTCTCTGAGTGACAAACTTCATAGCCCCCATGTTTCAGGTTGAGCTGCAAGGGTGTCAAAAATGATGTGTGGGAGGGACAGATGAGGAAACCTCCTGCATGGGAGAGACTCATGAGCAAACCCAGAGCTGCACCCCAACAGTATCCACCGCAAAAAGCACAGGTGAGGAATAGCCAAAGACATTGGCCGAACCCCAAGCCCTGCTGTTGACCACCCTTGGGGGTCTTGCACCCATGCACCACTGTGATTCCCTGCTCCAGCGCAGCCTGCAGCCCCTGGCACCTCCACCCCACCTCCTGCCCTGCTGCGCCCCACAGCCCCGTGTCCAGGGGACGGGGTCAGATGCCACCTGCTTGGAACTGCTCAGGCCATGGGACAAGGCAATGCTCTCCCAGCCTGGCTCACCCGCACCACATGTCCTGTGCCCAGCATGGCTCTCCTGTCCCCAAGGAGCCCAGGAGAGGTGTGAGGCCACCAGCACAGACCACATGGAGCCTCTCCCACCCCAGCTGTCCCACAGCCACATCAGCAGAGCTCCACCAGTGCCCAGGACCCCAGAGCCCAGTGCTGCCCTGTGCCATGGCTCCCGGGGCTCCACACTCACCGAGCCCTCCCTCCGCTGCTCTGGCCAGCCAGGGTCCCACTGCGCGCCCACTCCGGCAGGTTGGCGTGGCTGTGGCAGCAGGGACGAGGAGAGACGGCAGGGTGCGCAGGGAGGAAGGACGGGGCCGGCCAACCCCACCCTTTCAGTTCCCCTTTTTGAGCTTTCTGACTCAGAGGCAGCATTTGTGTTTCCTCCTGCAGACAGCTGGGCCCTTGCCGTGGGGTCACCAGGCCATCGGCTGTGGCCGGAGGCTGCCCCGGACTGTGGGGGGTGCCAGGCTGAGTTGGCGGACTATCCCTGTGTTGTCAAAAAACGAGTTCTTTCACCCAATGTGCTCATTCCCGCACAGAACCAAGGTATTTCTATTTACAGTTCTGTGTGGAAAGAGGTTTTGGTGGCAAATTCATTAAGCCAGCAGAGTGTGGGTTTCCCTGTTCGTACATTTTAGCAAATGAAAACATTAATCTTCATTGGCTACTGTTAACATCATTCATTAGTATTCTATCTTGTAGTGTTAAATGATTCCCTTGCTTCTTATGTTGATTAGGCCACATGTTCACTCTTTCTCTTCGTTTGGGTCAGTGTGTTTCTTGAGTCGGTGGTCCATGATTTGGTGTTGTGATCTCTGCATGCTGGACTCTCTTATCCACTCAGAGCTGATTCAGCACAGTTGTTGAGTTAGCTTTGCTAGTTACATCCTTGTCTTGAGAGTTCTGCCAACTGTTCTTGTGCTCCTAAATTCTGCATTCTCTGTGCCCAGTATCAGTGCTAAATCCTTCTTCCCAAGCCTTGTCAACTTCTGCCCAGGTCTGAGATCACTGAAACATGTCAAGCCTAAACCTTTAACAAGGCAACTCTATTGACACATAATTTGTCTTTCAAACACGTGTACCCAGCAGATCCCCCAGTCCCCCAGCCAGGTCACAACCCCAGTCCCAGACCCAGCCTCCCTCCCAGGCTACCGCCCTTATCTCCCCCCAACGCCAGGGGGCGCCATGCCCTGGGATCTCCCTGCCCTGTCCTCTCTATGGTTCCCAGTCACATTCACTTCCGCTTCCGTTCAGCGCCGTCTCTCCGGGCCGCCGCCGCTAAGATGGTGAGTGCTGGCGCTGGGCTGGGCTGCATCCGTCGGCATCCGCAGAGGGGCTGCGCCGGGCCGGGCTCGCTCCGCTGCAATGAGTGCCTGCTGGGCAGCCAGGCTGGCGCGGAGACTTCTCCATCCCTGGATGGCAGCGCAGGGCACGAGGGAAGGGGAACGGCGGGAGCGGGGCCTTTGGAGCGGAATGTGGCGTATGCGTACTGGTCCTGACCGGCTTCTCTCCTTCTTCAGGTGAACGTGCCGAAAACTCGCCGGACGTACTGCAAAAAGTGCGGGAAGCATCAGCCACACAAGGTCACGCAGTACAAGAAGGGGAAGGACTCGCTCTACGCGCAGGGTGAGGACGGGCTCGCTCCGGGGCGTGGCCCAGGGCAGCTGCCTGCAGTCCGGGTGTCGTGTGCCCTGCACGCGGGTCCGGGTGGCGTAGATTGGGAACATTTGTACGGCTGAGGAGGACAGCTTGACCTAAAGGGTGTGGTGTACAATAAAGGGAACTAAAAAAATGAGACAAAGGGAAAAAGACTAAGGACGTGTCAGCCCAAAGCAGTTTCGGATGGTTGTCGTACAGTAATGTTTAACTAATTAGGGAATGTGCTCTGGGTGAACCTAGCTGTGTGAAAGCACAACTGGAGCCCAGGCTGCCCAGCCCCGAAGGAGAGCCCTGCCCACTGAGCATGGGCTGTGAGTTTAAAATGTGCTGGGCCTTCAAATCGAGGTGAAAGAAAGTGAATCCAGGGGTAGCTCTGCCAGTAGTGATGTGAATTAGTTATGCAAATATCACCTGAACAGGACTGTATAAATATTTTTGGGCCTTTGTGTGCTGGCTTTGAGGATTTACCATGCAGCACCCTTCTCTGCACAGAACTCTCAATAAATCAAGTCTCTTGACCTTGTGTGTCTGTTGGGTGCACAGTGAGGGCTAGGTTCCACTTTTGGGGACAGCGTAAGAACCGTGGCCATGGGCCGAGCGTGAGGCTGCTGGAGGAGGGCGGCACTGGTTCTGCTGGGCTGTGCAGGGACAGGCTGAGCTCTGCTGAGATTTAGGAAGTGCCAGCTGTGCTCGTAGCATCTCCTAGGTTGTTGCCTGACCAGAGCCATTTTTCTCACAGGAAAAAGGCGCTATGATCGGAAGCAGAGTGGATATGGGGGCCAGACAAAGCCCATCTTCCGTAAAAAGGTGAGTGTTGCTCCTCAGGAACAGGAAACTTCCTTGGCAACCCACATGCCCATCTGAGGGAGGATTCCTCAGTGCTCTGCTCTGGGTGCGTTGGGGCAGCTCTGTGCTGGCAGTGCAGGCGTCCCCTCCTCATCACAGAATGGGTTGGGTTGGAAGGGATCTTAAAGGACATTGTATTCCAGCCCCTGCCATGGGCAGGGCACCTTCTACTGTCCCAGGTTGTTCCAAGACCCATCTAGCCTGGCCTTGGACACTTCCAGGGATGGGGCAGCCACAGCCTAGGCAACCTGTGCCAGGGCCTCCACACCCTCACAGGGAAGAATTCCTTCCAACTCTCTAATCTAAGTCTCTGTCAGAGAGAAGCCATTTCCTACTGCCCTGTGACTACGTACTCTTGTAAAAAGTCCTTCTCCATCTCCCTTGTAAGCTCCCATCAAGTACATGGCTCATCTCCTTGCTGTCCTGTCTCATGGAGATGCTCTCCATTTGCAGGGTGACTTGGGCTGTGCTTGCAGAGCAGGTTCTCAGCTTTGATACTGCAGGGGAGTGGGGTCTTTCTGGGAGGAATATTTGCAGTGAAAGGAATGTCTCCTTCATTGCTTGCCCAAGGGGAAGGGTTTTGCAAAGGAAAAGGAGCTGTCTGCTTGCTTGGTGTGGTATTTACAACAGGGAGACAAAACCCAGTGGGTGGATTTGTTACTTTGTGTGAATTGTGTAGTTATGCTCATAGAGCTGCTTGGCTTGTTGCTGGGAAGCCCTGGTATTATGCTGGATGTGTACAGGAAGCCTTCCAGCAAGAAGAAAATGAGGCAGCAGATTTTCAGGTTGACTTTGTGCCAGAAAGTGGGGAGACGTCACAGAAAATGCTTCTGCAAGAAGGGTACACCAAGCAGCTGCATTGCTGGCACTCTCTACCTGTACATTGCAATTCCCATTTCTGTTTTTTCCCAGTCAGCATTGTATGGATGATTGGCTGAGGGTTTTAGCTGGTGATTACAGCCCTGTCCAGCTGCTATAGCACCCTCCAGCTTTTGACTGTTCCCTCTGCAGTCTTTCGTGTTTCATCCAACTTCTGAGTAGCTGCAGGTCTGCATTGAGCCTGTTGTGTCACTGCTCCTTCCACAGAAAGCTTGCCAGTCATGTTTCCAGGTGCTTCTTTTGCCCAGTTCTCTTCTGGATTTCTCCTGAGCGCTGCTGGTCTGTGCTCCCACACTGTAAAAGTGTGAGTTGCTTGCATTGTGACTTCTCCAGCATGGCTGATCCCTGCCAGAACCTGCCCTGCTCCACTGAATGCTTTTGCTAGCCCCCTTTTTGTGAAGATACTGATCCTTAAAGTCCCTTCTTGTTTTCAGTGGAGGAAGCCTGTATTTGTAGTGTTTCTCTACATTTTGGGAACAAACCAAATGTTCAGGAGTGCAGGGAACAAGCTCTCCCTGAGAGCTACAGTTTGTCTGGTTGGGGATGTGTGGTTCATTGAGACACCCTGCTCCTCCCAGGCCAAGACCACCAAGAAGATTGTGCTGAGACTGGAGTGTGTGGAGCCGAACTGCAGGTCCAAGAGGATGCTGGCAATTAAGAGGTGCAAGCACTTTGAGCTGGGAGGAGACAAGAAGAGAAAGGTGAGTTTGTATTCTGTGAGTGGCTGAGGAAGTGGGACAATACTCAGTGGTGAATAAACTCACTTTTGTCTCTTTCTTCTTACAGGGCCAAGTGATCCAGTTCTGAGCATCATTCTACTCATCGTTATGGACCGTATTAAAGTAATTAGATTGATCCATTGCTTTTTTTAATGTGTTTTCTCTTGGGGTGGGAGCTGTGAGTACATCAGCTCAGTAGGGAGGTGTTGCTTGCAGAATCATTTAGCAGGACATTTAGTCTTTAACCTGGCTTTTGAAAAATCCCTGCCAAAGGCCGGGATCTCTTTACTGTGTTTCCAAGAGGTGTTTTGTAATGAGTGACTTCTCTGCATGAACATGGTGCAGGCTCATTTATGAGCTCCCCTGAACAGCACCTGTAATTGACTGTAGGTCCCTTACTGCAAATGGCTGTACTGTCCTAAGGGGCAAAGGCCTTGTAGCAGCCAGTGGTTTTGCTACCTGCACCATTAGGAAGTTGCCTAATAAGGTAATTAGGCAGGTGCCATTAGCTGTGGCAGCTCAGAGAGGTTGGGGACAGCTCCATGCCTGTGGTGGCTCCTGGCATGTGGTGTAACGCCTCATCTGCCTTCCCCTGTGCCAGTTGCTGTTGTCTCCTCTTAGCGTTTTACTCGAAGGAAGAAGGCCAAGCACAGCAGTGAATGGACAACAACCAGATGGGCAACAACCAGAGTGTGGTAGAATGTAGGGACAGCCTTCAGGACAGCTTCCCATTAGAGAGGAATACTTCTGTAAGTACGAAGTCTGCTGTTGGCAGGTGCTGGGAATGCAGTGCAGAGTTCCCCCTTACGGGCAGATTTTATGTAGTGGAAATGGAGCTGCCTCTTCACATCTTCATAATGATTGAGAGCACTCAGTTACTGAATTGTAAGGGAATTTGTGAGTTTGCTTATTACATATTGGCTGATGTAATGGCCTGTTCAGATTTGTTTAGGCAGTGGTGGCTTTGGCCTGTGGGGTGGACTGTATGGCTGTATTATGTCAGCTTCACTGAGTGCTGTTTTTAGTAATCATGGCAAATTTCACAAAAAACTTACATGATTGGAACAAACTGGCTTGTTTTCTAAACCATGATTTAATTTCAGATACCATGCTGTACTCTTGTACACTGTAAGAAAAAACATAGCCTTTTGAAGTGATTTTAATTGAAGTGCTTAATCACAGAAGAACAAATCAAGAAATCCTGATTGTATTATAGTCAGAAGAGAATATACTTGCACATGATGGTTGCTGATTATCCATCTCCTGTCTTGGAGAGCCCATGTTATTCAACCTAAAGCCTGCTGCCAGCAGTGGGAAGTAAGCACATTGGGATTTCTGGCAGGATTCATGGAGAAGGGGGACTCTGGTGGCCATATGAAGGGTGGAGAGGGAGTTGTCCTCTAAAGGAAAGTGACAGCCACTGGTGAGGGATTCTTGGAGTGAGGGGGAACCTTCAAAAACTTGAGTCCTAAGGCATGATAGCAGCTGTCAAGAAAGTTAAGAAGTGCAATGGTTCATGTCAGTCCCTGAGTTGTCAGAAGATGGAAGTACATTTTCATGCTCTGAGTGAAGTATGGATTTCCTCAGCGGGAGTGGGAGCAGCTTTTCTTGGACTGTGTGCCCTGGTCTGGAAAGGAGCAAGGTGGCCATGGTGTGTTCCCCTGTTGTCACTGAAATGCTCAAGGACAGCTGTAAGATGCTGCCTGTGCATCCCTTGCCTTTCCTTGCCTTGGTAGTGGCAGTGGGTGTAAACAGGAGTTGCTGCCTTCCCTGCTGGAGCCCTTCAAGCCCCTTGGAGGAGTTGGGTGAGATGCTAGGGAAAGGGGCAACTGCTCTGCTGTTCACCCTTTCTCTGTTACATCTTGATGGAGTGATGGCTATTTGTCACCTTAGGCTGAAGATTCAGATAATGAATGCTTGAGAAAAAAGGCACCTGCTTGGAAGGAGATGAGTTTCCTGCCACAAGTTCAGACAGAGCCTAAGGCTTGGGAAAAGGTTGTCTTTGTGCTGCCTATAGTGGCAGGACTTTGAGCAGCACAGTGCCTGTGGGGTTCACCTCCACGCTCAGGGAGGAAATCCAGCTGTAAATGCCCCAGTCCCTGCTGGCTGGTAGCACCTGTTGGATGGAGCAGGCCGGGTTGCAGGCCAGCCCATTGCCAAGGAAGGTGAGGGAGAAGGTGAAGTTCTGGGGTCCTCCAATCTCCTGATGGTTCAGCACTGCCACAGCATAGGCTCGGCCGGACAGGGGCCGCTCCCACAGCTGAAAGTTCTTGTCCTGCCAAGGAGAAAACAAACCCAGGGCATAGGCTATGGGAGGCTGAAGTGGTGGTCTCCATGTCTGTCAGTTCCAGAACGCTTTAGGAGCAAATGGGCCCACTGGGCTCCTGTTCCCAAACCCTGAGCACCCCTCCATCCCTCCTATGCCCCACTCTGTATCCCCAGCCCTCTCCTGCTGTACCTTGGCAAGCTGGTATCCCTGCTTGCCCAGTGGATCCTGGTTGATGGCGATGACCTCCTTGTTCTGGAGCAGACACTTGGCCTCAGGACTGATGTGCCGCAGGTCGTTGGACATGAACAGGGGAGCGGCCATAATGGCCCACATGGCCATCTGAGTCACCGACTGGTCCCAGCTCAGCCCAAAGTTTCCAATCACCAGCTATGCCAAGCAAACAAAAAGTACCTGGTAATGTTGCCTGCTGAGGAGAAACTGGGCTACCAGTACCAGGAAATCACAGGGTGGGACCTCTCTTTGGAGCCTGGTTAGATAGGCTGAGTGCCAGGAGCAGGACCAGCTGGTTGGGAAAAGCAAGGCATGACTACGTGGCAATTTAGGATGAGTCCTGGTGGAAGTGAAGAAAGCTCTTTAAGTGGCTAGGCAGTGTTTAAGAATGCTTTTGGATTCAGATCCTTGCAATGCTGCCACCCAGGGGTTTTCACTCTGGTGGGACATCAGCACTTTGACCCCCAATGCCACACCTGTGTTCTGAGCTGGTATTGCTTGTGGAGGCTGCATGACAGAAAGACAATGTTTCCTTGGTACTATCCATAGCTGCAGTTTTCTTTCCCTTTCTACTCTGGACCTTCTCATAGAGATCCTGATGCTAGGGTCCCATCAGAGCCCTTCCCCTCAATGTCTCTTCCCCCAGTTCTCTCCCTTCCTGTTCTTAGCCTGCAGCTGAGGAAGGTATTTTTGCTGGTGTTTCAAGTGGGGTGGGTGTTGCTGTACTTGCCATGTCAGGATCATTCCAGCCTCCTGGCCCAGCTATCTTCACAATAGTGTCCTGGTGAAGTGCTGTCCAGTCTAAGATACTCTTGATGCTGCTCCAGGAGTCATAGACATCATAGAAGTTCCTCCAGTGATTGCAGTACTGTTTGATCTCTGTGTAATTGGGCTGCCAGAACAATGAGTGTGATTAGACAGAGCACCTGGCTGTACAACAAGAGTGTCAGCAAAGCTAGACCGGACCAAAGGTAGCTTGGGGGAGAACCAGGATAACACCTTCCATCACCAGCTATGTGGATCATGTAGTGCATGTTGATTCCCTTCAATGCTTTGTGTCCAGTAACTCCACTCTGACATGCTCTAGACAACACTATTGCTCCCCTTGGGAGAACAGTTGTGACCACCAGCTCTGTTACAAAATTCCTTCACAATTTTACTGAAGGTGTGACAAGGCCAATGGGATTAAACTATTATTATATAAACGATTATTGCCATTTCTTGGGTTTACACCCTTTGGTGAGTAATGCATTTAATTGCAGTGGGAGGGAATGACACCATCCTGTCACAGTGGCACAGGGGAAGCCAGCTTGAGGCTGAGGGCAACATGTCAGTCACAGACTGGCTGGCAGAAATCTGTCACTGAACAATGTGGAGGATGTCACAAAGCTTCTCTCGTGGTCCCCAGAGCTGTCTGTAAGGCTGAGCCTGCAGCACTGTGTCCAGCACGAGTAACACTGCGCTATCTGCTAGGCTGTGTGTCTGCACTGCCAATGGTTTGCTCCTTGCCTCCTTAGAGAGAGAAAGCAGATGGATGCTGTGGTTTTCTTGGCACGCTCTATCTGGGCTGTGCCTTCATGCTGCAGGATCCTACTGAATCTGCTTCAGCAGAGCAATGGTTCAGGAATGCTTCAGGGCTCTGGAAGAAAAAGGGTTTTTTTCCTCCATTTTACAACCTTGTTCTCTGTCAGAAAGGAGAGCAGCAAGTTTCTTGGGATGCTGTTTTGCAACATTAAATGTTTTTTTCTTCTTCCCACTTGAGCCCCAGGATAAATGGGAGGCACTTCTTACCTGCTGCACAGGCCTCAAGTAGAACGGCCACTCACAGGAGTACACAATGCTCCTTCCAGTCTTGTTCAGGGCCAGAGACATGTGCCTGTATCCTAGAGGAAGGGGACAGGCAGAGGTTACACAACCTCCTTGGTCACAGAGCAGAACTAATCCAATGTCCCAGGTTCAGATTTCAGTTCAGCTCTTGCAAAATTAAGATTGAACACATTTTTGTGATTGAGACACCACAGGGAGGACAGGGGAATGTAAAGTCTGCATAATGGTCACCTGCCTCCCAAGGACAGAAACTTTTCTTGGGCAGGCTGTCTCTCCAAAACTGCTGATGCCTTTGCACACACAGCCAGGGGAAAAGATTAAAAGCTTTCCTGTATGGCATTTTTTCTCTAGATACCCAGGAAACACGAGTCAGTGTCTTATCAAGCAGTGCAGCTTTGCTGGGCAATGTAGGAGTATGTTCTCCTGAGGCATTGCGCCATATGGGCAGGAATGCACAAACTCTAGTTTTTCCTGTTCTTGTCCCCAAACAGCCCTGTTAAGTCCCTTCCAATTGGCGGAGAGGGAATGAAAAGTCTGCTCTCTCCTCTGGAATTGCTTCAGTACAACTGGATTGTATCTGAATTACACATATGATCCAACAGGAGCTCTCAGCTCAGCTGTCACTCAGGGTGCTGAGCTGTGCTCCTGTCTTTGGCAGTTGGCATATGCCACACCATCTGGCTTTGATGGGATTGTCACTTGGGCAGGTTCTCCCTGCCAGGCAGAGACAGGACTTTGTGCAGGACTCCTGCTGCCAAACATGATGGTGCATCCAGAGAGCCCAGTCAAAAGAAAAAAGCTTTCTAAGTTAAAGTGTTCTTCCCACAAATCTACTCCTGTGGCACTGAGATTTGCCTGTGCTTCAAAAAAGTCTGTAGCCAAGTCCCATGAGCACAGGGAGCTGCTGAGCTTTCAGCTGCTGACTTGCCAGCCTTTGTGCAAACAACTTCTGAAGTGGTATTTACACTGGTGTGCTTTAAAAGGAAAACCCCAATAGGATTTTTATGCCGTAATTCACTTCATTTTTATCTGTTAAAAGCTCTCTTAACTGCTCCTTTCATGGCTAACACAAGCTGTTCTAGCTTCAGTCTGATTCATGTTGACAAGGCCTCACCAAAGGGATTAAGGGTTAAGTGAGTGAAACGCTCTGGGCTCTCCAGTACAGGCACTGCAGAAGGGCAAAGCCTGTGCTGAGTTAATAGCTGAGGGAGCAGCCTGCACAGCCACCCCCAGAGCACACAGCTGATGTGTTTGTGCTCAGCGTGATCCAGGCTCTGGGCTGAGAAAGTTCCCTTTCCAAGCTGTGCTTGAAGGAGACCTTCAGGAGACTGAGCAGGTTTTAAAAACACTTAACACAGCAACACTCAGCACCTTGGGCTTGAGAACAGAGCCTCAGATTTGCTTTTGTAAGCAACCCCCTTAACTGAATATGCTCAGGAAAAGCAAGTCCCTGGAGTCTGATGCTGGGCCTAGAATTGCTGCTGCCTGCAGAATATTCCCACCCATGGGAATAGCTGCCTTGAGCCCATGCCTACCTTCTGCCAGCAGCTCCAGTGAGTCAGAGTTGCAGCCATCAAACTTGAGCAGGTCCACACCCCAGGAAGCAAATGTCTGGGCATCCAAGTCATAGTGGTTGTAGCTGCCAGGGAAACCTGCACACGTCTTGTTCCCAACATCGCTGTAGATTCCCAGCTTCAGACCCTTGGAGTGGACCTGTGTGTGCAGATAGAAACAGATCCTGCGATGGGGCAGCCACAAGGCAGGAGAAAGCGGATTTGGGGCAGCAAGGGAAGCAAAACCCCATTGTGGCAGGCAGGGCCTTATCTCAGTGACGCATCTACACTCGTCCTGCCCTCCCCTGCTCCCAGGCTGGGTCACCACCTTGCCATGGTGGCACTCACATAGTCGGCCAGCTTGCGGATCCCACCGGGGAACCGTTTAGGGTCCGCCTGCAGCCTGCCCTGCTTGTCTCGCGTCGGGGCCATCCAGCAGTCGTCAATGCAGATGAACTCGTAGCCGGCGTCCCTCCAGCCCTCGGCAGCCATCCTGTCAGCCATCTCCACGAACAGCTGCTCGCTGCGCACGGGCAGGGTGCACGACCGGGAAAGAAAGCGGAGAACGTGTGATGTCTACCAGCGGCACAGTCACGGGGCTGAGCGGGCAGAGGGCACAGGGGGAAGAGCGGGGAAGCCACAGCGGGTGCCAGAGCACCGGGCCAGCTGTCCGCTACCTGGGCTGCCCCGGGCTCCCCGGGTACCCGTGCCCCGCGGCGGTACCTGACGCAGCGGCGCGGGTCGGCGGCGCAGTCGGTGCCGCAGAGGAAGCGCTCCCAGTGCAGCCAGCCCATGGGCGGTGTCCNTGCCTGAGAGCCACGCCCGGGGCGGCACCGTCCGTGTGCCCGCCAGCAGCGTGCCCAGCTGGCCGAGAGACCAGTGGCACCTGGCCGCTACAGCAAGAGCGTGACCACCAGGACTAGTGCAGTGGTTGTCCTCCTGTGCTGGGCGCTGCTGAGGCCACACCTCGAGCCCTGTGTCCAGGTCTGGGCCCCTCGGCTCAAGAAGGACATTGAGCTGCTGAATCAGTAGAGCTGGGGAAGGCTCTGGAGCACAAATTCCATGCGGAGAGGCTGAGGGAGGTGTGGGGGCTCAGCCTGGAGAAA
>VXBS01010270.1:0-29295 GCA_013400255.1 Sitta europaea
ACTTCAGATTCCTCTGGAAGTTACTTTCTCACATCATGGCTACCATAATTTTTGCTTCTGCTTTGGCTTTCTCTTCATCTCTCTCGACATAAACCATTTGAGCCTCCTTTAATAAATCATTTAGTGATCTATCGTGCCAATCTTCCATTTTTCCCAGTTTCTACCTATGGGATCCTCTAATAATCTTTTAATTTCTCTTTTAAAATTCCTGACTTCTGAAGAAGTCAAAGGGGCATTGACAAACCCTGTGCTAATACTGCTAATATTGCTTGCACCACTGATGCTGATACTCTTGCAAAGGAAGTTTTTTACATGTTTGGTGAGAAGTATCTTGCAAAGTAGTTTTAAAAAAGAATAATGTATTCCTGACTATGTAGCTCTACTTCTACCTTAATCTGCCTCTTATTTCTCTTAATATGATAAATTCTTCTGAGGTAGTGTAATAAGTAACCAAAGTATGTTTTGTTCATCAAGATCAGGAGAAACAAACCCAGCAAAGGTATCTGCTTTCTGTGTAAATGTTAGGAGACGAGCGAGGTAAATGTTAAACCACAAAGCTGCTTAAAACCATGATAACCTTATCCGAAACAAGTTTCTACAGTCCTGGAAATATTAACCACAGTAACGAGGCCTTCCGCACTGGTTTACAAAACTCACCCCCACCCGGAGAAAAGAAGAAACCGCTGAAGAGACAGAAATGCGGGAGAAGAGACCCTATAAAGGAGGACTGCGGGAGAGGGAAGGGTGTGAGCCATTGGTGGAGTGCTGACTCCCTGGCTGCACCCAGCGCTGTTTGCTTGTTATCGCTTGCTGTAATAAATAAAACTTTAACTGGACCTTATCGGCTGAACAAATTATTCGCCGCAACTTATAACAGTAGTATTTGATGTCTGTGTTTTCTGAGTCAATGTATATGCTTTGGATGGCAATGCAGGTAGACGCATGCACAAGTTTCTATACTACCAACCCTATGACTGATTCTGTGCCAGAA
Source organism: Sitta europaea (assembly GCA_013400255.1). NCBI lineage: Eukaryota > Metazoa > Chordata > Aves > Passeriformes > Sittidae > Sitta > Sitta europaea. The sequence goes on from VXBS01010270.1 coordinate 992, forward strand.
GCAGTGGCTGTGGAGAATCAGGATCCTCCAAGGGTGCCTCTGTTGTATGATGCATGTTTAGCACTTGAATTTCCCAGGCATTTGTAGGTCCAGATCAGAAATTAGGAACTATGCTGAACTGACTGCTGCCACGTTTTCAAATTGCAGAGCACTACCTGCAATGTACTGTGCAGTTGTGCAGCATATATACCTCAGGGATGCAAAGCTAAATACCCTGATTAAGAAACATCAGAAGGATGCTTAATGTACGCATTTCAATGTCGCCCTAATGGCACATCACCTTCCCCCACGCAGTCCCCGGGTCTCTGATCTCAGGGAGTGCAGAGGCAGGATCACCAGGATCAGTGTTGTAGTAAGAAGAAGCATTGGACGAGACCAGGGAGAGCGTTTACGGTACCGGGATCCTGACGCCTTCACCTGCGTTTCTACCGAGCTCAGCCCTCTTCGTTGCCCGGTCCCTGCGCCAGGGAAAGACGTTTCTTTCTTCGTTTCCTTCAGCTTACTCCTCAGCTCTTTTCCTTTGGTGAGTCGCTCCGACTACTGTGCTTGCTTTAAACACTACTTCGCCACTGGCGAACCCCCACCCTCCACTCCCCTTAGGGCTTGAGGGTAGAGGAGGAAGAGATGGGGCCTCGGCCGCTCTGCACCGTGGGGTGGTGCTCTGCGCGGCGCTCAGTTGTTCCGGCGGTGGAGGGAAAAGGAAGTGACGCCACATGCAGAGCCCTGCGGCCTCCGGTGACATTCTCTCTGGTCCTGGGGGCGCGGAGTGGCGTCCGCGCGGCTAAGACCCAGCTCCTTCCGTCCGCCCATGCCCCAGCTGCTACCCCCCGGGTAGAGGCTAGGGGGGACCTTGCGGTGTCCAGGTATGTGGGGTCGGCGCGGCCAGGGCTCGCCCACTGCACGCTTCTGTAGGGCCGGGACGTCTTTCCTCAGCGCCGGAGACGGAGGAGCCGGAGCTGTTGCCGTTAGCCGGCTGGGCGTGGGCGGGAGACGTCGAGGCGCCACGGGAGAGGCAGATACTGGCTTCGCACTCCCCCCACCCTCCCCGGGGCTGGCGGAGGCGGAGGGCACACTTCAGGGGCCCAGTCCTATCAGGGCCGGGAAGGCCCGCGCCGTGTATCATCCGCGCCGTCCATCATCCGCGCCGTCCGAGGGCTTTTCAGGGAAACGTGGGAGTATGTTGGGAGCTTTCAGTACTGACCGCCTCGGTAACAGTGATCTCCATCACGGCCCGGCCCAGTACTGGGACCTCGGGATCTAGCCTAGCCGCCGCTTTTCAGCTCTAACCATGTCTGGAGTCAGCGGATGAATGCCTCACCACAGCTCCTGGAAGCAACTTTGGCCACTTAGTCTTTCCTGGGACATCTGTAAAGTGCCGTGAGATCGTGTTAGGTGTTTGAAGAAAAACCCTTTGAAAAACAAGGGGTGTAAAAACTGCTTCAGTTTTATGCTTCTCTAGGTTTTTTTTTTTGCTACTTTGTTTACCTTGTGGGAAGCTATATTTTATGTGGAAAAAAGTTCCAAATTGTTCGTTGCTTATCTAGCCAGAACTCCTAATATCTAGGTTGCAGTTGTGGCTTTGAGCAACAGAGTCATCTGTGGAGAATGTAAAATTTAACTGTGCTACTTTTTTCTTTTTAGAAGGAAAAAGGCAGTCTGAGGAGACTTGGAATAATTTAACTATTACCCCAATTCCAATATTAAAACTTCTTTGCCTTTTTTTTTACTTGTATTTTTGTATTAGCTTGTTAATAGCAGAACAAAGCATCTTGTCTTAAAGTTTGTAGGTACCTTTGTGAAATAACTGTAATAATTTAGGTAAACAAGGTCTTGGTTGTAACTAGTTACACACTTTGAACCAGCGCAAAGTACCTAACTGTTTCAAAGGCTGGAAAAAAATCTTGTCTATAGAGATTCTATAGCATAAGTCAGTCCTGTTTGGTATTGTGGTTTGGGTTTTTTTCACTGTCAGGTATTTCTAGTTTTTAAAAATGAATTGGTATTAAATATTTGAACCTTTGAGCATCTTTTTAAAAATGTAAAATTTCTTTTAATTCCCACTCCCAAAGATTTTATTTGGTTTTAAGTCTCCTCTGGTACTTGTCAAGACCATAAGACCAAATAATAGTTTCACTTATAGGCAAGGGCTATCCTATTTTCATTTTTCAAGCTAAAGTTTTAAGTCCAAACAGTAATAGCTCTCCCCTCAGAACAACAAACAAACATTAAATTTAAAATGTTTCTCTTAAAGTATCCTACAATGCTTAAGTGTATTAAAAATGTAATGTTTGACCTTGAGATGGAAACTGAGTATGGTATTCTTTTGAGGCCTTCATCTTGTGGTTCTCCTGCCTTAGTTAACACCTGTAATGACCATTTCTATGACAAAAGATGAAAGACAGGAAGTTACAACAACGCAGCTTCTCCCATTACTCTGGAAGAGGGTAACATTGCTTTCGCAGAGCAAATAGGTTTGTAACAAGCTCTAAGGAGTCATTAAGTTACTTGTTATGTGTTTTCTAAGCCCAAATATCTTGCCCCCCCCTTCGTGTATGATACCAAAACAGTGAGATGAAGTGTGGAGAACTCAGCTGACAGCAATAATTTTTAAGCATAATTTTCTGAATATTTCTTACCTCTAGTGATCTAGCATAGTTTGATGCTGGCAAAAGAAGCTCCAAAGGAGGTGATTATGTGGCTGCTAAAGGCATATAAAATAGTGCTTTTTGTGGTTCATATATACCAGTAACTGGTATTCTGTGTAGGGAATTAGGACGAGGAACTGTGGGGGTAATGAAAGATAGTACGTGAGTTTGGGCAGCTGGTATTTATGCCCAAGTATAACAGTTCTGACTAATTTTTAAGCACTTTATTTTTTTAATTATAATGTGTTGACTATTTCTGTTTGCTCTTTAGCCTAATTGCTGGTTGACATGAAAAGGTGCAATGAGATTCCTGAGAAATGAGGAAGAGGAAAGTGACTGTAGTCTTATGCATTCAAGCATATGATGTGTATTGCAGTACAGCCTGGACATTTATGCTTTCACTCGATAACTGCATGCAGTCTGCCTGCCCAGTAAAAATTAAAGTGCACAAACAACCTGGGAAATGAGTGGATATATTAAACTGGGTACTGTGAAGGGAGGGGAAAAGGTAAGGAACCTGATGCCAACCACAAGGCAGTTGAGAAAGGTTAATAGTGATGACAACACACAGAAACTGAGCCTTGCTCTAACTGATAAAAGAGAAATAGGAAGGATGTTTGTGTGCATTTCACAAATGAGCAGATCACACTGGCAGCTGACAGTGTGGAAGAGGTGTGGATTAATCAGGTAAAATAAGATTGAATTACCAAGAGTAAATATGGAGAATCATGAGGGGCTTTGAACACTAAATGATAGGGAGATAAGTGGATACAACTTGATCTTGTTATAACAAGACCAAGTTATATTACTGAGATCTCATTGATATAACTTGGTCTCGTGAGTGAACTGATAATTGGTGGCCATCTTGACCACAAAGCAATCCAGTTTAAAATCTCTATTGCCAGGAAGAAAAGTGCCAGCAAAACCTCAAGCCTGGATGTAAGGAGAGCAGACTTCAGGCTGCTCAGGGAATTAGTGAGTAAGGTTCCCTGGGAAAACACTTTTGCAAGTGTTGGGGTCCATTTGTGCTGGTCACTTTTTAAACATTACCTCCTAAGGGCACAGGAGCAGGCAATTCCTAAATGTCAGAAGTCAAGCAGGCAAGGCAGAAAGCTAGCTTGGCTGAACAGTTACCTTCTGTATTTGTTTTGGTTTAGGGTAAATTTGGGAAGAAAGATTTGAATGGTTTTGTGGGTTTTTTTTATAAAGTAAATTTAAATGGTTTTGTTTTACATTTAACCTCTCTGTCTCAGCTAGCTAAAACTAACAAAAAGCAAAGGATAGTTCTGTCCTGCTGTCTGTCTGTGCTGCAGACAACACAGTCCAGGAGCAGAATGTGTAGGAGTGAGTGCAGTTTCTGAAAACAAACTCAGGGCTTCTCTGTCTCCCCACTACACTCTCAAAACCAGTCTTAAAGGTACAGATCACAATATCCAACAGAAACAGAACAGATGATTTGGGATACAAGCATCATAAAGTCACCCTAGGACACCTTCTTCTGGAGCTAAGGCAAAACAAAAAATACTTTTATTTAAAGACTCTTTCAGGCTAGCATTTTTGTATGTGGATTGTGGACTTGATGTTACAGTGAGACTTCTGTAGTGTCCTGCACAATGCTCTTCTGCTTTGATGCTTAAAAATGTCCTGGAAATGAGCAGAAAAAGCTGGACCTCGATTGGATAAGTGGTTTTTCTGGCTATGTTTCTGCTCTAATGTCTTGTTTCATGGTGCTTGGTCATTAGCATTTCGAGACATTTAAGAGAAGGCAGATTTCACTTCCATTCATCCAAAATGGGTAGATGCCAAGAGACTCTCAGTAGCAGAGCTGGAAATAACTAAGTGCCAGACTTTATAATATGAGCTGTCTGCATGATGAAGCAATTACCATTTCAATAATTTGTTTGTCATTGGAAGTAATTGCATTTCCATTATACCAGTTTGAGGTTGGTGCTCTATGTACTGTATTACTGTGTAATAGTACTGTTAAATTTTCTGAAGTAAAAAGAAGCAACTTGACATGATAGCCAGGTAAAGTTAAGAAAGTGCTGTTCTCTTGTATTGTGGCTTTCTTATCAGCTGGTAATTCTCCTGACTCTTCAGCATACTCTCATGATTCTTGCTCTCTTGGACTGCCAGCTCTGGCCAGAGGCAGTTGTAAGTAATCTGGAAAAAAAAAATTAGGGGAAAAGTGTTGGTAAAGAGTAGGTCAGGAAGGTGTTTATGAATTCCATGTACTTGTGGCTGGAAATTAATGTAAGATAAGGGGAGTTTAAAGGCTGTCTTCTAATGAAGTTCAATAAAATGTTGGTAGCCTGAGGCCTCCTCATGTTTAATAAGATGTCTTCTGTAAATGAAGTTGTCATTCTGGGAAAGAATGGGCTTATGGGTAGCAGTGCCCATGAGCTGAATTACTGATAAAATACAGTTTGAGTTGTCAATAGCTGTGGTTCCTCCAGAGCTGGGAATACCTTTTGATCAGCACTATGCAGAATCTGTGAGGAGTTTTAAAAAAATATTTTTTTTGAGTATTGTTTTTAGAAAGCCTTAAAGGTGAAGTTTTATTTTTCCATGTTTCCACTTACTGTTATTAATAAGCCATCTTAAAGGCAATTCACAGGCTTTGGATCCACTCACTGTAATAAAGAAAATCCAATAATTGTTGAATAGCATAAAACTAAAGTAGAGAAATACATTGAGTATCTGTCTTAGTTTAGAAGACAGGTATCGCTAAGGACAAACAGGACTCTCTTTTGAAATGAAGCCTCTATCCAAATTGTTCTAATTTTAGAATTAAGGGGGCTCTCAGACAAAGATGTGAGGATATGGATAACAGTTCTTTACTTANTACAAGAGAACCCAACCCCCAACAGTATCTTGCCAGAGTTAATTTCATAGGCCCTCAATAATTAACTATAGACCTCACCTCAGTTTAAAGTTGGATTGATAACAGACACTTGATTTCCTCTTTTTTTTTTTTTTTTATTGTTTTACAAGATGTAAATGTTTTTTCTGCTTTTTTAACACCTGTAGTGGATTATACTTTGTATGGAACTCATCAAGCTACAGCAATAATAATACTGTTGAATGAATGGAATGGGATTGAATCAATACTTCAGGCTTGATGCTCTTTTTTCTTTTATCTCCCCTTTTGCTGGGGAAGTTGTATATATTGTTTATGTCTCCTGTTGCTAATTATTGCTTTTATTCTTAAGAAAGCTCTGCTAGCTGTGCCACTTTTTCCTAAATCAAGACTGATAATGCAAAAAGTAATTTTGGGGTAATTGTTGCTTTATTTAAGGATAAGTAAGGGTTTTTTTGGTTGATTTTTTTTCTTTGTTTGGGGTTTTTTTCCTCCTATCAGTACTTGCATGGTACTGCTGAAAACTACCTTTTAATTTTCTTTTGCTCTTCTTGTAGCTGGTAGCTTGGTATCCTCTTACATACTGTGATTTAATTTCTGTAGTCAAATATATGCAAAGTCTTCTGTATGTCATGGAAAAGAAATATCTGTTTCCTGGTCTGTCTGTTATCTTCTAGAAGTAGAGGTTAAATTTTTTCACCTCTGCCAACTGGGAGTAAATACTGTAGAAAGTATCTGATAGTAGAACCTATGTTAGAGGCATTATTCATAACACACATGCAACTGGCTTTTGGCCTAGTCAGTTCTGGGGTTTTTTTAATACAAAAAGTAGCTTTTGATCATTTGTTGAACTAACTTGTGTTTGCTTCATAATATTGTTTCACCTGTTTGTCAAAAGCTTATTCTAAATTAACCCTTTTCTGCACTGTCCTTTTTCTCTACCAGGCTTCTTTCTTCTTCTATGACAGACTGTGCCACAGTCCCTATTCTTCCAATGCTCACAGACATTTATCTATGGCTGTGGCGTCCTACAAGAATTTTATCTTTTGTTTGTGCTGGTTTCAGCTGGGGCAGAGTTAATTCTCTTCCCAGTGGCTGGTATGGGGCTGTGTTTTGTATTTGTGCTGAATGCAGGGTTGATAACATAGAGATGTTTTTGTTATTGTGGAGCATGGCTTACACAGAGCCAAGGCCTTTTCTACTTATATGGCCATGCTGGCAAGGGGGCCGTGAGGAGACACAGCTGGGACAGGTGATCCCAAGTGACCAAAGGGATGTTCCAGACCATGAGACATCATGCTCAGTATATAAAGTGGGGGGAAGAAGAAGGAAGGGGGAGACATTTGGTGTGATGGTGTTTGTCTTCCCATGTGACTTATGCATGATGAGGCCCTGCTCTCCTGGAGATGGCTGAACACCTGCCTGACCGTGGGAAGCAGTGAATTAATTGCTTGTTTTTGCTTTGTTTGTGTGCATGGCTTTTGGTTTCCCTATTAAACTGTCTTTATCTCAATCCAGGATTTTTCTAGCTTTTACCCTTCTCATCCTCTCCTCAGTCCCCTGAGTGAGAGAGCAGCTGTGTGGGACTTGGTTGATGGATGAGTTGAAACCATGACATTGTATTAGTTTCTTAGGAAAGCTCAACTAAGGAGGAGAATGTTAGGATTTGTGAAGACATAAACTCAAAGGTTAGGTATCTTGAGCTAGCTGTGCTCTTGAGTTTAGTTCAGGGGTACAAGTGAACTTTCTTGGTGAGAAGGTAGCATGTTGCTTGCAGTGAAGCTATACTTCTTGCTTACTGAGTCCCAAGACCATTGTCACTAATGCTTTCTTCTTTAGGAGCACTTTGAACATGTAAAGATTGTGGTATTGATTGTTAGCAATCTGGTGGATGCTGAAATGAATTGGTACCTCTTATTACTGGTCAGAAAAGATCAAGGGTTTGGTGGCAAGATCAACCCAACAGCAGTTGGTATCTTATTGTCAAATTTTTATCATTTGAATACAACATAACTTCACCTTTAGTGTATTGACACCATTTATTTTTCAGTAGTATGCCTACTGCAAATCCATGTTGCAATATTTAGATTTTATTCTATGAGCTTAATAATTAAAGAAACAAATAAATAATATTAGTGGTTTGTGGAGGAGAAAATTACTTGAGGTGAGGGTTTGGTTGGCTTACAGCTCTTTTCCAGCCTTTCTGTAGAATTTGGGCATGTCACTTTTTCTCTCAGTTGGCCAGACCATATGTCCTGGTTTCAGCAGCGATAAAGTTATTTTTTTCTCAGTATCTGTTACAGTGCTGTGTTTTGGATTCAGTATGAGAATAAGGTTGATAACACACTGATGTTTTGGTTATTGCTGAGTAGTGCTTACCCAGGTCAAGGACTTTTCAGTGTCTTGTCTCAGGCTCTGCCAGTGAGGAGGTGCACAAAAAGCTGGGAGGGAGCATGGCTGGGACAGGTGACCCAAACTGGCCAAAGAGAGATTCCACACCATAGAATGTCATGTCCAGTATATAAAGGCAGTTACCTGGAAGGGGGGCTAATCGCAGTTTGGGGATGGGGTTTGGTATCAGTCAGTGGGTGGTAACTGTATTGTGCATCACTTGTTTTTCTTGGATTTTCTCTTTTTAATTTACTATTATTATAATTATATTTAACTTTGTTTCAATTATTAAACTTTTCTTATCTCAACCCACAAGTTTTACTTTGGATTCTTCTCCCTGTTCTACTGGGGTGGGGGAGTGGTGAGCAAGTGGCTGCATGGTGATTAGCTTCCAGCTGGACTTAAATTGTTGCCTTTTTCCCAACTTGGAAATGAAATTCGAGATAATTTCAGTAAGGAGGCAATATAAAAGGGGTTNTTGCAAAACCCAAAATGGCATCAAAACCACACACCATAAAATGAGCAAGTTGCTGCTCCATGCCAGGAAGATACTGGCTTAAAGCTAAGACATTAATTGGAATTGAATGAAAGTATTTTAAGCTTTAAAATACCTGAGAGTTGGCTTTATTTCCTGTGTTTATATGCATAAAAAGGTCTGATCATAAAAAATTTACAAACTAGTGGCTTAATATCTTATAACTCATCTTCACCAAATGGCTGTCATACCACTTCTACTTCAGTGCCTTGAGTTCTTAGATAGCTGTAAGAGATGGAGAGATGCTATGTGAGCTACAGAAGTGCCCATAAGACAGCCGTGTGGTTGTAGTGTCAGTTAAGTAGGCAGCACTGTTACTGGAAAGGGACATTGCAGAGAACCTGGCAAAACATCTTATCTGGTGAGAGTCAAGGGTTGTGCAATTTTGGAGTGCTGTTTTGCAAGATCAGGTGAATCTCCAATGCTCTCCCTTGCTCCAGGTCTGTGGCTGCTGTCTCTTGGGCAAAATGTTCACCTTGCTGTCCTTCTGGACCCTGACTTATTCAGTCAACTAGCCAAGGTGCACAGCTTTCTTCTGTAAAGCTGAATAACTAAAAGGAGTTAATGGAGGCTCTCTGCCCCAGCACATAGGCAGTTCTCTCTCTTTACAGTGTCAGTGAACTTTGAGATGAACTTAAGGGCTCCTGTAACTGCAGCCTGTGCCTCATGGCACTCATTTCTGCTTTAGTATTTCCAAATAACAGCAGTAGCAAGGTACATTTGTGCCTGTCCCTGCTGGACTAGCTTTGATTTTTTTGAGAGACAGCACGAGACCTTCTCAAATGCATACTGCAGTACTGAGATAGCTTTACGACTTTGAAATTACATTGCAGTTGTCCTAATCTGCTAACTGGAGTTATTAGTGAATAATTCAATGTTTGATTACTTTCAGGATGTTTCAGATAAATATTCTTAATCTGAGAAGTATGATTAATTTATTACCGTTATGCTCAAGTAATTTAAAATGTGGCCTTTTTGTGAGCATTACTTTATTGACCATGGTAGAACAATAGATAAACATTTCTTGAAAAGAGGTTTATTTATATAGAACAGCATGAACCAGCAGAGGAAGTACAGAATAAATTTCCTTTGACTAACAGAAATTGATAGGTAAAGTGGGAAAATTTGTTAAAATCTTAGAAAACATGGCACATCCTTATGATGATCCTCTGTAGTGTGATCTTCTGCAAACTAATATATAGCAGAGAGAAAAAGAAACAAAGTATGGCTCTCCTAGCATTGATTTCCACCCACTGGTTTTGTTGATAGAATAATTAAAAATTTAAATATGAGTCACTTAAATTTTTAGGAACAGATAGCAATAAAGATATGCCCCCTCTAATTTTTAGAGTAGAGAGCCTTGTAGTCTTTAAATTACTGTGCACTTGAGAAATAGGGTTTCACTGTGAAAAAGAAATTATATTTTTAGACGGTGAAGTGCAGCCAACCTTGTGTGCTTTTATCTGTGCACTGATGAATTTATTTTTACTAGGGCTGTGATTTTTTTTTTCCATTATGAGATTCCAGCACAGCTGGTGAATGGGTGAATTTTTCTGGAAGCCCGTGTGCAGACTTATGAACTAACCCATAGCTGGTAGTTATCTTTCATTTGAACAGAATACATGCATTAAGCATTGCAATGCAAAAATCTGTATTTAAATGTAAAGTATCGCTTCTTATTTACAATGAAAAATGTTGCTTTTCAAGGTTGTAAAGCATGCTCTGAAAAGCTTTGTTTTAACACATATACTTGTAATTTTTATTCAGTCTTGGATAATTTGTATATGCAGCCTTTTGAGCACTTGGTAGGAGCAGCCTATTTTTAACCTTTGTTTATTTATGCAAAACCAGTTGAAACATAGCATTAGTTTAATCTTTTCTTCTTTTGTTTTACTCTGCAATTCTTTTACTATGTTGTTCCAAAGGGTTCTATTCTTTATGATTGCTAGCAGGCCTGATTTATGAATCTTCTCATAAAGAACCAGCTCTGCTCCCAGAGATATGCCTTAGGTAGAACTGTATGCCAGTGAGTCACCTTTAGGGCAGAATTTTCAAAGGACCACTGTATAAATTGCACAGTATCCCTGTGGGGATGTCTTAGTGTTATGAAAAATCTGCTTTAGAGCATTGTGCACACACATTCATACAGAGCTGAGTCAACTGTCTTGAGTTCAGTTAAATGAGTGCTGGTCACACTTCTGTTGTTTTAAGTGTATGGGTATATGTGACACTTATGAGAAAATAAAAAAGAATGTATGCTATCTTGGGGAGGATATGAATAAGTACAAAAGACAGCATTTAAGAGGTCCAGAGAGCATTTGTATTTCTACATTTGTTTGGATGCAGATTATTTTTTTCTGATAGAGGTCTAATTTTTTTGATTGATTAGTTTTTAGTTATTTAGACATTTTGCTGTTTGGCATAGGGTGATGGCTTTAAACTGAAGGAGGAGAGATTTAAGATTACTTATTAGGGAGAAATTCCTTACTGTGATGGCGGCGAGGCCCTGGAACAGGTTTCCCAGAAAAGCTGTGATTGCTCTACCCCTGGCAGTGTTCAAGGCCAGATTGGATGGGGATTGGAGCAACCTGGTCTAGTGGAAGATGTCCCTGCATGTGGCAAAGGGGTTGGAATAAGATGAGCTTTAAGGTCCTTTCCAACCCAAACCATTCTGTGAGTCTACAATATCTTTATGGGTTATTTGTACAAGAATGTCACTGGTGAGTTCATTGAATTATGTGTGTTGGCTTTTAATGGAAAGGAAGGTAATTCAAGAAGATTCTATGAAGTGGACTCGTGTGTTACATTCAATTCTTCATTATCCAGATTGTGTGCTGTCCTGGGTTGATGCTGAATTGTATCTCCATTCATCTGTTTAGCTCAGAAATAAGTTTTGCACCTTTAAACTGGATCTGAGAGTGAAGGAGAAGCGGTGGAATGTCTGAGGGAGTTGTTTTCAAAACATCAAGATAAGAGTTTGCAGCTTTCCTTCACACACAGTGAGTGTTGTCTGCAGTGTGGACGGGAGAGAGCTCTCCTTTGCTTTCTGTTAGTTTTTGGCTACCTGAAGCAGAGAACTTCTCTGGACTGTGGTTTTTCCCTTTTTCTTGGAACTGTTTGAACCTGCTCTGGACTAAACCCAGAAGAGCACCAGGAGCTCATACCTGGGGCCCATCAAGCCTGGCCTGGGCCTGGAATTTCCCAGTGCTGGAGGGACTGACACAGACTGAGTGAGCCAAGCTGCACCCCATGAGAGAGACTTTCTGAATTTGTCATCTCTTTGGAGCGGCGAGAGGCTTTGTTGTTTAGTATTATTCATTTGTTGTGCTGGGGAGTGCTTTGCCTGTTAAATAAACAAATTTTTTCCACTTTCCTCCAAGGAAAATCTTTTTTCCTGAACCAGTTGGGGGAGGGGCCATTTGGATTTGCTTTCTAGAGAGACCCCATTCAGAGGTTTCTTCCCAAATTTGCCCTAAACCAGAACATGTGCTTTTTTCATTTAAACAGTTGCTAGAATGAGCATAAGAAGGTGATACAGTTGTAAGCAGGGAGAAGAAGTGGTCTGTTGGACTCTGGTTATGAGGAAATATGTTGGTAATAAGCTTCTGAGAAAAAGAGCTGGTTTGCATCATATAAGCTAGGCATTCTTTATTATTAATCAGTTCAGTAACACCTAAAATGACAATGTACAATTAAGTTTAAGCTGCCTTGGTTTTTATGAAGTATTTCAGGGTGTTAAGGGATATTACTTGTCTAGCTTAAATGAGTAGGTTTTAAGTAGAATGACTTACATAGAGCTATAATACTGTGTGATTTAGCATGTTGTTTGCTTAGCTTTACTTGTTTAGCATGAGTACTGTATTTGCTGAAGCCTTCAGCTGCAAGCTGTGAACTTACACCTAGACATGTTTTCAGCTGGAGTGGAGTGAATTTTCTTAGTGATTTTCCTAATAGCTGGTATAGTGCTGTGTTTTTTCTTTAGTATGAGAAGAATATTGATAACACACTGATGTTTTAGTCATTGCTAAGTAATGTTTATCATTAGTTTAGGGCTTTTTTTAGTTTCCTGTGCTCTACAGGTGAGCAGATGCGCCAGAAGATCAGGAGACTAACAGTCAGCAGAAGCTGCAACTCCACAAGATTTGAACAGTTAATGGCCTGTCTGCATGGACACAGGAAAATAACCCAGTAAAGTGTTAGAAGATCCCAAACCAAAAATTACCATTGGACCAAGAGGTGTGTCAAGAACACATGAGGGGCAGGTACAAGTCATAAGGATATAATTGCTCTGGGGATCTCTTTATTCTGGGTCCCTCTCCAGAGACACACAGCTCAAGCTGATCTGCTGCTGTATCACTCTATTAAGTTATTTTTTATAAATCCAATGCCTGAGACTTCTACAGGAAGCCTAAGGTTGAGCCCAAAGAAGGAGGAAGTGTGCCCAAAAGTGAGTGTGTGTGTGAGAACAAGGAGTCAAAAGGGGCTCCTGTTGGCCCACTGAAGCCGCCCACTGCAAAGGGACTCTCAGCCCAGCAGTTAGTCTCAGGTGGTGTGTGCGTGACTCCATGAATAGTGTGAGAATGCCCAGTCAGCAGCTTGTCCTTTAAAACAGGCCTTATAATTTGTTTGGATGAAACTAATTTCCTTCTGACATTGTAGGAAATACAATTATAAAGAACATTTATTGAGAGCAAACCAAACAAAAATGTTATGAAGTATGTATGAGTGGCCAATTATTGATAGATGAAGGGCACGCATGCCATTTTCTATATAACGCTTTGTGCAGTAGTATATATTACATATAGTTGTACTTTAAGAAGCTACTAACACCTCTGTTTGAATTTATTTTTTTGGTTTTGTAATAATTTTTATCTTCAAAAGTCTCAGAGCAAACAGTGCTGTGAAAGAAAGACTCAGTACTCTCTCCTGTGTCTAGTTGGAACTTGTGAGTTTAAGGTGTGATGAGACCAAACAGCAGGTACTTTATCAGATTTGGATTTTTTTTCTAAAGGGGTGATTTGTTCTTGCCCTTCTTTCGCTGCTTCCTGCCAGCTCTGGCAGAAAATTGCACTTATTTTCTTGTTTTGTTTTCTGTTGACTTATTGAAATGAATCTACCTACGAAAGGATGAGCCAGTTCTGGTGCAAATGGAGGGACTGTAACTGCACAGTGACAATTAGGGTAGTAAAAGACGAGGGAATAAAGCCCATCCCTGTTAGTGGCAATGAGACAGGCTGTACTGTCTCTGCTAATCTGACCTTCAAAATCCTTCTGTATTTCTTCAGTGAAGTGGAGGTTTTATAGTGTACAAATCATGATTTTACAAATGAGTCTACGATTTAAAAATATTACCTAGATAGGGGTACAGTTAGATGTTTAATGGCTTCTGTATACTGGTGTGTTATATGTGTGGCTGGAAAATAAAATAATTTCTGTTGGAAAAACCTAGCACAGAAGTTTTCATGGAATTGCCTTTTCAAATAAGTGCAGTATCTGTGCATTAATAAAAGGAGAATGACATTTCTAAGCAATGTCTAATTACGTATCCATCTGTGTCAGTAAGCATCACAACATTTTTCAGTACTGTGTTCTCATTTAAGTAAAAACCTGGTCTTTCTCTAGCATCACCTCAAGATTACTTTTTCTAGTACTGTTACTAGAAAAGTGAGTAGCAAGAAAGGAATGTGAATTTTTCATTATAGCTTCTTCTTCTCTCTGATCTATAAATTTCTCAAGTAGAACTAAATAAGGACATTGTTTTTTCTTTCTTTGAGATGAGGCTTTTTTTTGGCATAGATATTTTCCCCTGAACTGTGTTCTTCCCTGCATCAAACTCTGAGTCACAGTAGACTTTTTTCCACTGAGATAAAGTTCTATTTTTTTTGCATACTAATACTCAAACTTTTTATGTCTAAATAGCCAGCTCAAGGGACCTGCAGAGTACAAATCTCACCTGTTAGATTCTTAAAAAATAAAAAATATAAATATATATGTTTTGGTTTGGATGTTTGTATTGATTTTTCTTTCTTTCTGTGTTCTTTCTTTGGGTGGCCTTTCTGGTGTTTCTGTGTTTGTGAGGTTTCTGTTTTCCCCAGCCCTGCNCCAGAGCAAGTATTTTTTCCGTGCATGCAGAAACACGGGTTGATGTTGACCAGATATAGTGTTGTGAAATTACTAGTTCCTGTGCTGCCATCTCACTGAAAATATAATTCACTGATCACTGTATGAGGGATCAAACCAGCATGGTTTGAGTAGTTAAAGTTCCTACTTAATAATGAAAAGAATCTTATAAAAACATTTTAATTAGACTGTTAGCAAGGTGGCAATATATAGATGAAACATTTTTTTCTGGCTGATAGGCCAGAGAGATGGAAAAGCAAGTACAGGTGTTCTTATAGTCCCTTTGGAAGCTGCTATGTAGATGATATTTTCAAGTAGGATATTTGTGAAGTCTCTAGTTCACTTTGGCTGCCCTTTAGCTTCTTGTCAAGCTCTGTTCTTTGTTCTCTGGGCTAAAAGGCTGAATAGTGCAGAAGCTGTTCTGTAGTTATTAGTATGAATATTTAAATATATTTCTTTTGGCCAGACTAGTACTCTTTTGATATGTGTTTGAGCAACCAAATTTTTCCTTGCATGTACATTTTAAAATTCTTAGAAAAGCTGGGAGTTGCTCTAGCAGGTACAATACAAATCCCACTGTGTATAACTCTTGGTTAGTCATTCAGTCATCAAATCTGTGTTTTACTTACCCATGTAACAGAAGAATTATTTGATAATGAAGATTTGTGGGTGAAATCGAAATAGTGATTTATTACAGTATAGGGATGCATTTATGTCTCAGAACATATGTACTAATTTGGGTTTTTTGATGCTGTGCTGTGGCCTTGGAAATAAATTGGTTCCTACATTAAATTACTATCTCTGAAAATTCTTTTAAGTTGCTTTCAAGAACGTTTTACTCAGTATTCACAAACATTTTTTCTTTATATGTATGTTCCTGTATTTTACAGTATGTGTTTTATTCCTCTTTTTTGTTTTTTTCAAAGTAAAATGTTTTGCTGTGTGTTTGGGGTTTGTTTTCCTCATTTAGCAGACCTGAACTTATTTTTCTTGTGTTGTCTGAGATTAACTAACCTTTCTTTCCTTAACACTGGTGTTTCTCTCCCTAAGTATTTCATCATTCCCTTGCACCGTACAGCATTTCATTCATTAGCCCAAAGGAAGAATGAACTCTCTTTTAATATTCTTTAAAATCGGAGTTTCAAAGTGGGTTAGGGTGGGCAGGACAACACTGAGCTTTTCACAGCACCTTTTAGAATCAGGGAAGTAGCCTCATATTGTGCTGCAGATGGAGGGAGGGAAACAGCATGCAATTACAAACATACAGTTAGTTACAGGAAGCTTGGGATAGATCAGGAATCTGATGAAGGATTGTCAGGGTACTTGTCTTGGTTTGAATGACAAATGTCTGCTAGGGAAGGCAGGAGCCTCCCTTGGAATGGAGAATGCAAACCCCCTCCCTCTGAATTGTTATAATATTGAAATTAAGGGTCTCTCAGGCAAAGATATGAGGATAGGAATAACAGTTCTTTACTAGTGTGTATAACAAGGCAAACAGAACAACAATACCTATGGCATTAACAACAAACAGAACCAGGGACCCAGTCAGAGTTTTCTCGGCTGCTGGCACTTTTCCCCTTTGGTGTAGTTACCATCACAGTCAGCAGGAATGAGCAAATCCTGGGGTGCTGGAAGAGATGTATCAGAAGTTCCACGCCATAGCTGGAGCTGTGGAAATGTCCGAGCAAGGCAGGGGGTGCAGGACACAGCGTGGAGAAACCCAGAGCAAAACTGAAGAAATAGCTGGCATGGGGAAGCAGTGGCCCAGCTCCCAGCAGGGCAGGGAGAGATGAGGTTCAGAATTCCTGGGGCACACGAGCAGATTAATTCTCCAGCAGATGAATTCTCCTCGCAGTAAGGGACAGACAGGCCGTCTCACTGATGCTAAAAAGAGAGCCAGCAGCTGGCCCAGCCAGAGAAAAAAACAACTCACTGGATCAGAGAAAATGCCACCAGATGCCCTCCTTCCCCCTGGGCTTGGCCACCTCTTCGTTTTCTGAAGAATACACAAGTGTCCATAAGTATCCAGTAATTAGTTCCCTAGTAACTTCTGGGAAAAATTTCTATAAGAAAGAAACCCAACCCCCAACAGTACTGAAGAATCTTCCTGAGCCATCCATGCTTTCTTGGGCTCTTCAAGTACTAATTGCCCTTGTCTGCAGAAATGCATTTTTTAAAAGCAGTAGATTAAATATTATTACTGCTTTTTCTTATCTACACTTTTTTAAAGTGCTGTAAATTTATAGTTTCTATACTTCTAAACCCATAAATTATTTGTTCCATACCATTCATCTGTAAGCAAATGTGTTGAATGAAAGATCTTTATTATATGTTGAATTACAAGTGAAAATTTAGGTGGAAGGCAAAGCGTGACTAATGAAGGTAAAATGATAACTATTGATCTCTGAAAATTTTCCTGAAGATGCTTCAGGTATTCTTGGATTGATAACATACAAGTTATCAATCAGATAAACAGCTTGTTTTGTATTTGCACTGAAGCAATTAAATTTATTAAATTACAACTTGATGGAAAATGTAGGATACTGGTGTGGGTGGATGCTGTTTCTTGCTTGCAACTCATACTATTTGATGCTGTTTTCCTGACAGATTTGAGAAAAACTAGGTCAGCCTGTAGGTTCTCATATAACCAGGACTTGTATGGGAGACACTCAAGGAGCACTTGAATGGTATATTGGGTACTCCTAAAAAGTCTTTACATGACTCACTGGCATCCATGGTTGTTCTCTGCTGAGAGCAAATCTGTGTTATATGTAGCTAATGATTCTAAAGGCAGTGCCTGTAGATATTGTAAACTCTGTGTCTGACGATTTAGTAGCACTTCATGACACTTTTTATAAATAAATATTTGGTACATAAAGTCTACTGGCAGAGTGGTTCCACTGGAAAAGGAAGGTGTTTGTAGTCTTGCTCTCTAATGTTCAGCAACTACTCAGTTTTTCTGCAAAGTGACAGGATTTCTCTTATGTCACACTGGTACTGTAAGTTTTCAAATTGCCATTAAAATTTTGTGATATAATTTATAAGACTGAGGTCCTGTTCATCTAAAAGTAGATTTCTCACAGGTATGGAAACAACTATATTCTGGTCTGTCCAAGTGGATGACTACCAAGTCTAGGAATTTCAGGCTGGCATTGTTCATAAGGACTAAAATTCTGCATTAAAGTATATTTCCTGTTCTAGGCAAAGAAGTTTAGCATATGTTGCTTAGGATATATTCAATTTTATAAAGTAAGACGTTGGAAATATTATTTTCTGATCTTTAGTGATATACCTTACTACAATAATCAAATTTAATGTGACTCCAGTACCATCTTTCATGGGTGTGTAACAGGAAGAATAGTTTGGTGTAACACAATGACTTCACTAGGAAAAAGTAAATTAAAAAAACAATGATACTTTCCTATGAAGACAGGCTGAGAGAGTTGGGGTTGTTCAGCCTGGAGAAGAGAAGGCTTTGGGGAGACCTTAGGGCACCTTTCAGTACCTAAAGGGGCTACAAGAGAGCTGGAGAGGGACTTCGGCAAGGGGGATTGGCTTCAAACTGACAGAGGGCAGGTTTAGATTAGATATTGGGAAGAAAGTTTTCACTGAGGGTAGTGAGGCACTTGGAACAGGTTGCCCAAGGAAGCCGTGGATGTCCCATCTCTGGAAGTATTCAAGGCCAGGATGGGACTTTGAGCAACTTGGTCTAGTGGGAGGTGTCCCTGTCCATGGCAGGGGGTTTGGAATGAGATGACCTTGACGGTCCCTTCCAACCCAAACCATTCTAGGATTCTATGAACATACTGTCTGTAACTGAAAGCAATGTGTTGTTTAGGAAATACTGTGAAGAGCAAGACTGAATTATTTGGGTAAATTATTCTTCCTCTTCTGTTCTTGTTTAGGCTGCTGTATTGCTGAAGACCTTATCTAGTTCACCCAGTCTTCCAGACCATGTGCTCCATGCTTTGAGACCAGGAAGACATTGGTATTCTGAAATGAAGATGGAGACAGTGAGAAAAGCAGAACTTGTTGATTCAGAGGTCCCACCAAAGACTTCTGAAAAGCAGNGTGATATACCTTACTACAATAATCAAATTTAATGTGACTCCAGTACCATCTTTCATGGGTGTGTAACAGGAAGAATAGTTTGGTGTAACACAATGACTTCACTAGGAAAAAGTAAATTAAAAAAACAATGATACTTTCCTATGAAGACAGGCTGAGAGAGTTGGGGTTGTTCAGCCTGGAGAAGAGAAGGCTTTGGGGAGACCTTAGGGCACCTTTCAGTACCTAAAGGGGCTACAAGAGAGCTGGAGAGGGACTTCGGCAAGGGGGATTGGCTTCAAACTGACAGAGGGCAGGTTTAGATTAGATATTGGGAAGAAAGTTTTCACTGAGGGTAGTGAGGCACTTGGAACAGGTTGCCCAAGGAAGCCGTGGATGTCCCATCTCTGGAAGTATTCAAGGCCAGGATGGGACTTTGAGCAACTTGGTCTAGTGGGAGGTGTCCCTGTCCATGGCAGGGGGTTTGGAATGAGATGACCTTGACGGTCCCTTCCAACCCAAACCATTCTAGGATTCTATGAACATACTGTCTGTAACTGAAAGCAATGTGTTGTTTAGGAAATACTGTGAAGAGCAAGACTGAATTATTTGGGTAAATTATTCTTCCTCTTCTGTTCTTGTTTAGGCTGCTGTATTGCTGAAGACCTTATCTAGTTCACCCAGTCTTCCAGACCATGTGCTCCATGCTTTGAGACCAGGAAGACATTGGTATTCTGAAATGAAGATGGAGACAGTGAGAAAAGCAGAACTTGTTGATTCAGAGGTCCCACCAAAGACTTCTGAAAAGCAGGAAACTGCTCCTGATGAAGATGGACCTGTAGAACTCAAGACACAAACTCAGAAAGACAACATGCACACTGCAGCAGACTCAGTGGTGCTTTCTTCAATGCCTTGCTTACTGATGGAACTGAGGCGGGACTCTTCAGAGTCTCAGTTGGCATCTACAGAGAGCAATAGGCCAATGGGTGGTCGAATTTATGAGAGTGACTCTTCTAATCATTGCATGCTTTCCCCTTCTTCCAGTGGGCATTTGGCTGACTCAGACACGTCTTCTGCAGAAGAAAATGAGCCCTGTCAAGCTGAAGCTGCTGTAGAGGGAGACCCTTCTGCAGTATCTGGGGCTGCAGTTGGGAGGAAATCCAGGAGATCCATGTCTGAAAGTGAGACTTCAACAATGGCTGCCAAGAAAAACCGACAGTCTAGCGATAAGCAGAATGGGCGGGTTACCAAGGCGAAGGGTCACCGGAGCCAAAAGCACAAAGAGAGGATCCGGCTCCTGAGGCAGAAGCGGGAGGCGGCTGCTCGCAAGAAGTACAACCTGCTGCAGGACAGCAGTACCAGCGACAGTGACCTGACCCGTGACTCCAGCACGAGCTCGTCAGACGACGACGAAGAGGTTTCAGGGAGCAGCAAGACAATCACTGCAGAGATACCAGGTAGAGGATGTTTTTTAAACTGAACTGTAAACACGCCTGACATCGTTTCTCAGCTGTCATACTAAGTTAGATGAGTGACACTTGAGACAAACCCAGGAGAACTGCAGCTCTGTGTAAATT
This sequence comes from Sitta europaea, assembly GCA_013400255.1. Taxonomy (NCBI): domain Eukaryota; kingdom Metazoa; phylum Chordata; class Aves; order Passeriformes; family Sittidae; genus Sitta; species Sitta europaea. The sequence continues at coordinate 21,167 of VXBS01010270.1, forward strand.
TAAAGACTGCAGTGTATTAAGACATGGGCAAATTTTAAAATCTGTCCTGAGGTTTCAGATCACTTTTGCACACTAGCAAAGCATAGAAATGGTAAATTGGAGGAAGGACTATTCTAGAATAGTCTGGAATTCTGGAATTTTCAGATATTTTCATTTGTAAGCCTAGATAAGCTCTTGTCAGTGCTGTCAAATCCCATTAGACTGTGATAATCTAATAAATACATTCTGAAGATAAGTAGCCGGCTTTGCTTTAATATCTTAAGACCACCTTGCCTGTGTTACAGTAAGACCCTATTCATTATTGCACTGTGCTTTCAGCTCTATGTTTCAGTGCATGACAAACCTGCTTAGCCTTATTGTAAGTTCTTGCACATTGCAGCTGGTCACCTATTTTAGGATATAAACATAAATTTGTTTATGCAGGTGCCCAAGCTATATCCACACCTCAATTTTCAACATCCTAGACAAAGCTGTTACCATTTTCCTATGTCATAAGGATCTATAATTTCTATATTTTTAATTTTCTGACACATCTGTGTTAAGATTATAGGCAGCAAATTATAGGGGCCTTCTCATCGTTTTATTAGAAAAAGAAACATTAATTCTTCAAGATTTTTCTCTGCTGAGTTTTTGTTATTTTATTAGCTCAATTGCTGTGGACAGGATTTTGTGTAAAAAATTATTTCAGCATATTATACCACAGAACCATCATCATATGGTAATCAAAAATAAAATCACATAAAAATAAACTTTTTTGGTATGCCAATTTTTACTAGATTACATGCCTTTTTGCCTCTTGTGTTAGAAGATGGGGTGTTGGGGCTTTTTTGGAGATAAATATCAGCTTACATAGGGCAAGAAGATTTAAAGGAAAACTGCAATAATTAGTCTTAAGTTGCTGAACTAATGTTTGATAGATGAATTACAGTATTTGCAGCAGATTTTACAAATACCTGTTTTAACTTACTTGGTTATGGTGAATGATTCTGTCATCATGAGAACTGGGATTTTTCCCACATATTGCTAGGAAGCAGGTTGCACAAAGTAAATGTTTATTGTTAGAAAGTGTGGGAAAGGCATATAATTATTGTGTAGTAAACTTTTAATAGAGATCTAAAAATATTTACCAATTTAATAGTTACTCAGACTTCTAGCTTTTATAATTTTATGCCTTTTTCTTTGCTATATTTATACTTTGCTGGGCAATTTAAGCCTCATTTAAAGCCTGTTGAAGAAGACTATTTAATTGAGTTTTGGGACAGGTTTCTCCCCACCTCACAAACCCTACCAAACTTACACAATACGTCCCCCCAGTTATATTCTTTTTTTTTAAGTCGTAAAAGGATCTTGTGACCCAGGAAGGCACCACAAGGTGTTTTCACATCTGCTTAGATTTCTGNATGAACACATAGTTAGAAATTATTACAAGGTATCAAAAAACATTACTGGAAATTCAATGCATGAATGTCCTCTGCACACAGTCAAAAGAGTTTTAACTTGATGCGTGAACTTGAGTATCAGGATATAAGCATGAAAAAACTTTTGCAGTTACTTTTGGAAAAGTCTGTATGCAGTGATGCAGAAGAGTCTTACAGGTAGTCTGTTCTCCTCAGTCTTAGTGTATTTGGACATTTCAGCTGTAGTGCTAGTTACTGTCTCAACATTGCTTATTATTTGGACTGATTTTCAACCAGTCTGAAAAATATCTTTGCCATCAGAGATGCTCTAAAATTTTTAGTGACAGTTAATGTGGCCTTCATGTATGAAGGTTATGCATACTCTGGCTCTTAACCTTCTCTCAGTATTGTAACAGCCAACAGTTTGCTTGTGTGTGGTCTGAAAATTGAAGTGCCACATTTGAGAATACAATAGTTTTTCGTATTGTGTAACTAAACTTTGTCCATTTAAATAGTGTGGTTTTGGCTAAACTAGTAAGGTAAGGAAAATGTTTAGTGAATACATAATGCCATGAAGTTACAAACAGAACAGTTATGCTGTAGAGAGTCAGTTCTCTCTGCTGAGCTCAAATGTCATGTGCATTAAAATACTGTCAGGCTTGGTTTTCTTCTCAAGAAAGATTGAAGAGTTGAGATCTTATTTGTGATACTTCAATACAAGTATTGTGAGCTCTACAGGACCTAAGCACAGTATAAGTTATGTTATTCTGAATGCTTTCTGTGGTGTTAATTTACACCAGAAAATACATGTTCAGTCTAAACTTCAAGGGGGCTACTGAGAATTTTCTCACTGACCTGAGCAGTCGTAATCTCAAACTATTTAATTCAAGGGAATGCCAGGATTTTTTAGTTACAGCAGACGAAGAGAAATTTCTTATCTTTTAATGACTGAGCCTCTCTGTTGGCATTTAAGATTTTGCCATTCTTAATCACTAGATAGCATTCACAGCCTAAGAGGATGAACCTTGAATAGGTTCTGCTAGATCTCCTGCTGTTGAAAGTTTTTCCTTTAAACAATTTCAAATTTGACCATGCAAATTAACTCCAAATGAAATTGGCATGAGAGCAAGTCAGGGAATCAGTATTTATTTCTATGTAAACACTTTTTTTGAAAGAAGAAAAGGGCTTTTAAAAATTCAAATATAATAGAAAAATATTGGCATTTCACCATTATTGTGCTTTTTACAACTGACAACTCTGAATTGAAATAAGGGTGACTCATGTTTTAGGCTTTCAGAAGAATCTGTTGAAAAGTTTGAGTGTTGATGTTGAAAATGTGTTGCAGCTCACTTTGTTAAAAAAAAAAAGAAAAAAAGAAAGATTATTTTTTTTTAATATGAAGAAATCCAAAGGCGGGGCACAGTGTGTACGTTTGAGGGACTCTCAATCAGGTTACTTCCTCTCAAGAACTGTACATATACCTTGGAAAAAGCATCTTGCAAGGGATAAATTTGGTTCAAGTAACTCAGGATGATGCTTATATAAGAACAGGGGAAAAAATAATCTGTTAAGAAGGATTTGCTGTAAGATACTCATTTGGAAATGTCAGTAAACATAACATGGAGGAATACACCACTGGTAGTTAGAATGAAGGTGCAACATATCTCCTTAAATTGTTATCTTGTCAGACTTCCTAAATTCAAGAACTGTAGATTTGGTTATTATTTAGATGATAATAGATCGCATAAAGAGACAGTGTTTGGGCATTTCTTAAGTGCTGTTTTGCAGGAGGCAATTTTGAAAATAAGATACAAATCTTCTGACCCCTTTTGTAATTGCAAATTTCTTCATGTTTTAACTTGGCATAACTTCAAAAAAACTATAGCGTTGTAAGTTTACAGAAAGCAAAGAGACCAGTTAGATAAATGCTAATATTTTTAATATAAAAATGCATTTTTATTAGGCTTGATTTTTTTTTTAACCCTGAAAGACACAAAGAAAAGATTGAATAAGGCTTGTTATAAGAACTACAAGGGAAGCATTTGAAACTGATTTGCTGCTACTGTAAATTTTAGATGTACTAGGAATGATGCCTTTTAAAAATAGTATTGCAGGGTACTATATATTTCAATACCTAATTTCTTCAGTTTGCAAAACAATTTTATCAACTTTGACCATGCTAGTTCATTCTTAACTTTAAAAACCTGGCTAGATTGTCTTACATACCATCATATTTAAATTGCAATTAAAACTTACTCAATGTTGTTTAGAGCTGTCTGTTCATAAGCCTGTGGAAATCGGAAAGACTGTCATTTAGTTACTTGATTTTAGGATAAGATCCCTGACTAAAGATGAACAGTATCATACTGGATGTTCAGTATTAGGAGTATATGAATGGAAGGAATATTTTTTTTTTCAGGGAGGAAAAAGACATTGAATATATAAAAGGAACAACATTTTAGGAAAAAGGTACAATTTTATGCAATTATTTTAGTTAAAATGCAGTCAGAGGAATGTTAATAAGTTACTATAAAGTATATATTTATTTTTGAGTAGAAGACATGAATGCTGAATTCCCAGCCTGTCTGATAGGTAAACAGATGGGGGTTTAATAGAATATTTTTGGCCCCGATGGGTAGTGTTGCTGCTGCGCAGAAAAAGCATGATAATCCTGGGCTTTGTTTAGCTGTTACTGAAGGCCTTATATATACCTCATTTATATAGCTCAAAATAAAAGTGTTGTTTAAGCAATACTGTAATTTAATGTACATAGTGAAATCCCAAAAAGGATTTAGTGCCTTATATTTTTATTAGTAAATATTTGGTTAGGTAGTGCAATGATTTCTCTCATTCTTAGGATATTTTCTATTATTCTTAAGCTAGATGATCCCACAAGTTTCATATTTACATATTAAATTATCAGGTTCTGTAGCTGCTTTGTGTAGTTTAATATGATACTTGTTTCAGAATTACCTTAGGTAATGTTTGTGTATTTGGATGGCATGCACATATTGTTTATTATTCCTCAAACAGGTACAAAACCTCTGGGTTTTTTCGTGTTTATTATGTCCTAGATGATTCGTGTGTATTTTCTGAACATAAAAGTATAGATACTATTGCCTTTTATTATTGATATGTAGAGTAAAGTAATGAGGATGGCCTTCTTGCTGCTAAAGTTCTTTCTGATAATCTCAAAGCCATTCATTTTAGCCATCATTTTGATGGACAGAAGGAAGGAGAACAATTTCCTTCCAACTATGCCCTGTTTTCTGCCTTGCCTAGGATTAATGCTAGAAATGCTGCACAGGTGGTGGCTCATGTGAAGAAGGGCACATTTCTGGTTGGTGTGAGGTTGATCCCTCCTACATGTGTATTAACCCTGTGATGGAGCTGTGTCCATCAGACCTAACAGAGGTTGCTTTTACCTCATATATTAGCATAGCATTCACATATCTTTTCATGCTTGTGTATTTTTGTTGTTTATTTTTTTCATTGGTGTTTATTGTGTTTTCCAAAATTAGACCAAGAGCTTTGGGCTTAGCTACTTTGGATGCTGCAGTCACTATATCAGCCTTTATATCTATCTCATGTAGAATTTTGTCTGTGTTTTAACAGTCTATTATAAAAGGGTTCAAGTATGTAAGTAAAATATGCATAATTATTCAGATTTACAGTTAATAGTATTTTGGATCGCAGCTTAACAGAACTTAACATTATTGTATGATGTTTTTTGGCACCTTTAATTGAATTAAAAACAGAAATTGAAAGGGAATTGGACTAATTTAGTTTATTTATACAATAAAACCTTTAACAGAATTGTCTGAGAATTCTAAAATAAAAATAATTTTGAAGCCAAAATGTCTATTATAACCTCAGTGAGTGTAATTTTTTTTTTACAGTAATAATATTGGGTGATATTTGCTAATTCCTCCCCAGTTGTCATATCTAAGGGACAGCATTAGAAAACTTGTTTTCTTGAGTTAGCATGCCTTAATAAGCAATAATATGTTCTCACTTAATGATCTTATCAAATGGCCTCAATGTCTNATACCATGGTATTATTTTTTTGAGGTTTTTCATTTTATAAAGAATATATATGTTGTTTAAAAAAACCCTCAGTATACTCACATGCATGTGTCAGCACACACGTATAAACACCTTTAAAGATGTGTAGGCGAAACCACCCTAAGCTTTCATCACCAAACTTGAGAAAATATAACTTAAAATCCTTGTTTAGATACCCCAAAATCAGTAGAGCTGTTTGCTACAGTAGGAGCATTCATCCAGATGCTCTTTTTGCATGTTAAAACATTTATATAAGTACCAGACTAGATACAAACTCATAACATTTCCTTAACTATGTCTACTTCTGAGTTTTTCAGCTTGAACGTGTCATACATTAGTGTTTTTTTTCTTCATTTTAGGCAGAAATAATAAATAAGCTGACCTTTAAGATTTAGCTTTATATAACAAATGTGCACAACTGATTTTTTTTGTCTCCCATTTAGTGGTTCATTTTTTTGTCCAGAGTTTTTATTAATATCTTTGCTGTGTTGCACATGGCATATTTATGGAAGCAGCTGTCTTATACTGTGTGCACAAATAGGCACATGTACACATATATGTGTTTGGTTTGGGTGGAAGTAATCTCTTGTTTTAGGTGTTTAGTTTGCTGCTCCCTCGATCTCCTAAGTAAGTGGGAAGAGAGAAGCACCTACAGAGGATACCTTCTGGCAGTCTTTCTCTTGCATTAGTTGTCTAAACCTTCCTTATCAACAGTTTAGAATAGATAACTTTTGGCTGAAATGAGGTGAGATGAATCACACCCAACTGCATGTGCATGCATGACCTGTGCACACAAAGTACTTCTGCTTTCTTTCTGTTTATGCAATCAAACTGTATCCTTCATGCTAGAATAAAAATAGTCCTGTCAGTCCTAAGATAAGCAGCTGTCAGTGGTGGATTGAGCCTTGGCACAGGACATTAGAGGAAGGCCTGACAGTTAGATAAATAAACTGCAGTGGTCTGGAGATTGCTGGTCTGGGTCAGACAGCAAGAGCTTCTTCTGAACCATGTTTGAATGCCACTGAAATAATTATTTGTGATGGGGAATGCCAGAACATTAGTTTCATTTAATTAATGCAAAAACTTGCTATTATATTGATCTTTTATACTAATAGTTATCCTGAATAGACAGGCTTGAAACTGTGATGTTTAAAGTAGGATTAATTTAAACTATATATTAGAAATCTCTATTTAATTCTTACTATTATCACTATACACTGGGATTTTATTGGTTACCTTTCCATTGAGACGTATCTTCATGTCAAATAACTTCTCTGTAGCTGCAAAAAATGTATATTTCTCATCAGTTAAACTTGCTAAAATTTCCTAATGCAAATTAAATCAGAATTTTAGTAATGGAAATTGAAAATCTTTATAGACATAGTTTAAGTAAATAGGATGCTATATGCCTCCATAAGCTCTGTTATTTTGCTTTTTAAAACAGACACTTTTTTCCTAATTATTTTAGTGTAATTCCTTTTCTTTCTATTGGAAATATGCACTCTATCTTCTGTAGGTCTGATTTTTTTTTTTAATCTCCCTGCAGTCAGTGGGAGTTTTTTCATCAATTTATATGGGGGTTTGGATCAAACATGTAACAGAATCTCAAAAAATGATTTTTTTTAATCAGTATATTAACACTGGTGTTTTTACATTATTCTTGGCCGAGACTTACTTTTATTTTAAGTATGTAATGCTTTCATTAAAAAAAATTAGGTTAGAGAGCTGTATTATTTTCAGAGTAACTGTTTGAATGACTATGCAGGAGATCATTTTTAAATACTGGAATGATTTCTTGCCTGATTACCTTCATGTATAATTTTGATGCAAATATTTTGATATGAACTTGTTAGAAAAATCCCTTGTCTAAAATTGTGTGTATTTCAGGTAAAAGTTAAACAAGTTATTCTATGTTTGATTGCAATTTAATAAACTTGTCCTCATCTGTTTAAAATTTAAGATCCTTTAGGGTAGATTATTTACTGATATATAAGGAAAAAATAAATCAAATTCTTCTGGTGTTCAAAGATTATATATATAAATACGTTTATGATGATGATAAGAGCAGTATATTTTAAAGCATGACAACTGTACAAGTGTTCCCATGCATGTAGAACCACCTTTTTGCAGTGACTGCTTTCTTTCAATGTGTAAGAGTCCCTGTCCTGGCTTAGGAATGGTATTCTCCAATTTAGTGTTCACACTGAAACCACTCCAAACCACTTTCCGCTTGCTCACAGAGAATTGGAGGCACAAAAGGTAAAGATCATGGGTTAAGAAAAATTTCCTGGAAACAGCAATGAGATAAGTAAGGGAACAGTAACAGCTACAATATTAATAACAAAAGTGTACAAGAGAGGTGAGCGATTCACTGTGCAAATGCTCACCACTGTACCACCAACAGAGCCTGACAACATGCAACTGCTGCCACATTACCCCAACCCAAAAAGGACCCCTTTCCCCATTCTCCAAAAACTTGTGTGAAGGGGTATGGAATAATCTCCTGGTCCTAGCCATGCCCCATCCTGGCTACTATAAAAATTAACCCTGTCCTGGACAGAACCAGGACATTATCCAGTGCTTATTCTACACCATCTATGTCATGCCCAGATCCTACATTTTCCAACTATATACATATTCATACATATATAAATATATATATATATA
>VXBS01010275.1:1746-23254 GCA_013400255.1 Sitta europaea
AGTTATATATTTATATTTTTATTTTTTAAGAATCTAACAGCCTACAGTATGAAATGATGTATCAGACTTTGATCCCTTATTCATCACCATGCAAGACCTCAGTGGTCTTAAACCAGAACAGAAAGTTGCTATCTTGTTGTTATGATAGCACATGATACTGTTCGTGTTTGTCCACTGAGCATTCAATAACTTGACTTCATCTTACTCAGTGAAATATATTTACATGAACAGTAGAATAAATTAGTATTAACAGACAAATTAACAGACAAGGCAGAGAAATGATACTAAATCTGTAGAGACTGAAAGGCTGAGAAGAAATATTTACTTTGAAATTCTAGCCTTCTAATGTACCAACAAACAAATGATAGCAATCTTCTCCTTCAATTTATGCTTCATTTTCTCAAAAGAAAGGATAAACAGTCACATTTTCAAACAAACCTTATTTGGGAAACATACCAATTTACATTCAGGATTAGTAGCACACAAAATCAACAGTGTATCTGCAAGAACAAAAATCATACTGCAATAAATGTCTCATTTTAAATTATCATAGAAGATTACTAAAACTTCACAACAAAGAAAAAAGCCCAGCCTATAAATCAAAATCTGAAGGAGAAGGAACCAAATATTCCTTTTAAACATGCTGTCAGTCATGGTGCCCTTCTTGTACCCAAACATCAACAGGAGAGTTTGAGGCAGAGCCCACTTTCCAAAGGATGAAGATGATTGGAAGATGTTAGCATTTTATTTGGCATAGATGAGTGGGTTTTGGCATGATGGGAGGTGGTAGTCTCACTGGAAGAAGCCAACAGCTGTCTTGTGCTGGACATGGAATATGCTGGTTTCACAATGGACTCACTGCCATACACAGCCAAGTATACGAGTAAAGCTGATGGCACCTCAGTTGAAACTTAGTTTTAAAAGAGCAAAAAATATCATAGAAAAGCAGGTTGTCAAAGAGGTGAGAAAGTGCAAAAGAAGATTTAGGTCAGAAGAGTAAGCTAAGATGCCATGGCAGACAAAAAAAACTCTGCAGTTTGTCAAGAAACTATACCAGACCAGATGAAAGCTGTGATGAAGAAGAGGTAACAGAAACTGACCATGGCAGACCTCTGCTACCATCCTTTCTTCCCTGTTTAAAGGACTGGTGTAATATGCATCACAACAAGAGCATTGGGAGATAAGAGAGACGCATGGAGAGAAGGAGTGAAACTGAACCTTGTGAAGTAGAAAAGTGTTTTTCCAAAGTACTTGAATATTTGGGGCAGTTGGTTTGTTGTTTGTTTGTGTGGTGGCTTTGCTTATTAGTGGTTTTGTTTGTTCTGGTTTTACTTTGTCTCTTCTTAACAGAATAAAAAAAAAATAATTAAATATATGTGTATTTATTGGTAATAAATTAACTTTCGCAAGCCAAGTCATTTGTGACCTGGTAAAAGACGTATCTTTACTTTGATCTGTGAGGTTTCCCACTACTACCTGTTGAGATCAAAGTGTGAGCAAGCAGCTGGCAGCTAGTAGGACCAACCTGCTGCAGGTATGAATGAGAGCTGTAGGGCTAAGCAGGTGTGGGCAAAGCCTTAGGACCTGTGTCATAGCAGGTACTCAACAGAGTGAACACAATTTAGGTGCTATATGTGTCAGGATGGTCAGCAAGGGGTTGGGTGGGTGGAAAAAAGCATGTAACAGGTTGCAGAACAGTCAGATTCAGGAGTAAGTGCTGCTTTAATATGTGATTTTCTTTAATGTGTGTACCAATTGGTCACTCATGTGACCAATTCCTGCTGAACTCCAGGAGACCACTGGTGTTTGAGAAGGAATATGAAGGAAATAGACTTGGCAGGGAAGATACCACCTCCTTTTCTATTAGCCATTGCCATGATTTAACAGAATGTCTAATTCATGTTGGCTAATACATTAAAGATAAGTTTTGTTATTTAATAATTAATAAACAATGCCTTGAAGGTTTCTTGGAGGGTTTTTGGTTGTGTTTGTTTGTTTGTTTGTTTGTGGTTTTGTTGTTGTTGTGGGTTTTTATTTGGTTTTGTTTTGTTTAGATTGGTTTGGTTTTTTATGTTAAGTTGATTTTTCAGGAGTGATCTATGACTTTATTCACAGGTTCTGGCCTTAGTTATATGAATGATGAAAAATTCCTTTCCACTGGGCTTTCCCCACATGAAGGAGAACTTAGTTCATTGCCATTTCCACTTCTCTTTAACACTGGCAACACATACATGTTTTTTAAAGCACATTGTATTTCCTCTTTTCCTCTTTTTTTTTTTTTTTTTTTTTTTTTTTTTTTTTTTTTTTTTTTTTTATTTTTTTTTTTNTTTTTTTTTTTTTTTTTTTTTTTTTTTTTTTTTTTTTTTTTTCTGACAATGATTATTTCTTTAATGGTTGATTTTCTCTAAGCTTCATTAATTTCTAGTGGTCCCAAGTGGTTTATATCTTTCTGCTGGATGGATTGTACTGGATAGCATTGATGATGCTGCCACATCTGAGAGTATGGCATGATGAACCAGCTGCAGTTTCTCAAAATATGATAGTTTGTAGATAGGGAAAGTAGGTGAAAGCCTGTTTTTACCTCCCTAACCCTTCTAAATAGAAGGGAATGAGATGGATGCAATGTGCTCGTGTTTGTGACAACAGCAACTTTTTCTCCTCCTGAACATGCTTGAAATAATAATAAATGGTTCTGTTGCTCTGACAAAGCCCCTATGGCTTTTTTCTGTCTCACAGCAGCAGATCCAAGCTTCATGGATTTGGATGGGCCTCATTATTATTGTTTAGGTCTTAATGAATACTGATAAAATATTCATTGACTTTTAAAATTTTTTTTTTTTAAGGTTTTTGAAATTATGTGCCTGTGTGGGTAACTAAAGGTATCCTGCCATAAAGGTCCATAAGAAAACCAGTCAATAGAATGAAAACATCAATAAAATTGTCTTTACAGTTACTTCCAAACTGCATTTTCTGCTGACCTGAGTTTTACTACTTCTTTAAATATTAATTGTTGATTTTCAAGTTTGAAAACACATCCTGAAGCTACCTTAGGCACATAGATACGTATTTTTTCCTTATTATTTAACTCTGTTCCTCTCCATCATCTCCTTCACTTCTATTTTCCTGTCTTGAATCTTCCCTTGCAACAAGCAGGGTTAATGAAACACATCTGTGAGTGACAATAGTGCTGTACGTCAATGAAATCAGTGGTAGATACTATAAAGTTACTGGAAGCTGTGTTCATACATATTTGTCGTGGTTCGTTTCTGGGGTCCAGTCCTGTCTATCTCTGAACCCCAAAAAGCTTACCCTGACAAGGACAAAAGTGAAAGATCGGAGGCGCTCTTTGTCTTCTTGGGACCATGGTCCCACAGCTTCATTGTAGAACCCAAACTCCAGGGAAGAAAAATAGACCCCAGCCTCATGGTGGGGGAAATTTAAAGTCGAGGAGAGGGAGGGGAGGAGGGGAACCACAGCCAATGGGAGACAACCAATGAGGAGGGGAGTAGGGAGGGATCAGCCTGGTAGACCCACCTCATGAAACTTGGAGGGGGTTGCAGGACACACCATGTGCAATATAACGAACTAGTTATGTGCAGTATATATTAACCACCCGCTGTAAAATAATTAAATAAATCAATTATTTAGTGCAATGAAACATATATTGTGCCACTTTTTTGCAAAAGATAGTGGGGAAAAAATTTGACAAATGCTGTAAAAACCCAAGAGATCAAGGGAAAGAAAGGTCAAGAGCTCTTTATACTGTTTTGGTTTTTGACTGAGTACTATACAGTCAAATACTTTCCTCAGTCCCAGATAACACAAAAACCAACCACAAATCCTTCTCAAGACCTGTGTTTAAGAGGAGTGCACTGAAAGCTTCTCCTCCCTATGAAGTTTCCTTTAAGTCATGATGCCTTTCCAGCAAGTTAGCCCCAGCAGTAGGATTCTGGTGCTTACCTTTCATACAATCATATATTCACAGAATGGTTTGCCTTGGAAATGACCTTAAAAATTATCCTTTTCCAATTCCCATGCCACAGGCAGGACACATTCCACTATCCCAGTTTGCTCCGAGCTCTATCCAGCCTGGTCTTGAACATCTTCAGGGGCATCTACATCTTCCCTGAGCAACCTATTCTAGTATCTATTCACCTTCAAAGAATTTCTTCCTAATATCTAACATAAATCGACCCTGTTTCAATTTAAGATAATTACCCCTTGTTCTATCATGGTATTGCTTTGTCAAAAGTCATTCTCCAACTTTCCTGTAGATCCCCTTTAGGTACTTCAATATGATCTCCCCTGAGCCTTCTCTTCCCCCAACTGCACAACCCCAGCTCTGTCCTCAAAAGAGAATTTCTCTAGCCCTCCTTCATTTGGCGGCCTTCTCTGGACTCTCTGAACAGGCGTGTGTCCTTCCTGTGCTGGGACCCCAGAGCTGGATGCAGCACTGCAGATGGGGTCTCAACAGAGCAGAGCAGAGGGGCTGGATCCCCTCCATGCCCTGCTGCCCACGCTGCTTTGGATGCAGCCCAGGACATGTTTGGCTTTCTGGGCTGTGAGTGCTCATTGCTGGGTCATGTCAATTTTTTCATCCGCCAGAACACCCAAGTCTTTTCTCTCAGAGGTGTTCCCAATCCATTGTCCACCCAGCCTACATTAATACCACATCTTGCCCTGACCCAGGTGCAGAACCTTGCACTTGGATGTCATGGAGAGACATCAAATGTTTTGCACAAAATCAGGTGTCTGACTGCAGTTGCTCTTTCCTCATCCATTCACTGCAACCCTGTCAGAGATGGTAACCAAATTTGCCAGGCTGGATTTGCCCTTAGTGAAGACATCTTGGCTGTCATCTATCACCACCTGATTTTCAAAATGTCTTAGTTTCCAAGAGGATATTCTCCATGATCTTGCCAGGCACCAAGGTGGGAATAACCAGCCTGTAGTTCTGTACATTTTTCTTATTGTCTGTTTGAAAATGGACATTACAGTTCCCCTTTCCCCTCTCTTTTTCTTTTTTTAAGTTGGATTTTCACTGAACTGCCACAACTTAAGTATGATTGATAGAGACTTAGTCACTTCCTCAGCCAGTTGCTTCAGGACCTGAGGATGTATCTTATCAGGTCTCATAGACAGGCACATTCAGGCTCCTTAGATGGTCTTGAACCTGATTTCCTCCTATAGCATCCTGTTCCACTCTTTGATACTTGCTATCAGCAACTTGGGCAGTGTGGCTGGAGCACTTCCTGGTAAAGAACAAGGCAAAAAAGTCCTTGAGTGCCTTAGCTGTTACTGTGACGTAGGTAGAAACACACAGCAACACACACAACAGGTGTTCAGGTAGAGAAGAAGAAAGAAGTTTTTAGTTTATTGTTGACTTTGTCTATATAAGTTTCTGGACAGTGATCAGAGATTGGACAGAGAAGTTACCACCTCTCCATCTCCACTGGTCACTTGAGAAGTCCATCAGGTGATACCTTTTACAAAGGAATGTAAACATGATTCTTGTTTATCTTACAATTCATGAGAACTGACTCCATTATACTAAAACAAATCAGAAGGCTTATTTTCAAGGACAACACTCAGCCTTCTCCATATCCTGGGTAAACTTTCACAAAAATAAGAGAGCTAGAAAAACAATGGAAAAAGCTAGAATTCATCAGTTGAAAGAATGGTAACTATTTCAATTTGCAAAACCCTAATTACTGTGTTTTGTCTAGATTTTAATGTAATTAATTGTAAGAGGACAAAGAAAACCTTTTTAAACTTACTACCTAAAATGTCTTTGCAGGCTGTGCAAAAACCTATTCTTCATCTTAGTGGACCCCAAGATATATTAATATTTTGATTTAAATTTACTGAATTTACTGAAGTTTAAAATTAAGACAGATTTATACTTCCTCTGTCCAGGGATGATCTTCAAAAATATTCTCAGGTTTTCAGGAAAAATACATATGTCTATCCTAAGTTCAGATGCTTCCTTTTAAATCAAAGTAGTTTCTTCACTGCTCCAGAGTCCAGTCTCCTTTCTCTGACTTTTATTACATCTATCCTTTGGAAACTAAGCAGATTTCTCTAATTAGCAAAGCTTCCCCCATATGGTGCTTGGACTTTGTGTGAATGTGCTTTGTATGCTGCAATAGCTGGGAGCCAAACTGGGATTTTTATGATTCGAAGGCAACAGCTCTGCTTGGTGAGGCAAATGAAGTTTATCTTAAGTCAGTGGGAACTAAGAAACATCTCTGGAGCTGAATCTGCTTTTTCTTCCATTTAAGCCTTTGAGCACAGTGGATATTACAGAAAAGGATACCAAAGAACTACCTGAAGACACTGCAGCTTGGGACTTGTAACAATATGCCTCTAAAATGACCATGTCTTTTGAAAAATGCAGATGTATTTTCTGACTCCTAAAAGTATTTCCCTATCAAGCTGCTTCTGAATGCAGTTGGATTGTGATTAAAAGCAAGGCTTGAGGCCATAACCCCTTTTGTGAAATGGCAGGGATAGTTGCAGTTATCTTATTATTCTTCTGCCATTTCGTAACAGGAAGTACCCATGTCAAATTCACCTCTAGAAGAGACTAGAACTATTTAAAAATGCTACATACACCTCGGAAATAATAAAATTCAGATTTTTCTAAAACTGGTGTCATTGCTGTGTAGGATCTACCCTCTCTCCAAATGGTCCACAGGTATGACTTGCAGCTTGTATCCTTACTGTGCCGGTGGTAATTTTCCGGTATGCTCATTTCAATACATTTCATGATTTTTGTATTTTTTCTATGCGTGGGAATTTCTTTCCCATCCCAGCCAGAACCCTTTTGAGCAGAGTGATAATTTTGGCTCTTTATCCCTAGAGGAAATATACGAACAATAAAAATAATACAGCTCCTCACCAAAAGCTGGTTACTTCTTTCCTGGTTATCTTCTGATATCATCTGACATGGCATATTTTGAAAGACAGAAATTATAGCATCTTTATGGAACAAAGATTACAAACCAGTCATTTTGTCATAAACCTTTATGATGAGTTTCTGTAGAAGTTAGGACTAAACTGTGTGTGCACAATATGGATTTCTGCACTCTTTCCCTTGGGAATCATGCAATTATGTGAGGATCCAGTCTGTGCAGTCACGAGGAGAAGCTTGAAAATACATTAGGAGGGCTACTGATGTAGTGGAATGTTCTAAACCCATAGGAAATGTTAGACAAACAGCTAAGAACACCCGGCAGTGAGTCAAACAGTTCCAATGGAAATTGTGCTTCTGAACATGTTATTTTTTTGGAATGACAAACAGTACTAGAGCAGAAGATTTTTATATTGAAAGTGGAAAAATCTGCAGTAAATTCTACTCATCAAAGAAACCCCCTGTAAACAGATGCAGATTGGAGAGCTGTCCAGGCACATTCCTGACCATGACAGAGAAACGACTCTGCAGAGGGAGTGTCTTCTGCCCCTCTGAAAGCAGCATCCACTCTGTGCCACTACACTTGGAGAAAGGCCCTTTTTTTCTCTGGTGTGACTGAGTTGCACCATCCTTCTTATGGAAATATAGTTCTTATTGTAGCATCACTGCATTAGTGAGTGTACAAGGAGAAGGCAGGAGAATTGCAAAAGCAGGATGGAAGAATTCCTTTTAAAAGGGAAGATTTTAGGACCTTTTCCATTTGTTATTGACATATTGAATCAGCCTAAGTTAAAGAAAAAAGAAACAATGGAGGGAAGAGAAAAGCATTCTAGAATTCTATTTCTCATACAATATTAAAGGATAACTAAATAAATAGAAGAGACCTGATCTATTGTCTGTTATATACCAAAAGGGCCCAACATGCCTCTGAATACCTGGATACAATTGAAATGATTATTCTTCAGGCAGACACAGATTCCTGCAGGACTCTGCTGGAATTTATGCATTCATTAGGGAGGAAATAATACCCATTAGAGAGGAATAGAACAAGATATAAATAATCTTTACAAAGAGAATTTCAAAGAATTCCTCTAGGTGGGGTTGTTTGGGGCTTTTTAAAATTATTATTATTGTTGTTGTTGTTACTATCTAAAAATTGTTGGGAATCATTTGTGGAAAAATATGGCTTAAGCTTTAAATATTATTTACACAGGAAGTCTTTAGATTGCTGTTTCTGATAAAAGTAGTAGTGTGAGCTTCCATTTGCTTTAAAAGGATTGACTGAAAAAATCAATTAAGTTATAAATAAGAACAATTTGTCTTTTGAAGACATTTCTATTTGTATGCAGTATTTAATGAGTTTAGGATAGATGTACTCTTGAATACCAAATCAAAAATCAAAATTCTAGAATTCCCAATCAAAACCATTTCCCTGTACATAAAAAAAAATTAAAAAAAAAATAGTATCAGTAAAATTTTCTTAAATGCAAACAGCCTTGGAGTACATACCACGAAGGGTATATGCTGTATAGTACTTTAAGCAAGGATTATTTAAAGTGTTAATGATTCATTTAGATGGGAAAGAAAAGAAGTTCCTTGATGTCTGATGATCTGTGAAAAAAAAAAGAGAACGTTATATATTGAGTGAGACATCTTTCAATTGTCATTTTAAAGAAAAGTGGAGAAGATGGAGAAACCGTTGTCAGAACATTAGAAATTGAGTTGGACTTGATCTACCTTGGGTAGCCTTGGGAGAAGATAGTAAATATATCTGTATATGAATATATTTAGATGCAACACACAGACGTGGGCTCACACTTAAATATATGCATATATATATATGCATATATACATATACATATCTCCAGTATTTAAAATATTTATGCCTACCTTAGAGATGTCTATTGAAGCATAATGAAGAATTATAAAATCTTTTAGTTAAACGATATATAATGCACCAGTTCGTATCTATACTTAAAGGCTCTGTCAGATGTATATTGTCAAGTGTTAAAAATTATTTTTTACTTATCAAAAAGGTTTGATAAAGACACTTCACTATTACTGAACATGATGAATTCACTTAGATCTAGTTAAGGTATGCTATGCATTGCTATTTTGTAAAAAAATAAATTCAATATACCGTCAAAATACAATTCTCACAGCTAACACAAAACTTTTAAAGTCTATGTGCCAATCTGCATATTGGTTTTCTACACATATGCAACTCAGAGTCACGCAGGGAGATGTCATATGTAGATATATAACCAAATACAGAGCACAGCTCTTTCAACTTTGGTATTTATTTGGTCGCTTAAAATTCAAAATAAAAATGTTAAGAAAGAAATTTCAAGTCCACTTGAAAGTATTCAAAATGTAGTTTTATTAAAGGCAAATTCTTCAGTTTTGAAGCTTTTTCTTGCCAAAAGCTTTTCAGATTTTTACCAGCATTCTTAATATTCAGAGGTCCTATAATCTCAATAGTCAGAATAGAAAAAAAAGTGATGCACTTGTTTTACCACAGGGAACTCAGATGGCAAAACCTGAACAAAGGTTCAGATGGCAAAACAATTGAACAAAGAATGATTCACACTTTTGAAGATTCAAAGAGAACAGGGGAAGGCCACAGCCAGTGGAAAACTTCAAAGGAAGATGAGTGACCGTTCAGGTCTACTCAGAATTGTAAATCAGCATTCACCACCAGATATAAATAAAGAGCATTGCTGATTGCGAGGATTATCACCAAACTTTTGAGTTGTCTAGAGATAACTAGAAAAATTTGGCGCTTCTATCTAAGAGTCAATTTTCTGTCTGAAAGACGGTTCTGACCCTGAGTCTCCAAAGCCTGCGAGAAGGCTTGCTCACGGCATGTGGCTCCTGGCCCAGGGTGTGCGGCTAGCCTCGTCCCCCCGCGGCACAGCCGGTGCAGCCATTCTCAGGCTGCAGTCAGTCCTTGGACAGCAGAAAGCAGAGAGGCGCTCTGCTCTCTAGGCTCCTGGCCCCCCAGAGCCGGGGTTTGAAGTAATGGTCTGAGAAGGCACATTTGCAGAGATGTTTATTCTTCTCAATGGGGTGCAAAAGAGAGGAGGACCCCAATTTCCAAACTTTTAAACTGTATCAGTCCGAGGGTGTACCATCGGGGCATAGATACAATGGGACAGGGAGTGGATATCAGGACAGACCAAACCCACTGGGGGGGTGACAGGGACAGAGTGTTTGGGAAAAAACAAAATGCAACATCCACCAACACAATGGCACGTGCCCAGCCATGCAGCTTCATCTGCTGGGCATGCTGCACTTTTTTCTCCTCAAGAAATGAGAAGAATGTTTGCTCTTTTTTCTCCTCAAGACAAGTTCTATACATCTTTAGGAAACATTACAGTCTTTTTTTTCCTTTTTTTTTTTTTTTTTTTTTTTTTTTTTTTTTTTTTTTTTTTTTTTTAATTTCTCATAGGACATTATATATTTTATAATATCCTAAAACAGAGGGAAAAAGCATTAATCTGAACATTTAAAAGTTGGGACTAATCTGAACATTTAAAAGTTGGTACTTGAACATTTAAAAATTATGGTTTGACTAATAAATTTTCATTAACCCAAAATAATGTAGGTATTGATGTTGATCTGCAATAGGTAATGTTCACTACTGTCTACAACTGAAAATTCTAAGGCAAGGTTCATTGGCTCCAGAGAAAACTGAAAGTTGAAAACAATGATACAGCAATCCTGGACGATCTTGACAAACTTTGCTTCATTTTACTTTCCAAAAATAGAGGTAATTTAATAGTTTAATCTCTTGAATAGATAAAAATTATTCAGTTAAGCAGAATTTGCAACGATAACTATTTCAGTCAGTTAGTAAAACATTTTTAAATTTCACTCAGGTAAAGAAGTTTTATTAGCATTGCTAATAGTATTTATTTTAATTTTATTACACAGAACATAAATAATTGTTGATATAATTTTCTAAGCAAGTTACAAATGTGTAGACATTTGCACTGCTATTGGATAAGGATTTCTAAAGTTGCACATCACTTATCTCATATTCCAGAGAAAAAGTAGCCCATGGAGATATAAACATAATGCAGTTTTTCACAAGTGCTAATCAACTGCATGAGACAATAAAAAACCCCAAGAACAGCAAAATTAGGTGTGCTGTGTCTTCAAGAGTACATGGTTATAAAGATTAAAATGACAACAGTGAAATCACTGGGGTGATTGATTTTCATTTCAAAGAAGTAATTTTAAACTTTAAAAAAATATATTTGCCTTTAATCTATCTATATGAGTTAACAGAAGATATTAGATCTCTGTTCTATAATAAAAGACAGGTTGGCAATATCCCTGGAAATACAGGCAGTCAAAATATTTCAAAGACTATGGATAAACTTTGTATTGCCTTTTCAGCCTCTTAATATAATCTATTATATCCCAGAAACTGGATCTAAGTTATGTGAAAAAGGTGGTAGGAAAAAATAATGTGTCATGACCCAGTGAGGTGATTCAGGAGCTTGTTGTCGTCCTATTTCATTCAGGAAAAAAGTTTACATACTTTACACGTAAATGTATCATTCACCTCTACAAACATATCTTTCTTAGGTAAAAGAGATTTAATGAAACGGCTGAGAAAATAGTCATGTCAGTGGCTCTGTTTCCGTAAACTAAATTTTATTTTCTACCCAGGATTTTAATTAACAGAGAACCAAATTAATAAATCATGTAGTAGAAACAGGAGATTTTTCAGCACCTTTAAAAAGGCCTATTGGTTTTTAACATATTTTGTAAATATTTAAAAAATAGTTCATCCAGCATAATGTCAGAACGTTGCTGAGCTCAATTTCCATTTCATGTCCTATGATCTAAAGCTGCCTGTACACCTAAAATCCTCATATTCTATCTCGTGGTTTTGCTTTGGGAAATACTAGTTGTCATTCATTTTGGACAGGTCATGTTTGTTTTCATATCAATTGTGTAACAGGCAAGAAGTAGGTGAGAAACACTACTTTGACAAATTTTTTTGACTTTCAGTGCATGAAGCATGAGGACAACAACATCATAATGTAAACGGATGTTGACATTTTTACATTTTGTAACTGGCAAGTGATTCCAGAACTTTACATTTTATTGCCTTGCTGCTTGCCACTGAGCCCTTAGCAAGTCTCCCTTCAATTTGGCCATAACAGTGTTGACCTCAGTAATGAGTTTGAAGAAACCCCAAAAGAATATAAAAACAACTGCAGTAAGAGAAACATTTTGTTTGTAAGTATTGCTTGGTACAAAATACAGATTATCCACTGTATTTTATTCAGGGAATTACTGACAGAACATATTCATAGCTTCATAGAGTCTTACAACAGATCCCTTTTGGGGATACAGTGTCAGAACAAATATCTTTGCTTGAGGCAAAACTGCTTTTTGAACCTCTGGCTTCATTAGAGTTGTGGGTTAC
The DNA here is from genome assembly GCA_013400255.1 of Sitta europaea. Taxonomy (NCBI): domain Eukaryota; kingdom Metazoa; phylum Chordata; class Aves; order Passeriformes; family Sittidae; genus Sitta; species Sitta europaea. The sequence goes on from VXBS01010275.1 coordinate 14,106, forward strand.
AGGAAACTCTCAAAGATACAATTATACGTAATAAAGTCCCCAGTGGATTTACTGAAACCCATCATGTTGATAATTATATGAATGAGCTGTCAGTTTATAAATTTTTTACTAATGTAAAGTTGACTAATAGAGAATTAAGGTTTGCTACACACAGATACATCCATAATGCTACCACATGGTAGGTGATCCTGATAATGATCCTATCAACCAACTTGTCAGTGACTCCTTGTACATTTGATACAGGTAGATTACCTTGTAGCACCATTAAAAACTGAATCACTTTTCAAGTCACACATATTTATGTAGTTTTTTCACAAACATGTAAATATAGAAATATCAATATATAAATATTTAAGTCAACTTGGAAATATATCTTTTCACATATATAAGTGATGACAAAGCATAAAAGGGGAAAATTCAGTTAAGATTTATTACTTGATAAAGCCCATGATAACTGGATTTCAAAGACAGAATTAATTCTTTAGCCTCAAACATTGTCTCTAATTTTAGCTTTTAGCTATGTGACAGCCTCATTTTTTAACTTGTCTATAGTTTAATCTTACTACATTTTTTTATTCTGAGGACAGCTAAATGCATTTGTGGGAGACATGCATTTGTGGATATAAGCATTATGCACATATAAAATATGCAAAATAGAGTATGTCTTTTACAGTACTCCTCTGACAAATTAATTTAAGTTAGGTGAAAACCAAAGTAACCCTAATCTCAGAGTCCTTATAATAATGCTAATAATTTTTAAGAGGAAAGAAACCACTATTGGGATTGAACAATGTTATAGGTAAGACAAAAAGATCAGTCTTCTGCTGGACTTGCTTTAGACATGGATCTTAAAACTTGTGCTGGTGCAGAACACAACTGCTTCTGTTTTGTGTGACCTTACTAGTGGATCCTTGGGCACTCTTTCTTATGTAACCAAAATTAAAATAAAAATTGTAAAAATTTCTGTATATACTTATTCCATAATCATTATCATTACACCTTAAAGACTTTCATTAGTTAAAATGGAGAAACATTATACATAGAAATATGTAAGAATTTATTGAGGACTTTTGTGCACGTGCGTTTTCTGTATTTACATCTCTAATAGCCTGAAAAGGAAATTGTGTTTCCTTTGAAACACATGCCAACTGAATGCATGAAACAGTCTAGGTAGTAAAACCTGGTGCCTTTATCTCATATCATGAGAGAATAGGTAAAATATTTTCAATATCATCCACAAAACTGAGCACCTTGAATGCCCAAAGAAGGGCAAAAAGGCTGGCAATTGGTCTGGAACCTGAGTCCTACGAGGAGCAGCTGAGGGAGCTGGGAGTATTTAGCCTGGAGAAAAGGAGACACAAGGGTGACCTCATCACTCTGTGACTGCCTGAAAGGAGGGTGCAGCCAGGTGAGGGTTGGTCTCTTCTCACAGGGAACCACTGACAGGACAAGAGGACGCAGGCTTGAGCTCTGCTAGGAGAAGTTTAGGCTGGACATTAAGAAAATGTTCTTCGCTGAAAGAGTGATTTGGTACACAAATGGACTGCCCAGGGAGGTAGTGGAGTTACTGTCCCTGGCGTTTAAAAAAGAAACTGGATGTGACAATTGCTGCCATGGTTTAGTTGATAAAGTGGTGTCCGGTCATAGCTTGGACTTGATGATCTCAAAGGTGTTTTCCAATCTAGTTAATTCTGTGATTTGGTGATTCTGTAATTTTCAGTCACCATTTTACAACCTACTTTGATCACAAATGTTAGGGTCTGGATCTGCTTACATCCCATCATGTCTTTTCTTAAACATAAATGTTAGACTATAAACCCCATTTTTTAAAGAAATGCTAAGCATATGCATTTATGTATTGTATTTAATTTTACTAGTAATATTGTATTAAAATTACAGTAATTTGGATGCTTCTTAATCTTTTTTGAGAATATATTCTATCATATCACACATGTGTGTGCATTTGTGAGTGTAACTGGGCTTCTAATATTTCACTAGTACAAATCAGGTGCCTGGATGCTATAAACATTTAGGAAGAAACTAAACTTACATTTGACATATTTACAACTTTGAAATGAACCTTTTCTAAAATTCTTTGGTTTATGCATTACCTGTCCTTTATAATCTATGTGTTTAGTATCTTCTATGATCACACAGTAAAAGAGAATTTATATAAACTTTTCTAATTTTTCAACAGGTATTTAAAGGTTCTGAAAGGGTAAATTGATTTAAATTACTTTCTCTTTGATATTGAGGGTCAGTATCTCGTTTCTGGATGTCATATTAGTAGATCATTCTCCATAAAACATAATGACTCTGACAATGTTGGTGCAATATCTGTAAAACCTTAAAAAGTACATAGCTGTTCTAAAATATTCTTGGATTTTTGCCTTAAAGGGCCACCTTCGTGGCCTTCTGGAGGAACAAATAGAAATGAAGAAGAATTTGGTTAAAAGCTTAATGAAACACTAAGATCTTTATGGCAACTGAGATGATGGTCTCAGAATTATGTTGTAACTTAAGGTATCAGATATTTGATGAGTAGTATTTCTCTTCTCTATACTACCTTTCTTAGTAACTGGCCTCAGGTGAAACACCTTAGAACAAATTTTTTATAACTCTCTACTCAGTTCGTATTTCTAAGAGTCTTTCTGAAAAGAAAGATTGAACACAGTGATCTGAAAGCCAGAACTATCATATTTTGTGAGTGAAAATAGTATTGAAATGGAATGGAAATTCTGTTATTACTCTTTAATTTGGAAAAGACCTAAAAAGTATTAAAGACATTTTTATTACTTCAGCAACATCAACTAGTAAGGAGAAGTAATGTATAAGGTGGAGTTTGAGCATTCTGGACTGATCAGACTCTGCACTTCAGGGCAGAAGCTGTGACAGAAAAATTATATTTAGTTTTTTCTAATGTGCAAAGAAGCAAATAATAAAAGCACTCACTTATCATTGTAAGTCACTGAACTATTGTTTTGCCTGATGCTTGTTTTATTTGCTCCAGGGGAAAAGTTCTCATTACAACTTTTTACATTCTAAGACATGTATATATTTGTAGGTATATATATACATCTATGCAAACATCAATATATGACTGCTCCTGACTGCACCTTTGCCAAAAGAACTGTAAAATTAAAAAATGACAGTAGAACACAACAGTGCTCTGTAATATTTTTCAGCCCATCCTCAGGCTACAAAAGGTAGATGTTTCTCCTTAGAGTGAAACTAGGCCAAATGATATTAATTTATTTATAAAAAAAATTATTTTTCTTAATGTTCCCTTCCATTTTTTTTTCACCAATTATTTACCAGAAATAAATTTTCAATGACATTATAACTATTGAAAAAAAGATAAAATACCTTAAATAGGTAAGTTTTTGTTTGCAAGACGTGTTTACAACTCTAAAGTGATTTTTTTCAAGCTATATTCATAAGGGAACTCAGGAGTCACTTAGAAGACCCAAACCAAGGAAACCATAGCATTTGTCCATTATTCTGTTTAGTCCAATGATCACTTGAGCTGTGAACAAGATAGTTTTGAATTGTTGCTTAGATATTGGATTGAACATAGCTTATTAATTAGTTGCTGTAAAAAGTCTGACCAAGGAAAATAAAAATAGGAATAGGAATAGCCTGACAGAAATAAAGCAAGGCATGACACTTTCTAAGATGTTACAAGGCAGCTAGAGCAGGAATGGGGAAACCTTCAAATCCTGGAGTGGGAAACACCCTCATACTACTGCAGGCCTACTACAGCTTTTGCTTTGCTGTATCTAGTTTGAGCTCTGAGAAATTCAGGAAAATTTGCAATGGTAGCGCAGCATGCCCATGGTACTACAGCCTATGTGCATTCTCAATCATCACAACATCAATGTAAAGTAGCAGTGTTTAGCTGTTTGAGGATACTGGAAGCTTTAATGACAGAATGAATATAATAAATTGACAGAGGAGGTCAAAACATCTTTTCTATTTCCTATTCTTTCCTGAACTGCAGTCATCTTGCTGAAAGGTCCCTACTTTCCTTCAGTTAAAAGGTACAAAAAAAAATTTTATTTCTAACGAACTACTTTTCTGGCCCTTGTTGACTACATAGGGTCTAACTGGAGACACTTTTTGAAACCCCAAAGCAAAAAGAAGTGAAATTATGATACCTTTGATCTTGGCATTTTTAATAGTTTTTTGGTACCTAAATACCCTCCTAAAATTGATCTGCTTCTGAAATTTGCTTATAAGTGGTACAAACATAACAAGCTAGCAAACATCTTTAAAATTGTCACAAATACTTTAAAAGATGTAAATTTTTTCCAGTCATCCTTATCTGCATCTCAGATGAAAAGCTAATGGTGAGGTAATCATTGTTTAAGATAATTTTCATGGTAAATACAGTTTCCTTCTATTTTGGACTCAAACTGGACTCCAGAAGGGGGTCACAATGGGAAAAAATTCATACTTGAATCTATGAGTAGTCTAACATTCATTACACAAAGATTACAAAGTGTAAAGAGAAGTACATTTATCTTACCAATTCATGTTTTTTGTCTTTTTTTTATAAACTTTTATATGGTTTTAGGGTTTGGGGTGGTTTTGCTATTTTTTTTTTTTTTCAGGTTGGGCTTCCTTATTTTCTTATTAGCTTGAAGTTTCTGATCATCGATACTACACATACTTGAGTGTAAATATCATAAAAAGTGACCACAATTTGTGTTTGTCTTGATAGCCAGAGAAGTCCCTGAAGATTCATCCAGGCCTCACACATGTAATTTTTTTTAATTAGAGAAAAAAACAATTTCTCAGAGCACTTTGTAAAGGCATATCTGTGATCTTTCCTGTCCTTTCTTATGTACGATAAAAAAAACATCTTACACTAGTATTTCCATCAATAAGCATCTGAAGTAAAATTTCACTGAGATAACTGCATTTTTTGCTTGTTCATAAAATTTCAACAGCTTGGGAAACTTCTGTAAATTTTTATAAGTTCAGGTTTATTTAACATCTTCAAAATTCTCTGTGTTATAGGTAATAAAATGATAAAGCCAAATTAATAATAAAGAAAATAGGTTTTTATTTTGAGACCGAGATTCGGTCTCTGATAGCCACAATTAAAGGGACAGCTTCAAGTCCGGGGTCAACACTTGTTGAACTCTGATCTGAGCTCTATGGCCTCGAATCCCCTCTGTTCACAAATGTTGTTTCTGCTGGGGTAGTTTTTATACAGTTTTTTTCACTTGGGGCAGAGTTTCTACTATTCTGTCATGGTTTCACATAATCATGTAGTCTCCTTTTCTCTGTGCTGGGCTGGACAAAACCGTTTCTGGGAAGCAATGAATACCATTTATCAGTTATGGGAATCCACATTCCTGATGACTCTGGCTGTCTTGATTGTTGATGCTTACTGCGCAATCATCACTTGGGTGTCCCAGGATGGACCCATCTCCCCACAGAGCCACATCTTTTCTTTTGTTAATTAGGTCTTTCTCTCTGCTGCCATCTGTTTCCACAATTCATGAAGTAATCTTTTCCCTGGTTCTGGCTGGTGATGTTTTTAAACCTTAAGAATTTCTCTCACAGGCACAACTTTATTTCCACATGTATTTTACATAAGCATGAATTATTCCATAATATATATAACACTCTGCAATAACAGAATCCTAATTTGTAAATTTAAAACACATTGAAATGCTGGAAACTGGATAAAGAGTTTTTGCGGCATATGAGTGGTTCTATTTTGATAAATACTCAGAAGTGGATACAATTCAAAAACACTTAAATTTTAGTGATGAACAATTCCTTTTTTTTCTAATATATATTCTTTTACATTTGATAGAAGATAGCAGATAATTAGGTACAGGCTGAATGTCTTGCAAAGAGAATGTGTAGATGTAGATGTGTTGTCAAAAGCTTATTTTCACTATATTCTTTCCTAATTGACTGAGGATCAGAAAGAAACTGCCTTGAACAGATTCATGAATCATCAAATGTCTCAAGCAAGAAGGGATCCATTAAGTCTGACTCCATGTTCCTTGCAGGACTGCCTAAAACTAAACTGTATGACTGAGAGCATTGTCCAGACACTCCTTGAATTTCAGCAGGCTTGGTGCCTCAGCCCCTTCCCTGGGTAGCCAGTTATGGTGACCAGGCCCCTTCTCAGTAAAGAGACTTTTCTGAATCTCCAGTTTGAACTTCCCCTCATGGACTTGTCTTGGTTTGAACAACAGGTGTCTGCTAAGGAATTCAGGAGCCTCCCCTGGAACAGAGAATGTAAACCCCTGCCCTCTGAATTAATATAATTTTGAAACTAAGGGGCTCTCAGACAAAGACATGGGAATAGGAGTAACAGTTCTTTTTTAGGAGAATTAAAATAAAATGCACTAATACAAAAACCAAACACACTGACAGAGTCAGAATACAATCTGGCACCCTGTGGGTCAGGGTGTTGGTAGCATTCCAATCAAATGGTGGCTGCATTCCTCCTGGAGTGCCAGAAGTGGTTCTGTTGAAGCAATGATGCTTAGAAAGGTGAATATTTCCTCTGAAGGTCCAGTGGTGGTGTAGATGGGCTTGGTCTTTCTCTGAGAATCCAGTGGAAAAGGCTGTCTTGGTGTCCCAAATGTCAGATTTTTATCCAGGTAGGAATGCTTGGCTCCTCCCCCTGGGTGGAGCATCTCCCAATGGGATGATGTAAGTTTATCAGTCATGAAATGAGACTCAATGGCCCATTAGCAGAAGATATCTCTCTGGAGGAGGAAGAGATAAAGAAAACTCCCCCACCTGGTTTTTAACAGTTTCCCAATAAACAAAAGATTACCTCACCTCCCGCCTCAGTTTCAACAGATGGTGATAGAATACTTACTTCTGATTACATCTTGCACTGCAACCCAAGACAGTAGCTTAATTCCATTTCCTCTTGTCCTATTGCTGCTCACCAAAAAGACTAGGTAGCAGCTCCCCCTTGGCTATAACCCTTATGGAAAATGTAGACTACCATCTACCATCTCAGCCTTCTCCAAGCTGAATCAGCCAAGTCACCTCAGCCACTCTTCTGAATTCTTTCCCTCGAGGCCTTTTACCACCTTGGTCACCCTCCTCTGAATACACCCTCACATTCTGCTGTCCTTCTTGTTTTGAGGTGCCTACAACCACACACAGGACTTGAGGTGGGGCTGCACCAGCACACAGCAGTGTGGGATAGTCACCTCCCCTGTCCAGCTGTGCCTGATGCACCCAGGACATGGCTTTCTCTCCCAGCTGCCAGGACAGACAATTCTTTCATTTTCAACTTGCCATCAAACCAAAGGCATGGTTTCATGGGACTGGTCTCCAGTCTTCCATGACCCAGTTTGTATGTAAAATAGAGATTTCTCCATCCCAAGCAGAGAACCCTGCTCTCTAATTTCACACAGCTGTTGATTGTACAGCTCTTTAGACTACTCAGATCTCTCTGTAAGGTGCTTTCAACCTCAAGAGAGTCCACAGCTCCTCCCAGTTTAGTACCTTCAGTAAACTCAAATAATGTACATTTGATTCTGCTGTCTAGATAATTCATAAAAGTATGCTCCCCAGGGAAGTGGTCACAGCACCAGTCTGACTGAGTCAACAGCATTTGAATAATGCTCTTGGGCACATGGTGTGACTTGTGTGCTGTGCAGGGCCAGGAGTTGGATTTTGATTATCCTTTGGAGTCCCTTCCAACTTAGCTTATTCTGTGATTCTATGTTTTAAGAGCATTGACCCTGAAACTGAGCCCTGGGGAACAGGCACCAGCCTGATGAAACAATCTGTGCTACTGTTTATAAAAGAATACTTTATAAAAACAGACAAAAACCAACGAACCAAACTAAACCAACAACAAAAAACCCCTATAACCTCTCTTCTCCGCCCCTCCCAACAACACTGCTTACTTTGAATTATTTGGTAGTATAATACAAGCTTGAAATACAGTCAACCTTACATGTCTTGCAAGTATGTAAAAGCTATCAGGACACAGGGAAGTTGTACTCTGAAGCTGCTTTTCTTCAATACATACAGCTAAAAAGGTCTGTCTACTGCCAGAAATTTCAGTGGAAATTTTACAAAAGTTGATGGCAAAATCCCATTTGTTTTGCTGTCTTTACTGCTGTATTTCAAAAATGGGTGTTTTGCCTCTTGGGGCATCTTTTGCAAAGAAAATAATTGCAGTCTCCTTTATCTACAAGCACTCTCCAAGCACTTCTCTGTGTAACAAAATCCTTCTATTTCAGATTCTCAGTGTTTTTTCATAAGTGGAAATTTTATGTATATATAAATATATTTGAAAATTTTATGAGTGTAACTCTAATGGAACAGTTTCTATATGCAACAGTGCATTTTTGTATTCAATTTACCTTCTGCAACTGGAAGATGAGGGATTCCAAGGATGGCTTTTATACCATCTACATGTTAAACTATTTTGCCTGTCTAAGCTCCTCTAGAACAACTTATACCTTTAGATTACTCACTCAAACAACTGGACTCACCAGGATTTTATGTCCATGCATTCATATTTTAAAAGGGAAATGTCAATACAATGATATTTTATTATTTTTGTAGCATCCCCTAAAATTATCCGCTGCTGTTCTTTTATCTCTATTATTGACAGTGTAAGTTCAACTTGACAATACATTTTTTCCTTTGCATTGTATTTATTTTTCTGGATGCATTTTTTAATGTTAAGATTTCTTTGAATCAAAATACTTCCTTTTCTGGTTACTAGACAGAATTTTCCTACTAGGTATTTGAAAAAAAAAACCCAAACTCTCAGACTATTGATTTATCTATTCTACATTTCATTTCAACACTCTAAATTTTTAAATTTTAATTGAATATATGTGCTTAACCATGGAACAACCAATTAATGGCACTAAATTAAGCACATAAAATGAATGAATCACAGATCAAGTTGCTCAGGGCCTTATCAGAAATGGCATTGGACAAGTAAATAACATTGTCTGCTATGTATCTGCTGTATACAAATGTCCTGCTTTGGCCCTGAGCGGCCAATTTCTGATATTGGCACAGGACTAAACCAATGAAAAGGGTGGATTCACCTTTGCAAATACATATTTAAGGACAGGGTGGCCCGGGGATGGTGACTCCATCCTCGGAGGAGGCGGCGGGCTGTGGGCGGG
>VXBS01010278.1:10369-23379 GCA_013400255.1 Sitta europaea
TCCACCAGGGGTTCTGGAATTCCACCAGGGATCCTGGGATTCCACCTGGAAATGTGCAGGAATCCTAAAAGGATTTCTTGTAGGGAAAGATTTCTTGTAGGATTTCCTGTAGGGAAAAAATTCTTGCAGGATTTCCTGCAGGGAAAGATTTCTTGCAGAATTTCTTGTAGGGAAGGATTTCTTGCAAGATTCCCTGTAGGATTTCCTGCAGGATTTCCTGCAGGGAAGGATTTCTTGCAGGATTTCTTGTAGGATTTCTTGAAGAGAAAGATTTCTTCTAGGATTTCTTGTAGGAAAAGATTTCTTGTAGGGAAAGATTTCTTCTAGGATTTCTTACAGGATTTCTTGTAGGATTTCTTGAAGGGAAACATTTCTTGCAGGATTTCCCATAGGGAAAAAAATTCTTGCAGGATTTCTTAATAGGATTTCTTGAAGGGAAAGATTTCTTGCAGGACTTCCATAGGGAAGGATTTCTTGCAGGATTTCTTGAAGGGAAAGATTTCTTACAGGATTTCCCATAGGGAAAAAAATTTCTTGCAGGGTTTCTTATAGGATTACTTGAAGGGAAAGATTTCTTGTAGGATTTTCTGTAGGGAAAGATTTCTTGCAGGATTTCTTGCAGGATTCCCTGGAGGGAAAGGCAGTGCCTCCTCTCAGAGCACTTTGTGGGGTTGGGAAGTGCAGCCAGCCTGGGAAGGGAGGAGGAGAAAACCAAGCTTAAATGGAGGGTGAGTGACCAGAGAGGCAGGAATTTGGGACAGGATTTGTGCTGGGCAGCCTGAATTTCTCCAGGATGATTTCCTGCAGTATCACACCAGGCTGTGAAAGGTCAGAGCCTCTTCTCCCCCAGTCTTCTCAACCCCCACAGTTATTAATAATTCCCAATATTTAGAGTAAAACCAGTTTGGTCACCATTCTGCTAACAAACATTTTAAGATCAAAAATCCCTTTTTCTCCCATTTGGTTTTCCAGGCTATAAAAGGTCAGACCCTCTTCTTCTCAACCTCCACAATTAGTAATAATTCAAAATATTTAGCATAAAACCAGTTTGGTCACCATTCTGCTAACAACTCCTGCTCATTTTAAGGCTCAAAAATCCCATTTTGTCTTCCAGGCTCACCCAAAAGTGAGGGAAAAGCTCAAAGCCCTGCTAGGGAGTGGTCAGAACAGTTCCAGAAGGATCTCTTCAGACACTCTTCTCCCCCAATCTTCTCACCCTCCACAATTACTAATAATTCCCAATATTTAGAATAAAACCAGTTTGGTCACCATTCTGCTAACAACTGTTCATTTTAAAATCAAAAATCCCTTTTTCTCCCATTTTGTTTTCCAGGCTATAAAATGTGAGACCCTCTTCTTCTCAACCTCCACAATTACTAATAATTCAAAATATTTAGAGTAAAACCAGTTTGGTCACCATTCTGCTAACAACTGTTCATTTTAATGCTCAAAAATCCCTTTTTCTCCCATTTTGTCTTCCAGGCTCACCCAAAAGTGAGTGAGAAGCTGAAAGCCCTGCTGGTGGAGTGGGCAGAGGAGTTCCAGAAGGATCCCCAGTGCAGTTTGCTCTCTGCCACCATCCGAGCCCTGAAGGAGGAGGGGGTCTCCTTCCCTGCCCCGGGGGCACAGGTGGGGCTGCTCTGGGCTGGGGCAGCCCAGCTCCTGCCACATCCCTTATCCCTTATCCCTGCCACATCCCTTATCCCTTATCCCTGCCACATCCCTTATCCCTTATCCCTGCCACATCCCTTATCCCTTATCCCTGCCACATCCCTTATCCCTTATCCCTGCCACATCCCTTATCCCTTATCCCTGCCACATCCCTTATCCCTTATCCCTGCCACATCCCTTATCCCTTATCCCTGCCACATCCCTTATCCCTTATCCCTGCCACATCCCTTATCCCTTATCCCTGCCACATCCCTTATCCCTTATCCCTGCCACATCCCTTATCCCTTATCCCTGCCACATCCCTTATCCCTTATCCCTGCCACATCCCTTATCCCTTATCCCTGCCACATCCCTTATCCCTTATCCCTGCCACATCCCTTATCCCTTATCCCTGCCACATCCCTTATCCCTTATCCCTGCCACATCCCTTATCCCTTATCCCTGCCACATCCCTTATCCCTTATCCCTGCCACATCCCTTATCCCTTATCCCTGCCACATCCCTTATCCCTTATCCCTGCCACATCCCTTATCCCTTATCCCTGCCACATCCCTTATCCCTTATCCCTGCCACATCCCTTATCCCTTATCCCTGCCACATCCCTTATCCCTTATCCCTGCCACATCCCTTATCCCAAACTCCCTGCCCACATCCCTTTATCCCTGCCCATATCCCTTATCCCAAACTCCCTGTCACATCCCTTATTCCTTATCCCTGCCACATCCCTTATTCCTTATCCCTGCCACATCCCTTATTCCTTATCCCTGCCACATCCCTTATCCCTTATCCCTGCCACATCCCTTATCCCAAACTCCCTGCCCACATCCCTTTATCCCTGCCCATATCCCTTATCCCAAACTCCCTGTCACATCCCTTATCCCTTTTCCCTGCCCTTCTCCCCTTGTCCCTTCTCCCTTCCCTGGCCCCAGCAGCTCTCCTGGCATTTGTTTGTCACTTCTGCTGGTTGCTTGTGCCCAACCTAACAGCACACGTGGGTTTTTTCTTGGTTTAGTATTGATACTTCTAATTATTTCCACATTATTCAGTCCTGAAAATCCAAATTACAATTCAAATCCCAATTCAAATTGCAATTACGATCACAATTAAAATTAAAACTACAATCACAATTACAATTAAAATTAAAATTACAATTACAATTACATCACAATTAAAATTACAATTACAATCACAATTACAATTCCAATTCCTCTTCCAGTCCCCTCACACAAAGTTTACTTGCCTCTGTATGAAACCCAGAGAATTTTGGAACTCTTTTACAACCACTGGGAGTTTTCTTGGACTTTTCCAATCCCTCCTTCCTCCACCAAGATGTTTGCACTTCTGAATGTGCTCAATGTGTAAAACATATGGCAGGCACAGGGAAGAGTTCCACTGGCACCCAAGTCCAGTTCCTGGGGGAAGGAAAACTCCAGGAATGATTTCACTCTGCTGCTGGCTGGGGAGAATTGGAGGATTTAAATCAGCAGCTCCCTTTTTGAAGGATAAATATGGAAAGAATCATTTGTTACAGTAATAAATATAATTAAAATAATTATTTCAACAAAACCAGTTATTTCAATTAAATCTCATAATTTTCTTTACTTTTTTCCCCAGCTGAAAACACCAAAAAAAACCCAAAACAACTGAAGTTTTAATTTTTAAATTTTGTAATTGTAATTAAATTTTTTTTTTGGTAATTTTTATTTCTAGGAGAAATTGTTGTAATTTTTATTTCTAGGAGGTCACCTGGATTCCATAACCCACCTGATCAGCTACAACTCAGTGCTAATTTTTAAAAAATATTTCATCCTGAAGATTTCATTTCTTCCTCTGTTGTTGCCACCTTTGCAGGCTTCCAGCACTGCTGCTAAGAATGGCTCCTCATCCAGTAAATCCAGAGAAGATGAGGATATAGCTAAAGGTGAGTTGCTGGGTTTAGACTCCAAAATTGTGTTAAAAAGCAGGGAAATGGGAATTTGGGATCTCAGTTTTGGGTTAGACTCCAGAAATTGGGTTAAAAATGGGAATTTGGGCTCTCACTTTTGGGTTTAGACTCCAGAAATTGGGTTAAAAATGGGAATTTGGGCTCTCACTTTTGGGTTTAGACTCCAGAAATTGGGTTTAAAAAGCAGGGAAATGGGAATTTGGGCTCTCAATTTTGGGTTAAACTCCAGAGGTTGTGTGAAAAAACAGGGAAATGGAAATTTGGGCTCTCACTTTTGGATTTAAACTCCAGAGGTTGTGTTAAAAAGCAGGGAAATGGGAATTTGGGATCTCAGTTTTGGGTTAGACTCCAAAAATTGTGTTAAATAGCAGAGAAATGGGAATTTAGGATCACAGCATTGGGTTTAGACTCCAAAATTGTGTTAAAAAGCAGGGGAATGGAAATTTGGGCTCCAAATTTTGGATTTAGACTCCAAAAGTTGTGTTAAAAAACAGGGAAATGGAAATTTGGGATCTCAGCCTTGGATTTAAACTCCAGAAATTGTGTTAAAAAGCAGGGAATTGAGAATTTGGGATCACAGCATTGGGTTAGACTCCAGAGGTTGTATTAAAAAGCAGGGAAATGGGAATTTGGGCTCTCAGTTTTGGGTTTAAACTCCAGAAGTTGTGTTAAAAAGCAGGGAAATGGGAATTTGGGCTCTCAGTTTTGGGTTTAAACTCCAGAAGTTGTGTTAAAAAGAGGGAAATGGGGATCTGGGCTCTTTCCTGCTGCCCAGAATTGAACTCAAGGCTGGGATCTGTGACATTCCAGGATTTGGGGTAGGACACATTCCTCCCCATACACAGCATTTAAATGTTAACTTTAAACAGACCTCGCTTAAATACAGCAACAAATCCTCTTTTATTTGTGTTTTAAACCAAGCAATCAACCTGCTTTGTCTCCGGGGATCTCAACCCCACCCATTTTTTTGTTCTTTTCCTCTCTGCCCCACCTGCAGCTATCGAATTGTCCTTGCAAGAGCAGAAACAGCAGCAAATGGAAACCAAATCCTTGTACCCAGCTGCAGAAACCCCCCAAAACCCCCAGAGCCTGAGGAAGGTGCGAGCTCTCTATGACTTTGAAGCTGTGGAGGACAATGAGCTCACCTTTAAAAGTGGAGAAATTATTTTTGTTTTGGATGACAGGTACAATACACTCAGGTGGAGCTGGGTTTGTTTTCTCACACTAGCACTTTTTTCCTCTGATGCTTTTTATTTTTTCCCCCCTCCAAGAAATGTAATTGTCACTCTGCCCTCTCTCACATTCCTCCCTCTTTCCTTTTATCTTTCCAAAAATCCCAGTTTCTGACCCCAAATAATTTTTGGTGCAAGAGAACTTTGAGTATTTCATCCAATTTGTAGTGTTGAAGAGAAATCTTAATTGGTTGTCTGACATTGGCATCACTTCCCATCTGCTTCCAGCAATTGGTAAACCTCTGGCTGTCAAGAATCACATTTGCCAAGAATAAAACTGATTGAAAATATCTAAAATACTGATTGTTGTTAACACCTCTAGGGATAGACACAGCTTTAAAGGGCTGGCAAGTGATCAGTGGAAAGAATTGATGAACTGGGTTCAATTTTCAGTGATCCCCTGATTCCTTTTCCTCCTCCCTCTGCCCCAGCTCCTGTTTGGCTTTGTGCTAATCCCTGCAAATATTCTCTTCTAGATATCACAGGGTTTTGATAAAAACCCCACCAGATATATCTCTGAACCTTCAGTAAAAACCCCAAATACACCCTGGCTCTGTTGACCCCAGAGTTCTGTAATCCTTCTTTATTTCCCCAGTGATGCCAACTGGTGGAAAGGGGAGAACCACAGAGGAGTGGGGCTCTTCCCATCCAATTTTGTCACCTCTGACTTGAGTGTGGAGCCTGAGACAGGTGAGTTACCTGCTGAAATAAAGGATGGATGGATTGTTTCACCAGGGCCAAAATGATGGATTGTTTCACCAGGGCTGAAGTGATGGATTATTTCACCAGGGTTATTTCACCAGGGCCAAAATGATGGATTATTTCACCAGGGATTATTTCACCAGGGATTATTTCTCCAGGGCCAAAATGATGGATTATTTCACCAGGGATTATTTCACCAGGGTTATTTCACCAGGGCCAAAATGATGGATTATTTCACCAGGGCTGAAATGGTGAATTATTTCACCAGGGATTATTTCTCCAGGGCCAAAATGATGGATTGTTTCACCAAGGTTGAAATGGTGGATTATTTCACCAGGGCTGAAATGGTGGATTATTTCACCAGGGCCAAAATGATGGATTGTTTCACCAGGGCTGAAATGATGGATTATTTCACCAGGGATTATTTCACCAGGTTTGAAATGATGCATTATTTCACATTATTGTGCTGCAATCCTAATTAGCCCAGCAGCAAAATAATTTCCTCTCTCAGTCCCAGGAAAGAGTTGAGACACATCCTGCCCTTGTTTCAAACAAGCACAGATCACTCCATAACTCCCTTTAATTTCTGCCTCTGTTTCTCTTTTAAGTTATCACCATTCTCTGACAGAAATCTGGTTCCTCTCACCATAATTCCTTGTCAGCAACATATTTACAAATCCAGCAAATTGCCATTTCACATGTCACAGTTTCACACAGAAAAAATAACAAGGAGCAAATGTTTGTTTGAAGTTATCACAGCAACAGAGAGGAAAGAAACTCATCTCTGTTCTTGCAGCAGCTGTGGAGAAAATCTCAGTTCCTGAGGACACTGCAGAAGAAATCAAGAGAGCAGAACCTGAGCCAGTTTATATTGATGAGGTATGGAACCACTTTAAAATCAAATATTGTTGGGCTTTTCCATTCTTGATTGTCTGTCTGTAAAGAACTTTTATTTGAATATTAAACCAATCTTGGCATGGCTGAGAAATCAGAGTTCTTCATCTTGGCTTCCCCTTTCAGGACAAGATGGATAAAACCCTGCAGGTGCTTCAGAGCATAGATCCCACGGATTTAAAGCTTGATTCTCCAGATCTGCTCGACTCAGAAGGTACTGGCAGCACTAAATGAGCTCTTTTTTTATGACTTCTTCTCACAATTACCTTTTGTGCATGGAGCTGGGAGTTCTTTGTGTTTATTTTGAGCTGAGGGGAGCTGTGCTCTGTGCTAACAGTGCTGGAGAACACTTTATTTCACCGTGGGAGTGTGGGGCTCTGGGGATAATTTGAATTTTTTTTAATAGTTCCAAGCCAGCTCCATGTTTAGCAGAATCATTTGCATAACTCCCAGCTCTGTAAAATGCCTGAGCTTTGCAAGATCCAGCTACCAATCCCAACCCTGAAATAAAGAAGCAATTAATTTTACTGTAGTCAGAAATAAAATATTTTTGGCTGCATTTAAACATTTAATTGTGCAAGACATCCACTGCCTCAACACTTTGTTTTCACAGATATCTGCCAGCAGATGGGTCCAATGATAGATGAAAAACTAGAAGAGATAGATAGGTGAGCACAAATTTAATTCTTTCCTTCCAATTGGGCAGTTTTAATCATTTTTTTATTTTTTTTTTTTTTGCTATTTTCATCTCCTAAGCTACAAAACCTCACAAGAAAAATTTAGCAAATTGACCTTTATTTTTTTGAGTGCTGAAATATCAGGTTGTGAGTGTGTGCCCTGAGATTTGCTGGCTGCTCTGCCAAAATTCACTGCACAGGCCACGGATGCTTTTTATTTGGTTTTGGTTTTGGTTTGGTTTTGTTTTGTGACTGGAGCCTCCTGCAGCCTGGGATTTGGGGATTTTGGGAATTGGGAATTCCTGGCTGGGCTGGAATTCCCAGAGCAGCTGGGGCTGCCCCTGGATCCCTGGCAGTGCCCAAGGCCAGGCTGGAATAACCTGGGACAGGGGAAGGGTGGCAGAAAGTTGGAATTAGGTTTTTAAACTCCCTCCCAACCCAACCCATCCCATGATTCTGTGTCTCCTGGGGATATTCAGGGGTGCCAAGAACAGGGAATTCCACCTGGGAATTGCTGGGTTGGTGGCAGCAATGCCTGTGCAGCAATTGGAATTTCCATCCAGTGACACGACAGCAATTTTTCAATAGGAATGGATAAAAAATTGGCCTTTTACCTTCTAGGAGCTTATTTTTCTTGCCTGTTGAATGCAGCACAGTTCTGTCCTGCCCATCTAAGCTGTGGCAGCAGCTCAGAGCCCTCTCCCCTTGTTTTGGCCCAGGAAACATTCCGAGTTATCCGAGCTCAACGTGAAGGTTCTGGAAGCTCTGGAGCTCTACAACAAACTGATGAATGAGAGCCCCATGTACTCAGCCTACACCAAACTGCAGCCCCCTGCCCAATTCCCACCCACCTCCTCTGGAGTCTCTGTGCAGGTCAGTATCCCTGGAAATGCCCTGGCATTTGGAAATTCCCTGCTACTTTAAAAAAAAAAAAATTGAAAAAAAAAAATCACAGCCAAACCCGAAGGGAGCCCACGAGCAATCTGACATTGCCTTTGCAAGAAATTGGGATTTATGCACTAGAACAGAAGGTTTTGCTTGGCCACTGTTGAAAATTCCAAAAGATCCCTTCCATAATTCATTTCTTGCAGTTGGAATTGGGTGTTGCAGCAGCTTGGTGGATATTCTTGCTGTGAGTCATGTCAATCTCCAAGTAAAATGTTCCCTTCTTATCTAATAGTGGGGATGGCAATATCAGGGTATTAATCCCCAGTGTGTTTTTTGCTAAATATAGAAACACTCTGCTTTTAGCTCCTTTTGCCCTTAGAAAAATGAACATTTTGTATCAGTTCTGAGCACGCTGTGTTTGTGCTCCAAACTGGTTTACACTGTCCCTAATGATGGCTTAAGGAATAAACATGGAGAGGGGAAGGAGAGATTTTCATAAAAAGCACAGAATGAGGGTTTTTTACTTGAAGGGAATTTTACTTTCATGTTAATTGTTCAGTGGGAAAAGAATAGTTGCCATAGCAACTGCTAGATCTGAAAATATGTCAGTTAAAAGTAATTCTGTGTCCTTAACTCCCAGTAACGATGGAAAATTCATTATATTTGGAGGTTACAAAGTAATTTAAGCCAAACTGGAGTTTGCTGTTTCCTCCCCAAGATCGCTGCATAGAAATGCAGGCTAATTCTGGCTTTTATTTAGGCCAAACCCTGAATTTGGAGGGGAATCTTGCATTATTGCAAGCAGAGCTGGAAGGAGCTGCAGATTTCAGTTTGGAATCTTCTGTGCTGAGCACCAACCGTGCTGCCTGTGCTTTGTTTGCAGCCCTATCCTGTGCAGCCTGCTGGGAATTACCTGCTGCAGGGCATGGCCCTGGCCCCAGGGTACAGCCTGGCCCCTGAGCAGGGCAGGGCTCTGCCCCAGAGCATCACCTCTGCAGCCCCACAGCCACCTCCAGCTGCTTACCTGAGGTATGGAGCAGCACATCCTGCCTGATCTTATCACCTTGGGGGTTTACACTCAGTGAAATGGCATTTCTGACAGGGGAGCAGCCAGGGGGCAGGGGGAGAGTTGTTCTCCTGGAGAAAATGGGGTCCTGCACCAGGAGGTTTTAGCAGGCAGGTTTGAGAGAGGAAAGTTGAGAAGGAAGCTCTGATCTCAGCTCTAAGCACCAGCAGCAAAGGGAGAAATTAAAGAGTAGGAGGGAGTTAAGGAATTAAAGAGTAAGTTAAAGAGTTAGAGAATTAAGTTACAGAGTTAAGTTAAAGAGTTAGAGTTAAGTTAAAGAGTTGAAGAGTAAGTTAAAGATCAAGAAAGAGTTAAGTTAAAGAGTTAAAAAATTAGAGTTAAAAAGTTAAGGAGTTGAGTTAAGTTAGAGAGTGAAGTTAGAGAGTGAAGTTAGAGAGTGAAGTTAGAGTAGGTTAAAAAGTAAGAGTAAACGAAAAAGTAAGAGTAGAAGTTATGTTGTAGAATTACTGAGCCACTGGAAGAATTTTGAGGGTGGAAATGGTTTTTCCTGCAAAAACCATAAAACCCAGCCACGTTATAGGCATGAAAAGTGTGGAACTCCTGGGAAAGTCAGTTTGTTAAGCTGGAGGAGTAACAGGAGGGGAACTGTAAGAGCCTGACTTCTTGTAGCTGCCAAAACACGAGACCCCTCCCAAAAGGAGCCCTTTGCTGAACATCCCCCTTTGGAAGCTGTTTGGGGAGCACCCTCGAGGTGGTGGGTGGCTGTGCTGGGCCCAGGGTGGCCCTGAGGTGGCCCAGGGTGGCCCTGAGCTGCCCTGTGAGCGTGCTTGGTGTTGTGTCCCCGCAGCCCCGAGGGCGCGCTGCCCCAGCCCTTCGCGCCTGGCACCGGTGTCCCCAGCACAGCTGCCTTCCCCCAGCACCAGATGGGCCTGCCCGTGGACATGGCAGCATTCCAGAGCAACCCAGGACCAGCTTACCCCGTGGCACTGCCTGCTCATTCCCTGCTCCAGCAGCAAAGCAATTTCCAGCAGCAGCCTCTGCTTTAAAGCGGCGAGGAATTGTCAGCCCGGGATCTTTGGGAGCCCCTGCCGTGGAGATCCGAGTCCATTCTCCTCTCAAATAACCCAGCTCGCTGCATTAGGGTGATGCAGAGTGAAAACAGGCACCAGCTCTGATGGTTATTTGCATTTTTGCATCCTGGACTAGATCAGGGGATGGTTTAAAATAATCCCCCATTCCTCCGAGTCTTTTTTTTCTTTATTCCCCCCCCGCGCTTTCAGGAAACGCCACTTGTGAATCTTTGAAAGATTTTTCCTGAAATAATTCTCTTTTCACTGTGTTTCTGGAAGCTTGAGGATGCTGAGATGCTGTTGCTTTGCCTCCTCTGGTGTCTCCTGCCATCCTTGTGTGCCAGTGGCTTTAGGGACTCTCTGCAGTTGGGAGTCCCCTTCCCGAAGGACGCGCCGAGGGCTCCAGCTGCAAGAGGAGACTCTGCAACTCAGCACCACACCCCTGTGGAACCAGGAGAAAAAGAGGGCCTTAACAGGGCTGCCTGTATTGCAGAAAACACAGAGAATTGCTGTGTTTGTCTGGAGGAAAACAAGCTTTCCTCGAATTCCAGGGGTGGCCCTGGCAGCACGAGGCTCCCGGGGAGGAGCAGGCAGGGGATGTTCCCAGCTGGGCTGCTGAGCCAGGAAGCTGCCCAGGAGCTCTTTGCACTTTTCCTTTGTGCATGGGAATGGAAGTGAAGGAGCACTGGTGGCAAAGGAGGGGTCTGGAGAAGCTTTGGAGCTGCTGAAGGATCTGGA
This sequence comes from Sitta europaea, assembly GCA_013400255.1. Lineage (NCBI taxonomy): Eukaryota > Metazoa > Chordata > Aves > Passeriformes > Sittidae > Sitta > Sitta europaea. The sequence goes on from VXBS01010278.1 coordinate 21,214, forward strand.
ATCACCTGGGTGGCCCCAGGGGGTTCTGCCTCTCCTGGATTTCCTTTCTCTGCCATTGTGTGTGTGAAGAAGCCCTGAGCCCCAGGGAGCTGCTGCAGCACTTGGGAGAGGGATTGGAGACTGGAGCACATCCCTGGCTCTGGAGGGGTTGGGCTCCTGGGCCTGGAGCAGGAGGGGATCAGAGCTGGGCACCTGGGGACAGGAGAAAGCCAAGAATTCCTTCCCTGATGCACTTTTGAAAGGGTGGGGTTTGGCCACGGGAGCAGATGAGCTGGATCATCCTTTGGGAATGTGGGGTTGCTTGCTTTTTCTTGTTTCAACTGCTGGGAAAAAAAAAAAAAATCACTTCATCCTCCTCTTTACCTCCTCACTGGAGCAGGGTCCCATTTTTCCTGCTTTTCACCACCTCTGGTGAGTGATAATCCTTGGTTTGGGGAAATTAGGGAAGCAAATTACTGCTGAAAACACCTGAATTAAATGCAGGAAGCTCCCAGATGTCGAAATAAACATTTTGGATGGATGAATTTCATCCCAGATTGGAACTCCCAGGCTGCTGAGTGACAAAAGCCACCCTTCACTCAGCCCCTCCTCCATTTCTTTTCCCTTTTCTTCAATTATTTCCTATCTTGTCCTCACATTTGCAGCCTCATGCTCATGCAAAGTGTTCAGCACCTGCTCTTTTAATCACTTTTTATTTAGATGTGTGCAATTGGAAGGAGGAGTTTGTCTTTCCTTTGGACCTGACTTTAATTTGTCTTGATCCTTCCCCTGGAAGTGGCTCAGTACAAATAACACTCGTGGCAATACTGAAGCATTTTGATAACTTGTTCCTTGTGTCTTTTGAGGAAATGAATTTATTTCAATGCTGCTGTTCCAGATTCTGATTGTTTGGAGCTTTTGTTTGTCAGAGTTGACTTTGTTCCAAGTTGGTTTGGGGTCAAACTAAGCCTTGCTGTCCTTGCTGTTGAATTCTCCACGTTTGTTAGGAAACTGAAATTGGTGTTTTTTGGGATTCTGAGCTATGGGCCCAGAGAAATCTTCAATTGAGCCAGCCAGCTGTGATTTGATGCTGTTAATTGTTAAGTATAAATAATGTATATACTCATTTGTCTGAGATTTTCTACACAGCTCCACACATGCCTGAACTTTTATAAAAGCAGGATTTTGTCCTTCTGTCACCTCTTCTACTCCTAACTCCGTGATATGCAACTTGTAGATAGTGTAAAATAATTTAATTATTATTAAACTGGTGTATTTAGAGGGGGTTGGTGTTCTCTTCATACTTCTAGACCTGATCCTATTTATTTCTAAGGCCTGATTGTAACTGAACATGCTGCCAAAGGATTTCTCTAACTCCAGATTTCTACCTGCTGTTTTCTATCAGGAATTCAGGGTGGAGAACTCCTGCTTTTTTTCATAGAAACCCTTAACACAGGAACCTGGGCGAGTTTCTGATGGGACTTCTCACGTGCTCCATTTGTCCCTGGGGGTGGAATATCACTCTGAGATGCATTTCCTTCCCTGGGAGCTGTGTCTGTTCAGTTTGGCACCCCACAGTGCTCTGTCACCTGGTGTCACCCACGCTTTGTCTCTGATTGGGCTCCAGAAAGAATGGTAAAAAAATCAGATTATTGAAACCTTCAGACTGCTTGTCCTGTGGTCTTTGTGCTGGAGGGTGTGCTGGGGTGGCCCTGGGCTTGGGGCACTCACTGCTGTGCCTCTCTCAGGGGTTCTTTCCTGACAGGGAGACGATTTCCTTCCTTTATTTTTGATCTGAGAATTCCCAGAGCTGAGGCTCTGCATGGACACCAAAAGTGCCTGAGAATTCTGGCTCATCCCAAAAAATCAGGGTGAATCCCTGGGCTATAATTGTCATTTATACAACAATCACTGGTTTTCATCATTTTAGGATGAGCCTGAGAATTCTGGCTCATCCCAGAAATTCAGGTTTTAATCCCTGGGTTTTAATCCTGCTGAAGCTCTGCATGGACACCAAAAATGCCCGAGAATTTTGGCTCATCCCAAAAAAAAGGGGCAATCCCTGGGCTATAATTCTTCTGCCAAAGTTGTGCATGGACACCAAAAACACCTGCAAGGAGCCCCCAAAATTGTCATTTATATATCAATCACTGGTTTTCATAATTTTTAGGATGAGCCTGAGAATTC
>VXBS01010279.1:0-38754 GCA_013400255.1 Sitta europaea
TTCTAGAATCTTCAACTGCTTTTTCTTTCTTGAAATTTCATTTTCAACACTCTTAACCTGAAATTACAATTGTAATTCTTTGACTTCTACAATGAAATTCTGAAGGCCAGTCGAATGCTAAAAAAACCAGGTTGCCTTGAAACTATAGAAAGTAAAAATATTTTAATCTATTTAAGCTAAAACTCATTTCAAGCACTCTGCCCTAACATTTCTCAGCATTACCATCAAAAAATGTGGGCAGAAAAATATTAATATGGGAGAAATTCTAATTTATTTAGCTATGCTGACTTTATATCAAGGGTAGAATTTCTTTGAACTGTATCTTGAAAGATAGAATTTTTAACTGGGTTCTTATTTTCAAAGACATATTCAAATACTTTAACTTAAGCATGCACTCAAAATACTTTAACTTAAGCACTTCAACTTCTTACATATAAAAAGCTAATCCAGAGCCCACCCATCACTCAGTGGGTATATTGAAAAAAAAAAAAAACCAAAAACAAAAGCCCCACAAGTTCTCTGTTTGCCTGAAATCAAACAAATCTTTAATATTAAACTTCCAAACAAAGAGCAAACATCCCAGTAATTGTGCTCTTTCAAAATTATAGGGTTCAGCACATGGACACACAACATCACAATTGGCAGCAGCTGTGAAAGAAGAAAGCCTTTGGCAAAGACCACAACCCCCAAGCAGAGCTTTGCAGAAAAAACCCAACAAACATTTTACATTTAGATTCTGTCCTACAGGTAATGTAACATATTTTCATGACACATGATGTGACCTACGTTTTCTTCTCTTTCATCCAGTTTACTTTTAACCTCTTCACCGGTCCTTGCCATTTTCTCCTTCAAAGACTCCAGTTCATTCCTAAGGGCCGAATTAACAAGCATTAATAAGTATTTACTTATTTCCTTTAACTTCTTTTCAATACTGCTAATAAACCCGTATTTTATTTTCTAAAAAGAGCTGCTAATGTTGATGGGAACTTCATAAGCGGCTCAAGGAAAATGTTCTTAAAATGAAGCAACATACCTAAGTAAGTCAATATGTGAACTGTCTACACTTCTTTTAAGTAGGAAAAGAAAGATGTTCCACATAACCTAAGGAAAATACATCCTAACCTGGAATATTGTAATGCAGCTATGAAACATGGGAGGGTGCCTGTCTATTGAACTGATGGTACAGAGACTTCTGCAGAGAGTAACACTTATCCACTTTTGCCTTGTCGCATTTAATCCATAACCTTCAACTTCCATTTTCATTTCCTTCACACCTAAGATGTCTAATGCAAAACAAGACAGCCTTTTCTATGTGACACAAAATGATGGCAAACATGGTTCCTGTAGCAATAGGTATTTCTAATCAGAAAATTTCTACTTGGCCAACAGCAATACTGAATAGTTTCTGTTTAGATATATAATCTAGCAAAACATTAATCAAAAATATCCCAGAATGCAGCATATGCACACAACTAACTATTTGAGCCTACTTCCTTTAACAATATCAGATACTAATATTTGTTTTTACTTGCCTTAGCTGGCCGTTTGCCTCTTCTAGGTTTACAACTAACTGCTTTGTATTTTCTTCTTCTTTCATACTATCCTAAATAAAGACCCATGTTAGCAAAGAAATAAAATTCAAAGCGACTTGTTAAAAAATTCAAACACATCCAAAGCACACTGACCTACCTTATTCACAATCATAAATACATTTCTTTCCCAATTCAAACACAAAAAATAGTTTAGGCACTCTACAGAACTATGTCATGTTGCAGTTTATCATCTGATTTGTAAAACTGAATCATTTGTAAAATTGAGTATTGTCCTTTAAAAAAAGCTGGAAGTTTACAACTTGCCTCTTGTTTTTCTTGCAGTTTCTTGAGTTCTGCAGCCACACCATTTTTCTCTTGTGTTATTTGTTCTTTCTCTAGCGAAAGCTTATTGAGATACACTGTTAGTTGTTCATTCTTTAACCTAATAGAAAACAAATGGCCAAGAGAAATGAGAACATGCACTTCGAAATCCACTTTTAAGTTACATATATTCATTATCAAGTGTTACTCCATGCTGAAAAAAGTGCACGCCTTTATCTACAAATATAAGCTTTCTAGCAAAGTCACGGTGATATGAAAAGGTGACAGAAGAAGTAAAGAAAACCAGAGTCAACTTTTATATAAATATAATGGTTAGTGAAGATGATGTAGTTCAAAGCAGGATTAACAATGAGTTCAGAAACTTTCTCTTCTTGTTAACAAATACAAAGAAATATGGAACAACTACATATTCCACAGAATACCTACAAACAGAGAAAGTGTAATTTACAAATGTAAGTATATAATCAATGTCATACTATGTGATTAAAACTTTCATTAGAAAACAATCATAGTTCATTTCACTGTGTGTTAAAATAACTTCTATATAGCACCAAAAAAATTAAATACAGTATTTTCAAAATGGTCATACGTCTCTTGTTCAAGATTTGTTTTCAGAGTCAAAAGCTGGTTTAAATAATCTTGTTCCTTTTCAGCTGTACTATCACGGATTCCTTTCTGCAAAAGGAAGAGTTTTGAGTTTACACATGTAAACTACAACTCATGGAGGTTATCAGACAAGAACTAACAGCACAAGGCTTTCAGAAGAACCAAACAACATTCATGCCATGGATTATCCAGACTGCATCTTTACATATCTCTGGTGGGATGTGGGAGCAGTATGAGGTAGTGAACTCTGACACCAGTGCTGTACATGTCCCATGCTGTGAGTTTAATTCCCTAGTCTGCAAAACTACTAAATTAGATTCCTTGGACATTATTTTAAATAAAGACGTTTGCTTCAGACTTCATAAGCTTTTGCATTCATCGAAATAAAAAAGCCTAAATAACCATCAGAAAATTCCAGTTCTGTATGACAGAATGGAAAGGCAATCAACAGGGCTGTGTCTTCTTCCTTAGTACAGCTGCTGTAGGAGTACAAGGGGCAGGGGTCAGGCTCCTCTGCACAGGAGGACAGAGATCTCCTGTTGTCACTGCTAGCAGCAGAGCAGCCGAGGGAGGGACACTGCTCTGTGTGCTATTTCTTATGGGCTTGTATTCAGGTTAGGATGTGTAATGTCACTTTTTATAAAAACACATTGCTATTGCCCTATTTCTGACCTCTCTGATTTGGAGAGCATTTTCATTTCTCTCTCCACAAATTTTCTCTCTCCGCAAATTTTCTACAGTAGCCTCAAGATCCTTCTTCAATAAGAGTCCTTCAATTTGCCCATTTTAGAAAATTAGTGAAACTCAGTTCAGCACACTCAATGCACAGATTATAACAACAAGCAGACACAGTTAAATGCACACCTGATTTCACACTACCTAACTTTACTTGATACACTTTATTAGACTTGTAAATATAAAATCATCATGAAAATAAACCTCTATTAAGAGTGTACTTCTTATAGCTTAGACTTCTGTGACAGAAAATTGAAAATAGGCCTGTATCACAGGCCAGAAGGGTTCACAGAGGCCACAGCTTATTACCTTCCTATTAGTAAGAAAAAAAGGGGAAACCTTTATATCCAGAGGGAGTGGCATTTGAATGGGCATGAACAACGAAGGAAATAACCAAAAACCTTGACAAGAAAAACAAAAACATAGGAGACAAGAAAACCCAAAACACAGGAGACAAGGAAAACAGTGGCAATAAACAAGCTCTTCAAAGAAAACATGGAAATTGTGTGTGAGAAAGTTTAGTAGAAATGTTAAGGTAGACTCAACTGTGTTTTTTTATGGCATTTAAGATGCTTACAAAGCAAGAGGAAATTCATATGAAGAACAAATGCCAGGAGATTAATAAAATGAACATTTACCAGAGTTTCTGACAGTTCTTCAAGTTGAACTTCTTTGTCACATTTTACTTTAGTCATCTCTTCTACAGCACATGTAATGTAAAATTTATGGAACAGAAATTATTTTTCATATTTAGTAGGCAGTATAAAACACTTACCCTTTTGCAATAACCAGTTCTCAAAACTTATTGGATGATGTTCAAACTAATTTATGACTTAATCTAAATGTAGACTTGAAAAAATTGTTAAGAAAGACACTAGAAAATCTATATCTGAAGAGAAACTGATTATTTATCTTAGAGAAAATTCAGAGCCTATTATGTTTTCCACAATCATGGCTTCAAATAAACCACAGACTGTAAGACCAGAGTATTCTCCAAGTATTGATGCATCTGCATCAATCCAGAAAAAAAATCTGAACTGCTGAAAGTATCACATGGATATGCTGAAAAAGGAAACCAGTTATTACTGATTTCCAAATGTTTTCTAAGTGCACATTCTCAATATTGGTATTTTTTGCAATTACTCAACACCAAGGTCTTGTTTGGTGTGGAATTCTCACAGGTCTCATCTTGCCTTGCTCTGGACAAGCATCAGTTCAGTTTTGAACACTTCCCTGTAGATGCCCTCAGTGTAGATGGAGACATCCAATTCCATTTCTCATCGGTCAGATGAGATCCAGGGCCGTGTGCTGCACAGCAAAACAGTCCTGAAGGCAGATCTCTGCCTCTGGGCTAAGCACATCCCTAGGAACCACAGCACAGCAAAGCAGTATTTAAAGATAACCCCTGCCACATCCAGCATGGGGAGGGCCTACAGAACCCTTAATGGGAGGGTTTTAGCTCTGCTATGAACTACAGAAGTCACTCCTGGCACCTGCAGTGCTACTGGTCTTAGCTGGAAACCAAAATTACTTCCATGAGAATTCATGCATGGATGGTCTTACTGTTGGAGCTCTGCACAGCACTGCCCCTTGGCTGCTGCCAGTACCAGGGACCACCAAGGAAAAGGGAGTCAGATGAGGAAAAACAAATTTAATAAATTAAAATTTAATGAATTTAGGCATTCCTGACAGGTACAGGTACTGTAAAATGGTTTCTCCAAGTTAGAGAAACAGTCCATTTCCAGTTAACAGCAAAAAACATTTTTATTACTGCCTAGCTCATTTTCTGCCTTTCTACAAGCCTTACCCAGTTCAGCAGACTTGTTTTGGAGCTCCAAGGTAAGCAGCTTTGACTCAGCTTCACATTCCTTTAATCTAAGAAAATGATAATTTAAAATACCCAAATGTATAGTACAAAGCACTGCATTTGAAACTTCAAGGACAGTAAGATAAAGTCTTACCACAAGCACTTTAAGAACACTTACCTTCCAATAGGCAAATGATATCTCTGCCTGCAACAGGTATCAAATTTAACTTTCACATCTTCAGAACAGTAGACATAAAAGCAAACAAACATATACTTACAGAAATTTGTATTTCCTGAAGACAGAACTATGGAAGTTGGAAGGGGCAGAAATCTACTTTTTATAGACCAGTATCAACCAACATAAATAAAAAAAAAATTACATTAAATTCTCTGCATTTAGATCACGGTATCAAAAAACTTCCAAATTTCAGCTTTATTTCCAATTATTCTTGATTTTGTCATAGACTGCAACTTGCAAGATGACTCTTTGAATTTAAATGCTTTAATTTACCTATTTTGCTCCTTTTGCAGCAAGCTTTTCAAATTGGCAGTAGAAGTATCAATCTCATCTGTCAGGGCTGCAAGCAAAGCCTTCATTTTTTTACATTCTTCCTCTTGCGCTTCCTTTTCTCTAGCGACCTGCATTAATGTTTTCACTGTAGCCTGGAATTCGGTTTCTAAGTTCTTTTGAGTAACCTTCAAAACATGATATAATTTCTAAACATGTTTTGCAATAGACAGCTGCAGCTGTTTCATGTCTAAAGTATCCATAGTTATTTATGCAAAACTCATCTAGTCTATTTATACTGTAAAACTATAAGGAAGGTGTACCTCTGCCTTTTGCAATGAAATTTTAGCCTCTTCCAGCTCTGCCCTCAAATGTTCTTGACTGACATGGGCTTCCTTTAACATTTCTTCTTCTTGTACTAAGTAAAAAAGATGTATGTTTCTATTTTTAAAAATAGGATATTTACTAAAGAATGCTGCTAAAAATGGAAAATTACATACATTTAAAGAATTTAACAAATATCAGTGGTACCAATGTCATATACTATAAATACTTCTAAATATAGATGGCTTAAAAAAATAAATCAAGTTCTGAAAAGTAAGTGTCCTCAGTGGCACCTGCCTGACTGAGAATTTGCAAAACTGAAGCAACATATTTTCCCCTTGCAATCTTCCAAAGCTCTCACTGCTTGACTTGCCCTAAAAACTACCCTTCCAGTCCTGATCCCACATAAGCAGCCTCTGTTTCAAACAAAAAAAAGCCCAAGGCCCCAAAATTCTGCTGCCAGCCAGCAACAGAACAAAACTATCCTGTTTTCTATGATCTTATAAATACTACAATTAAACATAGCACACAGAACTCTTACATTTTGTTTCTATTAAGTCAGCAATTTTATTCTGTGATGTCTGCAGCTGAGCCTTGATGTCTTTTATTACACCATCTCTTTCATCTCTCTGTATGGTAAGAGCTGAAATCTAGAAAAATTAAAGAAACATCATAATGAAGTCTGGAAAAGGGATAGATTCTCATTTTCATCTGTACCCCAGGTATGATAAGCAGACATACTGCTGCCATTCAAGTTAGATAAGGTTATTGATCTTAGCCAAATATTGATCAAGTCACATTGCTCTAAATGAAAAAGTTCTCCAGTTCAGAATCAAACCATGAATTCCAGTAGACTAAAGGTACTGAAACATCACTAAACTTAGCAGAATCTGACTTAAATGCAGCTTCATCTGTTGTTTTGTCTTTTCTACTAATACTCACAAACACTTCTTGGCTCTTGCATTGCCCCTTTAGTCACAAATAAAGCTGTACATTAGATGGTAGAACTGAACAAACCTGCTCTTCCTTCTGACTGACTTCCAGTTTGCATTCTTTTTCAAACTTGTCCACTTTTTCTGCTTCTTCTTTTACTTTCAAGATACAGTAATATCCATAGTTAGCATTCTAGCTGAAATACACTCCAAGTTCAATACAACTTCTGGTTTAAGATTGCTTGTAATTGTACAGCTGCACAATTTGTTTCCCAAGAGTAATTGTTGAGGCAATGTTTGATTATAATCAAAATATCATTTTTTACCAGCTTTCCACAGAATTAGTCCATTTCTCCGTGTTTGTTATAAGAAACTAACAGGAAAGAGCATGTGAAAACAAAACAGGAACATAGTAGCCTATACATACAGAGAGCATTTAGCTAAAGTTTCTGTAGCTATACACTAGTGCATTATCATTTAAATAAACTAACTACATGAAACAAGTATTGATCTCTGGACTGTACTTCACAGACAAAATTTGGACTTTGAGTGACTATTTGAAAAATAAAGTTCCAAATTTGGACCAGTGGAACAATAACAGAAGGGGCCAGGCAGTGAACACAGGCAGCAGGGATAAAAGAGGGTCCCAGTATCTCAGTGTGACCTGCTCACCACTCGAGCACTTCACACCTGTCTGCCCTGACACTGCACGTGTAATAAAAGCTAGGAAGGACAAAATTGTTGAGCCAGCAGCAAAAGCAAAATGAACAGAATTCTCACATTTGAAACTCATTTCCAATCTGTCCTTCTCTGCTTGCACACGAAGCTCTTCAAATGCCACGGTCATTTTCTAAAAACAAAATGTAATATTTGAAGTTCAATATGGGAAACCCTGGAAGTTTCCCAGGGGCTGCTGCCAACCTCAGCCATTCTGAGAAATCACCAGGTAGGTGAAATAGAGCCCAAAAAGAAGACAGAAGTTCCAGCAGTCACCCAGAACTAAGCACATATCACACAGATCACATGGATCTGCATCCCACACACTGCTGCACTTTCTCCAAGAATGTGCTTTATATAATACAAAAATAATACTTTAAAAGGGACTGAAAACCTGACTTCCTTCATCACACATGACATGATAGGCACACATGATGGATACGAAAATATCTCAACATAAACATGTAACTCAGCTCAGAATGTCCACACAACTCGCGTTCCTTTTAGCAAGCTTTGTCACTTACTTCTATGTTGCTGTGAAGTTCCTCACATAATTGTCTTGTTTCTTCTTTTTCCTGTTCATCTATCAAAGCAGGAAGGTACAAGAAAGATTTTCTTTTGAAAAAGAATGCCAGTTGTCCAAGTCATTATGCTTAATTGGCGTGATGAATTAAAAAAAGGAATTATCAGCTCCTTTCTTATTAAAAAAGTCATTATGAAATATGGTGCCAAAAGTTACAGAATCTAGGGAAAATGTGTATTTCGTTGAAACATTAAGCAAACTCAGCTTCTAAATTTCCTTCCCAATATATTTTTTTCTGTGAAAAGTGTAATTCTGGATCAATTTATGTAACCATATTAATTCTTACAGTATTAATGTTGTTGAATAATAACATATCAAAACTGTTAGTATTTGATAAACTAATGCAGCATTTAGCACTGAATTTCTTCCTATCAGCAGACACCTATGACCACAGAACTGTTATTACAAAATTGCAACAACACTCCATGTCCGTATTTTCCTTCTTGCCTTTCACTTTTGTAATTGATACTTTTTTTCCCTAAGAAAACAAATATAGAAGAGAATGGTAAGAAGCACAGCTATCAAAAAAGAACAGTATATTTACACACAAGTGTTTCTGGAATTAAGGCTAAAAAGAAATGCACTTTTTAAGGATCCAGGATCAAGTTAGTAAAATTTTAATGGTTATATAACATATAATAACAATTCTATATGCAATTATATAAACTGCATATAAAGTAAAATCCCAATCAAGACCATGTTTTAAAACCTCAAGAATTTAAATTCATTAAGTTATCCAACTTAATGTTGACACTGCCTCCAACCTGCATCAGTGTACCCAAACAGCTCCCAGGCTTGCAACCTCTCAAAAAACCATTTTACTGGCTTCAAAAATCCTCTGGATTTAGCATTACAAACCATATGTGTGTCAGACCTGTAACCTCACTTCTAATTTCGTGAGCCACTTAAAATTCCCTTCTCATTTTAAGAGCCACATCCAGTCGATCTCAACTGGAGAACATATCTGGAACAGCACGAGAACTTTTTTCCATTCATGACTTTAGAGCAAGCTAGAAGTATATTTGCTTTCATAAATCAAAAATAAAAAAGCATTTACATTTGCAGGTCTTCTCTGTGAAGTGAGTGTAGCTTTCCTGGAGCAGATTACACAGACGCCTCGAATCACTGGCTCTAAAGGAGGGAAAAATACCATGTTCTCACAGGAGTGCATAGTATTTTATGTACCTAAGGAGTAACAGGGTAAACGACCTTCACTATTTAACAGCTATATGAAACTGCCCACATGAAAACTGACCATTTTCACCACAAAAATATGTATTTGGTTGTATTGCTTACTCTTTCAAGAGATCTTTATTTTCACATATCTCATCTTCCAGTTTCAAACGAAGTTTTTCATTTTCAAACTAATTTCATAGGAAACAAACGCAAAAAGACACTGTTAATGAAAAATATATTAGAAATACACTTGGACTTCTCAAATTCCACATGAAAAAGTAATTTGGGGTATCAGAAGACAGAAATCTATTTTATTTGGTATTACATGTTGAGTCATCTTTTGCAAGAGTCTTAATAATTAATGAACAATAATTTACCAGCAACTGACTCACTTACAGGTATATTCTTCATACACCCAGTCACACGGGACAGGTGTACACAATTTCTCAAAATAATCATTTTCTCAAGGCAAAAACCGAACTGAGCATTCTTCAATATTTAATTGTACCAATAATATTGTCAAACTAAATCAAGAAGCACTTCATCTATTCAATGTATGCTGTACAATACTGGCCTGCAGCTCTTGAATGGCTTTATTCTGTGCTTCAATAATCTTTCTATTTTCTTGGAGTTTTCTTTCTTTCTGGTTTAGTTCTGATTCCATAGTCAGTTTCCACTGCTTGATCTTTTCAGCCTCTTTGTAGAGTTTTGAGAACAATTCATTCATTGCTTCTGTATTCTATTAAAACAGGTTCCACAATTTAATCTCAAATGCTATCTAACTAATACTGTTGTAGATAACATATTTATCTCTTACAAACACCACAAGAGTAATATTTTTCCACAGATGGTGATTTAAGCTTATATATATTCAGGAGCCAAAGTTTAAATCTTTGTGCATCCACTATGTATGTGTCAAAAGGCATTACAGAGCATAGGAGACACAAATACAATGAAATATCCCAAACTGCCTTCAGACATCACCAAATAGATGGCCTTAAAGACATGGATAACTGCAGTCGAACAAAATCAGTGAAGCCAAAATTCCTTCTAGGAGGTTCTTCACACCATTTCTTTCCTCTCCTTTTGACAGACACTGCTGAGTAAGTAAGAGCAGCTCCAGAGACTTTGCCCAGGAGTACCTGTGATACTGCTGTTAACACATACAGGGAGCAGGAAGAAAAACCACCCACCCTTGTGCTCTTAGAACACTTTGAAAGCAGTGCTGGGCCAGTGGTCAGGCAGGCAAGAGCAACACACGAGCCCCCAGGGCAGTTTGGTTTATGTATGACAGCCCCTAACACCATCCTTGTCCTGGCTGCATCACCATACTGTTGCAGTCCTGACAGCACTTCAGTAGCTGCTAGGACTAAAAGAAGTCGTCAGGAATATGAAAATCAGCAGGGGGAGTGCAAGAAATGAGGTTTATTTTGTGGTAACAAACAGTGTTTTGTAGCTGCAAAGTACAGAAGCTATTGCAAAAAAAATTAGCTTTACTGAGTTGTGCTAAAGCAGAAATAGGCTGGTAAAGATGCTGTGAAAAGAATCCAGTGCTCGAGGAAACCACCAAATTCATTGTTTTACAGATAAAAAAAAGCCAGGCAAGGCAATTGGGATAGTGTATTTCAGTTTTCTAAAGAATACTCTGACTTCAACCCTTTGGCCCCTCAATAGAATATTCAGAACCAGTTCCACAAGGATACTTAAGAGTTTAAATCTTACTCTAATTAAAACTCGAAGACTTCACAAGTGTCAAAAAAGACTACAATATAGTATTTGCTTTCACATTTATATACTCGTTTCTGCACTGACCATAAGTATTTAGATACAGTATCATATATGCATTTATTTAACTGTTTATCAGCAATATACCAGTTTAAGTATGTGCTGCATAGCTTATAGAAATAGTGTGGTGAATATACTGTATTATAGGCCTCACTTAAACATTAGGTGTGAAAATAAACAAATTTGTTAAAAATAACGGTGTAAAGCAATCATGTTACCACCCCCCACCCCTTTCCACTGACTGAAGACTCCAAGCGATAACCATGACGCAAACCAGAACACCAGAGGACAATTAGAAAATACCATGCTAAATTTAAGGAGGACATAATAAATCCTAATCGAAGGATTTAAAACAGCAAGATGGAGACACAATGAGAAATAAAATATATTAGCTTGACACACAGGATGTCATGCTGATAAGCCAGAGTGTGAAGATGCCAAACAGAAGAATTCTGGGAACATCAAGAAGTTCACAAGAATGTTTGAATAATGTATGAATCATGAATATGCATGTACCTAAGTAATATAACAGTGTAAAGATAACACCAGTGTGCTCACTGGCTAATTGCCACAGACACCCCACTCTGGCCCTTTTGTCTCTTCTTTTATACCTCACTATATTTTTTTAAAAATCCTGAAGAGTGAACTTTGTTTTTCACACAGCCACTTCAAAAAAAAAACAAACCAACAAACCCCCCCCCCCCCCAAAAAAAAAACAAAACAACAAAACCAAAAAAAACCCCACAACAAACAACATTGCAATCACCTTAATTTTTAAAGATTTGTCTCCAGGCATGTTCACTGAACCACAAATAACTCCTCTAAGTGATTCAGCTTTAAACAGGAGACAAAACATTATTCCCTTTTGACTCCTTCCTTTAGCCCTGAAATATCTACTGAATAATGCTTTAGGCACTGTTTGGGAACAAATTTCAAAGATGCCAAGAAATTAGATATGCAGAGTTGATACTTAGCTGACCTCTTCATCTACTTCAGGGCAAAGTTTTACTTGCTGTGAAATTGTATCTGCAACATGAAGAGATTTTGATCAATGTATTTCTTAAAAAAGTAAAACTGTATTTAACAGTATTACAGATATGAAACTGTGAAACTACTCATGAAAATTGAAACTCGACAATATAAAAAATGTAAAGAATGTGCATGGCAAATATTTTAGTCTTACCTGAATCAGTGATTTCGCCACGGTTTGACATATCGAATGGCAACTTTAAATCATCATCTGAGCATTTGTTAAAACCCTGCACAAATTTTAAAATTAGTTTCTTATGGGTAGATTTGTAAAAAAGGATTATAAAATCCTGAAAAAAAAAACACCTACAGATGATATGAAAATAGAATTTTTCATAAATACATCAGCTGCCTACAGTTTTCAAAGCCCAAGGTATTGGTGATGGCTTTGGAACTCGCTTGCTTCTTATTTCTCAGTGGTTTATTGAACTGTTGGTCTTTTACAGTTTGCTTTATACTCTGGCCAAAGGGGAAGCTTTCAATGTAGGGAACTCAGCAGCTCCTGCCTGTCTGTGCACTGGTGTATGGTAAAAGACTCAAGAAGCCAAATTACGTTTTTGAAGACCAGCAGCTGATATTTATATTTTTGCTTTACTTCCAAGGGCAGTTCTAAACCACATTTAATTTTATTTCAGCATGGAAGTACCCTTTTACAAGGTTTTTAAGTTAGAGAAGTTCATCCTGTAAACAGCATAACTCATCTGCTGTCAGAATATCCCGTTTGAATCTCAACATATTTCATAAGGAGCTTCGACATGGAAAAATAACTCGTTGAATTTCCATAGCTCCGTGTGGGGATAGAACATTTTCACTGCACACTTGATCTGACGAGAGCGAGACATCGACGCCAGTGCGAGCATCTGAGCGGGGCACGGCTCACTCTCTGGGCTGAATTACCCGAGTCAAACGCGGCCTCATCATCGGTGAGGTACGCCTACAACATAGAGCAGATGCTCTAGAAGGTGATTCCCTTCAGTTTCGATAGAAAATAACAGAAAAAGTCTTTGACATTCAAAACGAAGATGTTCCCCCGGCACCAGTCTAGGCACATGTATTGAAAAGAGCCCAGGCAGGAGCCGTCCTGCCCCGAGCGTGTGGGTGCGCTCTGCCGGGGCTCTCCCCGGGCACAGCTCCGTCTCCGTGTCCCCGGGAAAGGGTCCCNCCGCCTGTACAGGTGTCCTAAAGTGACTTTATGGTGCTTGCATTCCCAATCGTCTGTTCTGTTTATGTTGGGTGTTACGTTCTGTACCTTTAAGACTGGTTTCGAGAGCGAAGCGGGGAGGAAGAAGTGCCGAGTTTGTTTTCAGAAACTGCATTTCTACACATTCTGCTCCTGGACTGTGTTGTCTGCAGCACGGATAAAACAGCGGGACAGATATCTCCTTTGCTCCTTTTGTTCGTTTTAGCTAGCTGAGACAGAGAGGTTCCCCGGACTGTTTTGGTTTTTTTTCTTTCCCTTTTCTTGGAATTGGTTGAACCCGCTCTGGACTGAAAACCCAGAGGAGCACCAGGAGCTCACACCTGTGGCCCACCAGGCCTGGCCTGGGCGTTTTCCAGTGCCAGAGGGACTGATAAGAGACAGAATGAGCCGAGCTGCACCCCATGACAAGGACTTTCTGAAATCGCTATTGTCCTGGTTTAGGGCAAATTTGGGAAGAGACCTCCGAATGGGGTACCTCTAGAAAGCAAGTCCAAACGGCCTCTCCCCCAACTGGTTCGGGAAAAAAAATTTCCTTGGAGGAAAGTGGAAAAAATGTATTTATTTAACAGGCAAAGCACTCCCCAGCACAACAAATGAACAACACTAAACAACAAAACCTCTCGCCGCTCTGAAGAGATGATAAATTCAGAAAGTCTCTGTCGTGGGTGCAGCTGGGCTCACTCAGTCCGTGTCAGGCCTGGGGGGACAAGGGTGTGAGCTCTGGGTGCTCTGCTGGATTTAGTCCAGAGCAGGTTCAAACAGTCCCAAGAAAAAGGGAAAAAATCCTCACAGTCTGGAGACCTTCTGTGCTTCAGCTAGGCAAACTAACAAACAGCAAAGGAGAGCTCCCTCCTGCCTTCCTCACTGCAGACAGCACAGGCTGGGTGAAGGAAAGCTGAAAACTGATCGTTATGTTTTGAAAACAACCACCTCAGACATTGCACCGCTTCTCCTTCACTCTCAGATCCAGTTTTAAAGGTGCAGAACTGATTTCTGAGCTGAACAGACGAATGGGGATAAAATTCTGCATCAATCCAGGACAGCCATCTAATCTGACAGAGAGTGGTTTTAATGTCTAATATTATTCATTCTTATGCTTGTAGATACTTTCCTTGTTAAATAAATATTTTTTTCCACTTTTCTCCAAGGAAATCTTTTCCTGAACCAGCTGGGCGAGGGGCTGTTTGAATTTGCTTTCTAGAGGGACCCCATTCAGAGGTTTTTCCCCTGATTTGCCCTAAACCAGGACAACAGTGTGAAAAACAGAATTCACACTTTAAATTTTCAAAAATACAATACTAATAATAATAATAGTAATAAATAGTATATAATGGGATAACAAAAAGACCAGTGTGAGAGTAAATTATTTGCCATGAACAGTAGGGACAGAACTCAAATGAGATCTCTATAGTTAAGTTTTAAAGTTTATTATTTAGGGTGTGGGTGAAAGAGCCCAGCTCAGGGTTAGCTCAGAGCAGGCTAGAAAACAAAGAGAGTAAGCGAGAGAAAAGCCAAGATAGGGGAGAAGAGAGTAAGGACAAAAGAGAGCAAAAGAGGAACAGCAGAAGAGAGCTAAAAAGAGCGAAGACAGATGAGAAAAGAGAGCGAGCTCTCCTTTTACAATGACTTATATCTCTTTCCATATTGAATATTCTACTTTCACAGTAACCAATCTAGTAACAGATACAAATTTTCTACATTTACATACATCCTATAGGAATCGCTACATTACCATGTTTTACTACATTCTAATCTCTAATTCTTATCAGGGGGCATTTCCTGCCAGGCCAGGGAAGAAGGGTCTGTTCTGGCTTTGGTATGTCTGTTTGTAAATCCCATTCCTAACAAAGGCAGAAAGACTTTGCTTAGCCAAAGCTGTTCTATAAACATTCAAACAAACACTGCTTTCATTTCAATGTCTCTTCTAGTTTCAGCATTCTTAGCATCTTTGGCTAAAAAGTCATATTTATAGGACTTTCCTGTTTCTTCCTCCCCAACATACCAGCACTGGGGTGCCTTTGACAAACAGTCAAAGAGCACACCACACACTTAATATCAAGGTCTCTAAATACGGGTACATTGCTGGAATTACATGCATGTTTATTAGCTTATACATTATTTAAACATTCCTAAGAGTTTTTGATGTTACAGTGGTTCTTTGTGTTTGATTTTTTCCATCTTTGCTTATCTGTATGACATCAGTAAATTTTATTCCTTCCTGTGATTTCATTCCCGTTGTTTCACACTCCTCTTGATAAGAGACAATGATGAGTTCTCCTCCCATCCTCCCTGGTGCTCTGCCTCATGTCACTGTCATCACTTGGACTGGTCAATTATTGGGTAGTCTCACACAGCTCTTTTAGTGACACAAAAGCTTTTTCACATCTCATGTTTTGTTAAGGTCTGTTCATCACATTACCATTTCTATAAGCAATACAGAGATATTTATTACACTATGGATATTATATTTATTATAAATATATTTATTACACTATAGATATTCATTACACTACTATTTCTAAAAGCAGTACAACACATACTTAAGCTGTGAGATTATGTGATATTAACAAGCAGCTAAAAAGGAGTTATAATGCATACCATATCTAACTATTTATGATCACTAACAACATGCAAAAGCCAATCCATAAATGCAAAAGACAACCTTATTTAGTTATTTTTAACAGCAGGGAATAAATGGGGGAGCCCCATCCTCCTGTGACCACCCGTGTTGTAAATCTTTCCCCCAGAAACGTTGGCGTTTGGAATGTTGAGTGCTCTGGTAGGAAACAAAGCAGAGAAAGTCAAAGCCCGGCGAGCTCGAGGGAGGCCAAACCTTTGCAGTGTGGAACACAGTGAGTCTTGGGGTGCAGGGCAAGGCAGGGGCAGGTCCTGGAGGCATCTGCTAAAGCTGGCACAGCACCAGCCATGGGATCTGTGAGGAGGGGGCTGTTGGGGGTGAGAGGAATGAGGGATTTGTTTTTCCAAACAGTCTGGTAGATAAAACCAGCACTGAGAGATAAAAGAAACAATGGGAAGGATTCCACTGATTGATGAATGGGATAAAAGAGATTTGCCTTTACAAACAAACTGTAGGTTTGCTGACAAATGAAACTGGATATTGAAAGAAACAATGGGGAGAAAACATAAATTCCATAAGAATTAAAAATTAAAAGGGAGGGTTATACATTAGAGAGGAATCTCCAGTATCAGGCATTCTGGGCAGTCTGTGCCTCTTAAGTACCTCAACCGTTGGGGAGAGAAAGGGAAATGGGGCTGGGAAACTGGGATAAAAAGGAGGCTGCATCCTCCAAAAATTGGAGAGACACCAGGGGAATGCCCCATGGTCTCTCCCTTTATTCAAATAAAGTAAAAGGACTCTGTCTCCTTTTTGGCCATAAACCTCTGGTGTTTGTAGATTAATTTTCCTGAAAGGGGGAAGTTTGGAATGTCTGTGCAGCTGGGGGGTCCACGGTGCAGCCAGGGATGCTCAGGACTGGCCTGTAGAGCAGGCTCCTTCTGCTTCAGGGCTCTGTGTGCCAGGGCCAGGACTCTGCTGCCTGCCAGAAGCAGCTCTCAGCCAGCCTGGGGAGCTGCTGACAGTGCTGGGGGACAACACCTGGGTGTTGGTGCTGATATGACTTAGATCAAACTTACAAGCTGCTTATACAGCTTGAGTTATAAGATATCAACATAACCTCATATATCTATATAACCCAGTATCAATATAACCTAAATCATGACTTTTTATATATCTATAAAACATAATACCTAGATAACCTGACATAAATAATTTTTATACAATGTAATGGCTAGTATATGGTTAACTAGTTGTTAAATACTGAATAGACAAAAAAAAAAAAGAATAAAAAAACCTTTCCAGGTGGTGTCACTATCCGCTCACACAGGCGGGAGTCATGATGGTTCCTTTATCGATCTCAGAGTACAAAAGGGCAAACGGCAGGGGACTTCAGTTTAATCACAGCAGTGCACTTTTATTGAGTGCTAACAACACAGTTATGTGATAGATGGGAGAGAGAGAGAAAGAAAGAAAGGAAGAAAGAAGGATAGGATGGGATAGAGCATCCAACAGAGCAGACGGTGTCCTCATGGCGCTCTGCCAATAGACAAGTCTGTGCTGATGGGGTGATCATGAGAAGTTGACTCAGAAAGTCACCTTTTATAGTCCTTCTCCAGAGAGAGGGGTGGCTGGCCAAGAGGTGGGGAAATCCATGGGCTGTTGCTCACCAGCAAGGACTTGCAGGGCGCCATAACCCACATCAAACACACCTGCAAACGATTACTTGGCAAGCATCTACCTCAATCAGGCCAGAACTTCTGTACAAAGTTCTTTGCAGTCTTCATGGTGTTAGTCTCTGTTCTTGAGATGGTTGTGAGGCAAAATGAGGCAAACTTTGGATGGTCTTCCACAGGTGGATAGCTTTAAAGATAGATAAGTATAGTATTAATGAGAAATTGGTAAGTGCAAAGCCATTTAGCCACAAAACAAAGAATTTAGGCTGGTTGAGACCAGACAGACCAAGGAACACTGTAACTGCACATACTCCGAAGACAAAGTTGAAAAGTTCAGATGCGAAGAATACCTTGGTAGCCTTCATCACAGACCCCCGAGGACCCCCGAACTGGGGAGGCACAAGTGCAGTGCAGAGGAACTGTCTGACAACCATGAGCTCATACAATGTGAACGAGTTTGGGCACGTGTGATGATGCTGTAGTGACACAGTGACACTGAGCAATGCTTGCTGTATAAATATACCACAGCACTTGACAAAGGTGGGTGAGTTGGGAGGAGAAATCCCCCTCACCACCAGCACTGTGATAAACAAATACCTGCTCCACAGGCACTGGTCTGTGGGGATTTATTTCCAGACAATCTTTTGGGCATCGGCAGCAGGGTGTGCCAGAACACCTGAAGGGGAAATTCTGGTTGTAAATGCTCAGCAGTGGTAGTTTAGGACCAAGGAATGACCTGGAATGGAGAAGGCACAGCAAAGGAAAGGCTTAAACAGGCTGTAACTATCAATGCCAGAGATTTGTGCAGAGAAGCCATGCTTTGAGAAGCCAGTGTCCACAAAGGATACAGAGGAGTCCTGCTACTTCATTTGAACAAAGGGAGAGAGTCCACTGGGCCATACACACGTGGGCTCTCTGTCTTGGTTTTGGAGGACACAATCTCCTTTAATCCTAAACTCCCCTGGCACGTTGCCCTCTTCCTTCCCCCATTGGCTGAGTTATCGAGAAGGTGCAGCCTTCCCAAACTGCCTACCACATATCCCCGTTGAACACGCGTTGTCATTTTCCCCCAGTGTTCAGAAGCTCGGGCTGTCTGGGCTCTGCAATGGACTTTGTGCACTCATTTGTCCATTACCCTAAAGGTCTGGAGTTCAAATTGTCTGGGTCAAACTTGGGGTCTTTACAGCTTGATGTTTGTAGAGACATTAAGACACATTTTGAAGACATTGATACCCACTCCTCCTAAAGCCCCTCACCCATTGAGTTGTTTATAAACGCACCCATCTTTCCTGTCAGACTGAAGGACTGTGAGGGACTGAAGATCCCCTTGGTGATAATGAGCAGCCACGACATTGTCCAGTAGCATTCTGGAACGGGAGTGCCATCTCAGGCAGCAGAGCTGGGCTTGGGGCTGGACCCAAGGCTGGTGCAGCTGTCTGTGACAAATTGTGCAGAGTCCTTTGACAACAGGTGGTAGGATTCTGCCCAAAGCTCTGTGGGGGAGCTTTTTCAGATTTGTATTTAAGCATAAACATGTTCAATTCACCAGAAGTGGTACACTAAAAATTCTCCACAGTTCTGGTCTTTGCTCTATGCTCATACTTTGTTAAGAAATGCTTCAATCAGAAACTCTGGACACTACGTATTCTGTAGGCAGAAAAACTAGAAAAATGCTTTCTTGTTATTTAATTTCACAGTCTTTTCACTTTGACAGCACTCATGAAACTGCTCCAATTAACTGCGTGAGAACTGGGGAGCTGAAGAAATCATACCCAGAGCTGAGGCATGTTCAGGCACTCAGTATGTTCCTGCACCCTGTGCTGCCAAATCCCTGAACTTCACGTTTGGGAAGTTGAAACTGCTGAGAAATCAAAGGCAATCAAAATCCCCAAGACTGAGGGTTTGTCTGCTCCTACTGAGGGTCATCACTGAAGAGCCCAGTGAGGCCATGACCAGAAAAAACACCGTCCCCAGGTTCTAGTAAAGCAGGAATTTGGAGGTACTCGTTACAGCTGGAAAATGTGGGGATGCCCAGCCCCACCAAGGCCCTTGGTTGTCCCTGCCACTGACTGTCCTACACTGCCTGATGCTTTTGCTGCTTCTCTGCAGGCTTTAACCATCTGCTGTTCCCCAAACTCTCTGACCACAGGATGTGCCAAGATTTACTGATGTCTTCCTCACTGGTTGCTGCTTCAAACACCAGTCTGTGGTTACCTTAGGATTTGCTGATGTCTTGAAGTTTCTCACAGCCTGGCCAGTCCTTTCAAAGCCCAATTCATGCTCCTCTGTCACCCCACACATCCCAACCCCAAACTCAAGTCCCCCCTCCCCATCCCATCACTGGAATGCACATTCTATTTTTCCTCCCTTGTCCAGGTGAGGAGGGGAGCAACAGAGTGATTTTGGGAGCACCTGGCATCTGGCTGGGGTCACCCTCCAGAAGCCCCCAACACACATCACACCCCTCAGCACGACCCTCAGTCATTCCCAACTCAACCACCAGCTGGACCCCCAGCTCAACCCCAACACCCGATACAACCTCTGGCACAACCCAGCACAACCAGCCCAGCCCAACACAATACAACGCAACCCAGCACAACCCAGCCCAACACAACACAACCCAGCCCAGCCCAACACAACACAACTGCCATGATTCGCTCCTACAGGCGGGAGTTGTGATGGTTCATTTACGGACCTCAGAGTGCAAAAAGGGTAAACAGCAGGGGACACTTCAGCTTAATCACAGCAATGCACTTTTATTGAGTGCTAACAACACAGTTATGCGATAGATGAGAGAGAGAGAGAGAGAGGGAGGGAGAGCGAAAGAAAGGAGAGAGAGAGAGGGGGGGACATAGCTACCAACGGATGAGGCAAAGTCCTTGTGGTCCTTGGCCAATAGACGCATCTTCCTTCCATGGGGAGATCTCAAAGTCAGTTAATTAAGAAAGTCCCTTTATAGTCCTTTTCAAAAGCAACAGGCAACTGGCCAAGAGGTGGGGAAATCTCACAGCCATTGTCTTGCGGCCTGTTGCTCTGTGAAACAGGAACAGGACAGGTGTGCAGGAACAAAGTACAGGACAGGTCATTCCTTTTTGGCTCAAAGCAGTAATTGCCTGGTACAGCCAACCATGAACCTGCACTACCAGTTCTCAGCCAGGGCACACCTGAACACTTGGCAAAGCATCCCACCTCAGCCAGGCCTGTGCAAAAATTCTTTGGGTCTTCAGGATCTTAGTCTCTGTTCTTGCAACAGTCGTGAGGCAAATGAGGGATATTTGGACTGTCTCTTACACCAACCCAATCCAACCCAATCCAATCCAATCCAGTCCAACCCAACCCAACCTAACCAAACCCAACCTCTCCCTACAGTGACACCCCTTTCTGAGCCCCAATGGTGAAAGGCAAGTCCTGGCTGCCTCAGGACCCCCAGTTCTAGGTTCCAGATGCCTGCACGCTCCCATTTCTGTCTTCCCCATTTCTGTCTCCCCCTCAGTTCTACCTCCCTCCCCCCTCCCCCAGCTCTGTCTGCCTGGGGCCCTCAGATCTGTGTGGGATGTTTTCCATCCATTAGTCACAGGAAATCTGGGGGGTGGGTGACACCAGAGTGGTGACAGCATGCTGGCTGTGGGGCACATCATTGGCATCATTACTGGGGCTCTGGTGGGGACTTGGGGCCCTGACCCATGGAGAGGGGAAAAGGGGGTTCCTGTCCCACAGCAGGGGTGGGGGTGAGAGTCCCTGACCAGCTGCAGGTAGGGAGGAGCACTTGCATGCCCAGACCCTTCCCATGTCTGATGTCTTTAGGGGTGGCATTAGAGCAAGACTGGGATGGGATTGGGGTGGAGGAGAAGTGGAGTGGGCTGGGAATAGGGTGGGATTGGAGTGGAATTAGGCTGGAAATTATTTGGGGATGGGATTAGAGTGGGAGTGGGATTAGGGTGAGATTGTGGTACGGGAGGGTGTGGGTGGGAGTAAGGTGATTTTAGGGGTGGGATTAGAGTGAGAGCAGGACTAGAGTGGGAGCATGATTAGGGTGAGATTAGGGCAGGAATAGAATGGGTGATGGAGCTGGGATTGCACAGGATGCAATTTAAAATGGAGAAGGGTGGGATTAGGGCAGGATCAAATCAGGGTTGGAGTGGAATTAGGATTAAGACCTGTCCCTAGGGAACAGTACCTGGACCCACATAGGAATAGCCTTGGCCTGGGATGGCAATGGCACCATTGTGCATCCAACAGTCCTCCCACCTGCTTCTCCCCCCTCAGCCCTGCCCCCCCACTCCTTTCTTGCCCCATCCCAGGCCTGTGGTCCCAGCTGGACCCATTTCTGTGACTGCAACATCTACGCTGGCCGGGTCTGCCTCCTGCTCAACCCTCAGCTGAGCCTATGGCAGGAGCTGACACCCTGAGCCAAGGTGAGGGACCACCTCAGAGATGACCCCTAACCCATGGAGAGCATGGTGAAACCATGGCTGACCCAGGATTGACACACAGAAACCGTGGGTGACCCTGACCCCATCATGGGCCAGGATGGCCCTGGCTGACCCCTGGGGCCATTGAGCCATTCCCCATGCACCCCCCCACACCCTGCTGGTGACCCCCCCAGTAACCCCCTATCACCCCAGGCTGCCAGCAGGCCCAGGGGACCTGGTGTTCTTGTTCCAGGGCTCCAGCAGCATGAGCCCCTCCCAGTTTGAAGCCAGCCAGGACTATCATGGTGGACGTGATGGAGAAGCTGAAGAACCCATCAACCCACGCACGCCCAGAAGGGCTGTGGGGGGTCCAGGGGGTGTAGGAGTTCTAGGGGGGGGTTGTGGAGAGGGAAATGGGGGAAGTACAGGGACTACAGCAGCATTATGGGGGGGTGATAGCCATAGGGAACACTGTGGGGAGGATGGGGGCTGTGGAGAACATCACAGGGGGTCAGGGGCGATAGAAGGCTATAGGGGGTTTGAGGCCCATGGCCCCGGCAGGGTGGGCACTGACAGTGCCCCACGCAGGAGTTTGGGGCAGTGTGGTTCTCAGATGGAGTGCAGTCTGTCCTCATGCTTGGAGGAATTTGTGGACCCCCCACAGCCTCAGGAGCTGCTGCAGGGACTGAGACAGCACGAAGGCGTCCCTGACACCTTTGCTGCCATTGGCTTGTGAGAGACATGACCTGCCCGAGTGCACCCCACAGGTGCCCCACAGCCACCCCTTAATGCCTTACTCTCATCCCTGCAGGAATCACTACCTGAATTGTCCATGGTGCCAGGTCCAATCCCTTCCCTCTCCCTGCAGAAAGCTGCAGATTGCTGGCAGCGCTCATCCTGCTGCTCCCACCTGTTCTCCGGATCTCCTCTGGTCGAGATGACCCTGAGATGTATTAAAAGTCCCTTTTTCCCCAACCCAGCTGTCGAAGAAGGAGTCAGAAGTCTTTGGCTCACGTTTTCAAGGTTGTTCATTATTACTTATCTAAAATATTTTCTGTCTGGGCTGCCAAGGTCTGTTCAGCAGGTCAGTCCAAGGCACACTGCCCTTCCCTGCGGCCGGCATTGTCTTTTATACTATAAATTATGTATTCAATATTTACAACTATTTTCCAATACCTATCACCTATGTTAGACAGTGACTTTCTGCTCTACACCAATCCCAAAGTGCCATCATCACCAAGAAGATGGAGGCTAGGAAGAAGAAGGAAGAAGGACAGGACAACACCCAAATCTCTCCATTTTACCTCCTAGGCCCCTATAGTAAAAATCCCCCAAATTTTTCTTTTCACTCTATAACTACTACTATTATACTATTTAAACTTTTGTGACCTTTAATTCTTCATTCAAAGGTGGTAATTTGTTCCACGGGTCAAACTCAAAGCCCCAGGGGTCTTTGGCTGCATGCCAGGGTCTCCGACCCCCTTGCCAGAGCTTCAAAGCCCCCTGGCTGGGGCTTGGATCATCCAGGACTGCCAGAGAGATGTCCTGGGTTCCAACAACCTGTCATGCAGCAGGCCTTCCCAACAGATTAACTTCCTGTTTTCCCACGTTTTAAACACAATTACAATTATTCCAAATGTTTTAATTCTGGTGTGTAAATACACTGGTTTGCACAATAAATCCCAGTTCCCTCCTCCAGAGCCCAGCAGTTCCTCTCTGGGAACCAGGAATAGTAAAGGGGACATGAGGAACTAGGATGAAGACACTAGAGATAGGGATGGGAACACTGGGGAAGGACTGGGGACACCAGGAACTTGGAGTGGGCACAGCAGGAGTGGGATAAAGATATGACACTTGCACCCAGATCCATTGCGTGGGATGTGTCCCATGTTCAGGATCAGACATGGGGAACATGAGGACATGGGATCATAGGGACCTGGTGGGGCTTGGATACAGGTGATCTGCACATGGGGGATACAGGCGACATGGGGAGTGGGGATCCAGGTGATACAGAGATCCAGGGAATCTGGACCTGAGGGACACGGTGGGGACATGGAGGACACAGGGAACAAGGTTACAGAGGGAGTTGGGATCTGGAGGATGTGGGGATAAGGGATTCACAGGACACCGACTGGGGACACCAGGAGCAGGTTGGGGACACAAACACCAGGAAAGGGGGCTCTGGGGCTAATTCCCCTTTATTCCCTGCCACACGCAGCCCCCTTGTTGCTGCCCATCCTGGGGGCCTCAGGCCCCCCAGTTGTGCCTCCTCCAAGGAACAGGCGGCTGTAGGCCCCGCAGTGTTCCCGCAGCTCCGCTGGTGTTCCCATCTCTGCCACGGCTCCGCCCTCCAGCACCACGAGGCGATCGGCCGCATCCAGCACCCGTGGCCGGTGGGACACGACCAGCACGGTCTGGGCCAGCCCAGTGCGCACCCAGCGCTGTGCCTGGGGCCAGAGAACCCTCGTCCCATCCCATCCAACTCAGTCCTACCCAGCCCCACCTGATCCCACCCAATCCCAGCCAACTAATCCCACCCTACTGTCCCATTCCTCTCAGTCCCACCCTAACCCCATAATCCTCTTCTTACCATCCCATCTCCCTGTTCTCTATCCCATCCCCATGCTCTCTCTGCCATCCTGTCCACACTATCCCCACCCCAACTGTCCCATCCCATTTTACTCCCACCACCCCAACCCTTCCCATCGTATTCCATTTCTCTGTTCTCATCCCACCATTCCTATCCCCTCCATTCCCACCCCACCCCATTCCATCCCATCCCCTCCTGTCCCGTCCAACCCCATCCCTTTGTCTTCATCCCTTGATTCTACTTTCCTGCCATCCTATACCCCTGGTCTCCATCCCATCCCCACCATTCCCATCCTACCATCCTGTCCTATTTCTCCACTTTGTTGACTCACACCACCCCATCCAATCCCTGTCTTCATTGCATTGTTCAACTCTGTCCCATTATCCCTTATTCCCACCACCCCATCTCTCCAGTCCCCATCCCAGCCATCCCACCCTTCCACTCTCATACTATCACACCCCATTTTCACCAACTGCACCCCTATCCTGACCAACCCCCTCCATCCCACCCCACTCACCGCCCTCTCATCTCCATCATCCAGTGCCTCGTCGAGGATGAGCACGGCTGGATGCCGGAGCAGAGCCCGGGCCAGGGCCACACGGCGCCGCTCCCCTGCCGCTAGCCGCCCCCCATGCTCCCCCACCTCTGTGGGAGCAATCCCATGGGATCAGTGGGATCCAGCCCTGGGCTTCCCCCTCTTCTCCCCACACCCTGTGCCCCCCCACCAGCCTGAGAGGTTCCCCCACTTTCCCCTACCCCTGCTCACTCTCTCACCACCTTGGGAGCAAGTGGGATCAGTGGGATCTGACCTCAGGGATTCCCCATACCCTACCATCTGCCACCCACCATGCTCACCCATCTCTGCCAAAGGATCCTGGGATCAGGGAGATTTATCCTAGGGGTGCCTCATCCCCCCAGCTCTCACCAGTGTCCCAGCCCCACTCCAACCCCACAATGAAGCCCCAGGCCCTAGGATTCCCTTAGTACCCCCCTGGCTCTCACCTGTGTCCCAGCCCTGCTCCAGCTCCAGGATGAAGTCCATGGCTCCAGCAGCAGTGGCAGCCTCCCACAGCTCTGACTCTTTGCAGTGCTCCAGCCCCAGCACGATGTTTTCACGGATTGTTCCAGAAAACAGGACGGGATCCTGCTCCACCAGCACCACCTGCCCCAGCCCCGAGCCCTGTGATGCTGTCTTGGCTTCTGGTGTCCCCATCCCTGTTCCATGACCCCATCCCATGACCATTGGTGTTCCCATAGTCTCCATCCCTGATCCTATTGTCCCCATCTGTGTCCCCAGTACACCCATCCCTGTTTTCCTACTTTCCCCATCCCCATCCCTGTCATCCCATGCCATTTCCCAGTGTTGCCATCTCATTTCCTGTTGTCCCCATCCTATTCATGGTGTCCCCACGCCTCTTCCCAGTGTCCCCATTCCTGCTCCTGATGGCCCCACCCATGCCTCCCTGGTCCCAGTTCCATTTCAGTGTCCCCATTTTCCCCATTCCATTCCCAGTGTTCCTGGTGTCTCTACTGTTCCCACCTTCCGGTGCAGGTACCGGTGTTCATATTCTGGCAGTGGGATCCCATCCAGCAGCACCCTCCCACTCCCAGGATGCCGCAGCCTCTCCAGCAGTGCCACAGCCGTGCTCTTCCCACTTCCATTGTGCCCCGCCAGCACTGTCACCTCCCCGGAACGCACCTCGAAGGTCACGTCCTGTGGGATGGGGACAGGTGATGCCAGAATTCCCACCCCTGAGAAACCCCAACTCCTGCCTGACCCACCTTCAGCACAGGGTGCTCTGGATTCCTAGGGTATGTGAAGGAGACGTTCTGAAATGTGACATGGCCCTGAAGCTCGGGGGGCTCCCGTGTCCCCCCAACATCCCCTGTGGGTTCCCGATCCAGGTATTTCCAGATCTTCTGTCCAGCAGCCGCACTGGTCAGGAATTCATTGAAGCCGTAGAGCAGTGTCTGGGGAGAAGGAAGGGGGTGGCATTGGGATGGACAGAAGCATGGATGGATGGACAGACACGTGGATTCCATGGGATTACCTGGATGTGGCTGCCAACTGTGTCCTGGTACAGCAGGAAGGTGACGAGGACCCCAGGAGTGATGTATCCGTCACGGAGCTGCTGGTGGCTCCGGAAGAGCACCAGGACCCGGATGGTCAGCTGGAGCAGCTGGGAGTGGGAACAGGGATACTGGTGCCCCCAACCTGCTCCTGGTGTCCCCAATCTGCCTGTCCCCATCCCGCTGCTAGTGTCTTTATCTCTGTTCCTGGTGTCCTCATTCCAGTTCTGGACAATCTCACTCTTGATGTCCTCATTCTTGATGTCTTACTCTTGATGTCCTCATTCTTGACCTGGACATTCCCAGCCTTTGTCCCAGTGTCCCCATCCTGCATCTAATGTCACCATTCCCATTCCTGGCATGCCCATTCCTGATCCCAATGTCCTTGTTCTGGTGTCCCCATTCCTGGTGTCCCCATTCTGCTCTCAGTGCCCCCATCTCAGCTGCTGGTTTCCCATTCTTGGTCCCAGTGTCCCCATTCCTAGTATCTTCATTCCCAGTGTCTTCATCCCTGATCCTGGCATCCCCATTCCCCGGGGTCCTCATTCTCATTCCCAGTACCCCCTCACCCTATGGACAAGGGTGAAGAATGCCAGCTCCAGCTCCATCCTCTCCTTCAGCCTCAGCTCCTCGGCCAGGTTCCAGCTGTGCCGCCTCTCCTCCTCCTCCGCTGCCGAGAAGATACGGATTGTCTCGATGGCAGCAACAGATTCCTGCACCCCCGAGGCTGTCCGGGCAGATGCTTTCAGCATGGCTTGTTGAAGTGCCTGTGGCAGCATTGGGGGGGGTCTCCAACTTTCCCAGGTCACTTTCCTGGCCCACCATCCACATCCCATCCCCAACATTCCCATCTCACCATACCCATGCATCCCCACTGTTGCATTCCCACCATCCCACACCCCTCTCTCCCACCCCCTCCATTCCCATCCATTCTCTCAGTCCTAATCCCACCATCCCCACAGTCTCATCTTGTCCCCACCATTCTCATTCCCAGCATCCCATTCCTCTGTTCCTCATCCCAACTCCCACCCCTCTGGGACCCATCCAGCCATGCCATCCCAACCCATCTCCTTGCTTAATCCCACCAGCCCATCGTGTCCCTTCCCCACCATCCAACCTTATCCCATCCTTCTCTTCCCATCCATTCCTTTCTATCCCCATGCCAGCATTCCCACCATCCCATTTCCCTGGTCTCTATCCCCTCTCATCCCACCATTTCCATCATCTTCCTTTCTGTTCTCCATCAACCCCATTCCATCCCATCCCATCCCATCCCATCCCAAACCATCTTCCTGGCTTCGTTCTACCCCAATGTCCCATCCTGTCCCAATCCCTCTTTCCCTTTCTATTCACTGTCCCATCCCCATTATTTTCATTCCCATGCCTCCGTCCCATTGCACGTCCCCAGATTCATCCCACAATCCCCATCATCTCATCCCACAATCTCATCTCCCATCATCAATTCCCACCATCCCATCTCCACTGTGCCACCCCATTCCACCCTAAGCATCTCCATACCCAGTCCCATCATCCCATCCCATCCCAACTCCACCATTCCCACCCCCTTATCCCACCTCTGTGCCCCCCTCCCACTCTTGCCCTCCCATATTCCTGACCTGTTTTCGGGCACTCTGGATGCGGTGGGTGGCGATTCCAAAGGGCAGCTCCAGCAGTGCCAGCAGCGCTAGCCCTGGTGCCAGCCTCACCATGAACGCCCCCACCACCAGGGCCATTCCCAGGCTCCGGAACAGCAGGTTGGCTCCCATTGGTGCTGCCATGCACACCCGGGGCACTTCCATGGAAAACTGAGCCAAGAGCTCAGCTGCAGGGTGGGAAAAAAGGTTGGGACCATGATGGGTGGGGACAGGGTGAGGACAGGATGGGAATGATGTGATGGGGACCAGTGGGATGGGAAAATGGGAATGGGTATGGAGATGGTCAGGGTGGAATGGGACAGCACAGTGGAGATGGGATGGTGGGAATGGAGATCATGGAGTGGGATGATGGGAATGGGATGGGATGAATCTGGGGATGGGATGGAGGCATGGGAATGCGAATAATGGGGATGGGACAGTGAATAGAAAGGGAAAGAAAGATTGGGACAGGACAGGACATTGGGGTAGAATGAAGCCAGGAAGATGAGTTGGGATGGGATGGGATGGGATAACAGACAGATGGGATGGGATAACAGACAGATAGGATAGGATGGGATGGGGACTGAGGGCTGGGATGGGGACTGGGGTCACAGGATAGTTGGGATGGGATGGGACAGGTGGGATGGGTCAGATGGACTGGGGCTGGGCTGTGCCCCATTACCTGCTGGTGTTCCCTGGAAAAAATCCAGGTCTTGGCGCACCAGGTGGGAGAAGAGCCGGAGGCTCAGGGTCTGACGGAGACGTGCTTTCAACAGCATGAAGAGCCCCCCACGGCACCCAGAAAACAGCACACTGGGGGGACACGGTGATGTCAGGGATGCTGGGGACATGGGGAAGGCCCTGGGAATGCTGCAACCCACCTGGTGGCTCCAGCAGCTGCCACCATCCCGACAGCTCCGGCCGTGAGTCCATCCCCACTCCCGATGGCATCCAGCACCTTCCCAGTGACGTATGGTCCCAACGTCTCCCCTGGGTGTCACCGAGACTGTGTCACCATGGGTGTGACCATGGCACATGGGGACCCTGATTTGTGAGGGGCAGGACCCAATCTGGGGAGAGGGGTTCTAATTTTGGGAAGGCAGGATGCCAATTGGGCAGGAAAAAATTTAGAGGGGTCAGGACCAAATTTTGGGGGTTTAGTGCCAAATTTAGGGGTTTGACACCCAATTTAGGGGATCAGTACCAATTTTTCAGGGTTCAGCACTCAATTTTAGGGGTCAGAACCTAAACACGTGAGATCAGGACCCAATGCCTTGGAGGCTAACACACAATTTTGGGCATCAGACCCTAAGTTTGAGGGTCAGCACCCAATTTTGGGGAGTAACACTCAAGTCTGCAGGGTAAGAACCCAGTTTGGAGACTGAGCAGGTCAGCACCCAACTGAAGGGGTCAAGTCCCAATTTAGGGGGTGTCACCACTCAATTTTAGGGTGGTCATCCCCTGCTTAGGGGCCAGCATCCAATATGGGGGGTGGGGGGGTGGTGTCTAAACTGGAGGGTTCCCAATTTGGAGGGTTCCAAATTTGGGGTGTCAGCGCCTGTCACCCCATGTCACCCACCAAAGGCTGCCAGCGCCAGGCAGAGGAAGGCAGCTCCAGCGACCTTCCGCTCCTCCCAGGTCAGTG
Source organism: Sitta europaea (assembly GCA_013400255.1). Taxonomy (NCBI): domain Eukaryota; kingdom Metazoa; phylum Chordata; class Aves; order Passeriformes; family Sittidae; genus Sitta; species Sitta europaea. The sequence goes on from VXBS01010279.1 coordinate 29,880, forward strand.
CCAGAACGCGCCAAACGGCGCCAGGAGCCTGGGCAACGTCGGCGGGGGTCCTAGGGNGGCAGGCGCAGGGCGGCCTCGATCCACACACCCGCCACGCCCAGCGGCGCCAGCACCGGCACCAGCGGCACCAGTAACACCAGTGCCAGGGCGTCGGCCACCAGCAGAAGCCCGGGCAGGAGACCAGCGGACGGCAGCGCCATGGCGGGACCAGTACAGACCAGTGCTCCCTGTGTGGCTCCCGAGGAATGATCTGTGAAGTCACCAGTTGATACCAGTTAGGATTGGGGTGCTCCCCTGTCCGCACCAGTGGTCCCAATCCAGCCCTCTCAGCTCCCCAGTCCAATCAGTGCTCCCAGTCCAGCCTGGGGTGCTCCCCAGTTCAGACAGGGCACTCACCAGTCCACACCAGCGCTCCCAGTTCAGCCCTCTCAGCTCCTCAGTCCACACCAGCGCGCCCAGTTCAGCCCCACAGCAGCTCCCCAAAAGTTCCGTTCGGATCTCGCTGTCGAACCCCCGCCCCTCCCGCTCTGCCCCGGCCCTATCGTGCCCTTGCACGGACATCTCCCCGCCCAGGCCCCGCCCCCTCCTGGGCTCGCCTCCTTCTCCTCACAACCCTCTCCAGCTCCCTCTGCCTGGCAACCGATGATGCCACCTACACCTCGACCAATCACCGACTTCCAGGCGTGTCAGGCCCCGGGGAATCCCGGGGATTCCCGCCGGCTCCGCCCCGCCCCCCGCGCGCGCTTGGCGCTTTCCGAGAAAACGCGGCGGCGGCTGGGAAGGGGCCGGGGCGGATCGAGGCGGCATCAGTCACACCGGGACCCTCAAAGGTCCACACTGGGACACACTGGGAGCAGTGCCGGGACCCGCACCGACCCTCTGGGACCAACCGCGAGAAGAACCGGGAGCAGGACCGGGACCCAGCAGGACCAGACCAGGACCCAGCAGGACCCACCGGTCCCACCGGTCCCCCTGCCCCCGATGCTGCCTCCCTCCATATCCCGGCTCCTGACCCTGCTGGGTCCCGAGCGCGGGAGCTGGATGCTGATCGGGGGACTGATGTCGGCTTCTGCCCTCGGTACGGGGGGACCCTGACCTGCGCGGGCAGAGCCCCTTTGAGGGGCTTCGGGATCCGATTTGGAGGGTTTGGACATAACTTGGGGGGGCAGGACCCGATGGGGGGTTGTAAGGCAAATTTGAGGGATCAGAACTCTATTTGGGGGAGGCAGGATCTGATTTGAGGGAGGACAGAAACCCATTTGTGGGTCAGGACCCAATTTAGAGGTAGTGAGCACCCAGTTTGGGGAATCAGGATCCAATTTTGGGATTCAACATTCAGTTTTGGGAGTGGTCAGGATCCAATTTTCAGGCTTCAGCCCCCAGTTCAGGGGACACCACCCTGTTTCGGTTCATTGAGGCCCCCCACCCTGCTGCCGTGTCCCCACAGGTGAGGTGGCTGCCCCGTACTTCACTGGCCATGTCACCGACCGGGTGACACAGGAGGATGCAACAGCAGCCGTGTGGCCCCTTGTGCTGGTGGGGCTCGGCAGGTGGGTGACACCGGAGCCACGGGAACACCCCGAGAGGTGCCAGTGACCCCATGCCCTCCCTGACCCCGCTGTCCCCGCAGTGCCATCACCGAGCTNCCCCCATGTCACCTCCCTGGGCCCCTTGTCACCTCTCCGCACCTTGAGTTCACTCCAAGTCCTTCCTGCCCCCTTCCTGTGCCCGTTGTTACTTACCCATGCCCACTGTCACTTCCTCCTGTCCCCTGCTTCCTCCCTGTCCACCCACCCCCCATTCCCGTGGTGACCCCAAGGTGACTTCTCTGTCCCCTCATGACTCCATGGTGACCCTGTGGTGATCCCCTGTCCCCCTCCATCTACCTCATGTCCCCCCATCCTTGTGGTGGCCCCTCTGTGTCCACATGGTGACCCCCTTGTCTCCACTGTGACCCTGGGGTGACTCTCTGTCCCCTGTGTCGCCAGGACCTGGCAGGGCAGGTGCGGGCGGCGCAGGCCAGCACCACCGCAGTGGCCCTGGAGTCACTGAGGGCCATAGGGACCGTCCGGGCCTTTGGGCATGAGGCTGGTGTCACCGGGCGCGTCCGGCAGCGCCTCGCCCAGCAGCACCGCTTGGAGCAGAGGGAGGCACTGGCCTACGCGGCTGGGTGCTGGGCCAGTGGGGTATGGAGACGTGGGCACACTGGGGGCACAGGGGGATGAGGAACAGAGGCATGGGAATGGGGGATGTGTTGGCACAGGGCTGGGGCAAGGGCACGTGGTGGCAGGGGGTTGAAGACATGGGGCGTGGGGATACAGGGATGGGGCACAGGGGTGGGAGATGTGATGGCAGAGGCTGGGGAACAGGGACACAGTGGCAAAGGGCCAGAAGACACGGGGACATGGTGGCATGGGGGTGGCAGGACATAGGAGCAGCATTGTGGGGCCAGGAGACACGGAAACATGGTGGCCTGGGGCTGAGTGGCATGGCAATGGGTGGCCTGGGGAAGATGACACGGTGGCATGGGGGTGGGGGACACAGTGACATGAAGCTGGGCTAACACCCTGTGTCCTTGTGTCCCCAGTTCCCTGCACTGGCCCTGAAGCTGGCGCTGCTGCTCTTGGGGGGATACTTGGTGACTGCAGGTACTGTCAGCCCTGGGGAGCTGGTTACCATCCTCATGTGCCAGCTGCACTTCACCAGGGCCGTGCAGGTGACGAGAGTGTCCCCTACATGTCCCCAGTGTGTCCTCTTCTGTCTCCAGCCCCATTCCCTGTTTTCCATGTCCCCCCACCATGTCCCCACATCCTCCCAGTGATGTCCCCATACATTCTTGGCCATGTTCCTGTCCCTGTCTCCTGTGTCCCCAGCCTCTCCCTGTTTTGTACCCTCCATGTCCCCAAGTTCCCTCACTTATGTCCCAGTGAACACCTGCCATGTGCCCTCCTGCTCCCTATGTCCCCATCCGTGTCCCCATGCCTGTTCCCCATGTCCTCATCCTCACCCAGCCATGTTTTTCCCCCCAGTCTCCAACATGTCCCTGCTGTGTCCCCTTCATGTCCCCAAGTCCCATCCACACCTGGCCATGATTCTCTCTGTCCCCTTGTTCCCCCATGCTCCCCTGTGTCCCCAGGCTCTGCCACGTCCCCAGTGTGTCCCCATGTCCCCATCACCCCCCATGTCCCACTGTCTCCTATATCCCCAATGTCCCTTGTGTCCCTCAAGTCTTCCCATGTCCCCAGGCCTTGCCATAGCTCCCCCATGTCACCTCATGTCTCCCTGTGTCCTCCTCATGTCCCTGTGTCCCCAATGTGTGCATGTCCCCAGGGCGTGCTCCTCCACCTCCCAATGCTGGCCAAGGCCCTTGGCTCCTCTGAGACACTCCTGGAACTGCTGGAGCAGGCCAGGATGGTGGCACCCCCAGGGCCACTGTCACCTATCACCCCCGGGGGCCAGGAAACCACAGGGACTCGAGGGCTGTGCCTCAANTGCCATCACCGAGCTGATCTGTGACAGCATGGCAGCTCTGGCGCTGACACGAGCGCGGGCCCGGCTCCAGCACAGCTCGGTGGCTGGAGTGCTGCGCGGGGACCTGCCCGGGCCGGGGGGCAGCCTGGGGGACACNGCGGCGCACTCGGCGCTGGCCGGTGTGCTGGTGCCGGTGCTGTGGGAGGTGACACGGGCTGTGTCATTGCTGGCCACGGTGGCCTGGCTGTCCCCGGCACTGGGCCTCCTCACCCTCCTGGCACTGCCCCTCTGCCTACTGCTGCCGTACGCCACTGGGCGCATCCAACAGGTACCTGAGAGGACACGGGCTGTGAGGGGCCCTTGTCACCTCCCTGCATGCCTTGTTGCCTCCCTGTCCCCCATGTCACCTCCCTGCATGCCTTGTTGCCTCCCTCCCCCATGTCACCTCCCTGGGCCCCTTGTCACCTCTCCGCACCTTGAGTTCACTCCAAGTCCTTCCTGCCCCCTTCCTGTGCCCGTTGTTACTTACCCATGCCCACTGTCACTTCCTCCTGTCCCCTGCTTCCTCCCTGTCCACCCACCCCCCATTCCCGTGGTGACCCCAAGGTGACTTCTCTGTCCCCTCATGACTCCATGGTGACCCTGTGGTGATCCCCTGTCCCCCTCCATCTACCTCATGTCCCCCCATCCTTGTGGTGGCCCCTCTGTGTCCACATGGTGACCCCCTTGTCTCCACTGTGACCCTGGGGTGACTCTCTGTCCCCTGTGTCGCCAGGACCTGGCAGGGCAGGTGCGGGCGGCGCAGGCCAGCACCACCGCAGTGGCCCTGGAGTCACTGAGGGCCATAGGGACCGTCCGGGCCTTTGGGCATGAGGCTGGTGTCACCGGGCGCGTCCGGCAGCGCCTCGCCCAGCAGCACCGCTTGGAGCAGAGGGAGGCACTGGCCTACGCGGCTGGGTGCTGGGCCAGTGGGGTATGGAGACGTGGGCACACTGGGGGCACAGGGGGATGAGGAACAGAGGCATGGGAATGGGGGATGTGTTGGCACAGGGCTGGGGCAAGGGCACGTGGTGGCAGGGGGTTGAAGACATGGGGCGTGGGGATACAGGGATGGGGCACAGGGGTGGGAGATGTGATGGCAGAGGCTGGGGAACAGGGACACAGTGGCAAAGGGCCAGAAGACACGGGGACATGGTGGCATGGGGGTGGCAGGACATAGGAGCAGCATTGTGGGGCCAGGAGACACGGAAACATGGTGGCCTGGGGCTGAGTGGCATGGCAATGGGTGGCCTGGGGAAGATGACACGGTGGCATGGGGGTGGGGGACACAGTGACATGAAGCTGGGCTAACACCCTGTGTCCTTGTGTCCCCAGTTCCCTGCACTGGCCCTGAAGCTGGCGCTGCTGCTCTTGGGGGGATACTTGGTGACTGCAGGTACTGTCAGCCCTGGGGAGCTGGTTACCATCCTCATGTGCCAGCTGCACTTCACCAGGGCCGTGCAGGTGACGAGAGTGTCCCCTACATGTCCCCAGTGTGTCCTCTTCTGTCTCCAGCCCCATTCCCTGTTTTCCATGTCCCCCCACCATGTCCCCACATCCTCCCAGTGATGTCCCCATACATTCTTGGCCATGTTCCTGTCCCTGTCTCCTGTGTCCCCAGCCTCTCCCTGTTTTGTACCCTCCATGTCCCCAAGTTCCCTCACTTATGTCCCAGTGAACACCTGCCATGTGCCCTCCTGCTCCCTATGTCCCCATCCGTGTCCCCATGCCTGTTCCCCATGTCCTCATCCTCACCCAGCCATGTTTTTCCCCCCAGTCTCCAACATGTCCCTGCTGTGTCCCCTTCATGTCCCCAAGTCCCATCCACACCTGGCCATGATTCTCTCTGTCCCCTTGTTCCCCCATGCTCCCCTGTGTCCCCAGGCTCTGCCACGTCCCCAGTGTGTCCCCATGTCCCCATCACCCCCCATGTCCCACTGTCTCCTATATCCCCAATGTCCCTTGTGTCCCTCAAGTCTTCCCATGTCCCCAGGCCTTGCCATAGCTCCCCCATGTCACCTCATGTCTCCCTGTGTCCTCCTCATGTCCCTGTGTCCCCAATGTGTGCATGTCCCCAGGGCGTGCTCCTCCACCTCCCAATGCTGGCCAAGGCCCTTGGCTCCTCTGAGACACTCCTGGAACTGCTGGAGCAGGCCAGGATGGTGGCACCCCCAGGGCCACTGTCACCTATCACCCCCGGGGGCCAGGAAACCACAGGGACTCGAGGGCTGTGCCTCAAGGATGTCTGGATGTCATACCCTGGGCGTGCCGAACCAGTCCTCAAGGTAATGGGTAATAGGGCAGGGGGACACATGGGACACTGGGGAACAAGGGGATACTGGGGACATGGGGAGACATGAGACATTGCAGGACAAAGGGGTATCAGGGACATGCGGGGACGTGGGGAAACACGGGACTTGGGGGATGTGGGATGGGTGCACAAGGGAGCATTGCGGACATGGGGGATGTGGGGAAACACGGGACTTGGGGGAACATGGGACATTGGGGAACAAGGGGATATTGGGGACATGGGGGGACACCTGGAACACGGGACTTGGGGGGATGTGGGACAGGGCACAAGGTGATATTGGGGACATGAGGAGGACGTGGGGAAACATGGGATTTGGGATGGAGCCACAAGGGGATATTGTGGACATGAGGGGATGTGGGGAAACACGGGACTTGGAGGGGTATGGGACAGGCACAAGGGAGAATTGGGTTCATCGGAACGCCGGGCTCACGGGGCGGTGTCGTGTGCGATCCCTGTTCCTGCCACCAGGGGGTGTCGCTGTCGCTGCGCCCCGGGGAGGTTCTGGCCGTGCTGGCGCCCCCTGGCGGCGGAAAGAGCTCGCTGGCGGCGGCGGCTCTGGGGCTGCGCCCCCTGGCGGGCGGTGCGGTGCTGCTGAACGGGGTTCCGCTGACCCCTCGCTCGGACCCTGCTCTGCGACAGCAGGTGACACACTCGGGCTACCCCCGGGCTGCCACGGCCACCCCTAGGTCACCATCCATCCCCTGCTGCTGTTCCCCTGTCACCAAACCTCTCCAGTGTATTCCCATGGCCACCCTGAGCAACCTGTTGTCCCCACAGCCACCCCTGGGTCCAGACCTGGTCCTCAACAGGTCCCCACGGCTACCCCCAGGTCACTCTTGTGCCCCAAATGGGTCCCTGCTGCCACCCCAAGGTCACCAGTGGGTGCCTCAGTGCCACCCCCTGGCTCCCCACTTCCACTTCTGTGTCACCTGGGTGCTCAGTTCCACCCCTGTGTCCCCAGTGGGCTACCATGGCTACCCCCAGGTCACCCATTGTCCCAACAGCCATGGCCGCCGTGTTACCACCCTATGCCCTCAACACCTCCCCACTGCCACCCCCAGGTCACTCTTGTGTTCTCAACAGTTCCTTACAGCCATCCCTGTCATCCGCCAGCCTCACCATGACCTTGCCACCACCCCACATCTGCATGTGTCCCCTCCTTGTCACTGCCAAATCCCTATGCTGCCCCGTGTTCCCCCATGTCCCCCCATGTGCCCTGTCCCCACAGGTGGCTGGTGTCCCGCAGTGCCCGTCCATCTTGTCTCGCTCCCTCAGAGCCAACATCACTCTGGGCTGGAGACACCAGGATGAGACACAGGTGGTGGCAGCAGCACAGCAGGTGGGGGTGCACACTTGGGTCGAACAGCTGCCATGTGGCTATGACACAGGTACAGCAAGTGTTCCCATGGTGCCCCTGTAGTGTCCCCAATGTGTTCCAAAGATGTCCTAAAAGTGTCCCAATAACATGTGCAAGGTGTCCCCTTGGCCTCCTGTTTTCCCAGTGTGCCCCCGACATGACCCCATGATGTTCCCATAGTGTCCCCATGGCATCCCCTGCTGTTCCCATGATGTTGCCTCACCATCCCCAAGGTGTCTGTGATGTCCCCAAGGTCTCCCCACCATGTTTCTTCTGTCCCCTCGCTGTTCCCTGACTGTCCCCATAGTGTCCCCATGCTGTCCCCATGCTGTCCCCTCCATGTCCTCTTTTTTCCTCACTGTCTCCTCACTGTCCCATCTCTGTTCTCTCTGTTGGCCCCAGAGCTGGGGGTGCAGGGGCTGTAGCTTCCTACCATGTCCCCAGTGTCTCCCCTTGGTGTCCCCTCAGTGTCCCTATGCTATCAGCACATTGTTGTCCCCTCACTGTCCACTCTGCCTGCTCCCAATTCCCCGTGGTGTCCCCTTGGTACCCCCTCTCTGTGTCCTCCCTGTGCCTTCACTGTCCCCAGAGAGGCAGGTGCACAGCGGGTGCAGCTCCACAAAGTGTCCATGCGAAGTCCCCATGGCATCCCCGCAGTGTCCTTGTAGTGTTCCCATGGCGTCCCCTCTGTCCCCAGAGGTGGGCCCGCGGGGGATGCAGCTTTCAGGAGGACAGGCACAAGGGGTTGCGCTGGCCCGGGCCCTGCTCAGGACCCCCCAGGTTCTGGTGCTGGATGAGCCGACGCGAGCACTCGACCCCATGACCCGGCACCGGGTAGGTCACAGCCCTATCCCTGTGTCCCATGACCCCATTCCCCAGGGTCCCCTGTGTCCCCATGTCCTCTGGATTCTCACTCCCTGTGTTCCCTGGGTGTGTCCCTGGGTCCCCATTCCCCATGTCCTCTTGGTTGCTGCCCCCCATGTCCCCTGGAGTGTCCAAATTCCCTGTGTCCCTACCCCTGTGTCCCTTTGGTCCCTATGTATCCCCTAGGTCCCTTCCTTGTCCCCATGTTCTCTGGGTTCCCACACCCCATGTCCTTTGGTTCCCCAATCCTTGTGTCCCCCACATGCCCCTTGTCCCCTGGTCCCTACTCCCCAGGTGCCCTGTATCCCCTCTGTTCCCACTCCCTGTGTCCCTTGGTTGCTGCTCCCTGTATCCCCTGGGGTCCCTTGGGTCCCCTGGGCCACCAAATCCCCCGGGACCCTTGGTCCCAATGTCCCCACCTACCCTGGGTCTCCCTGTCCTCCTCTCACCTGGGCCCTTGTCCCACATGACCCCAGTCCCAGAGTCTCCTTGTTCCCGATGTCCTCTGGCTCCACGTGGCCCCCCTCCCCAGGTCCCTCACTGTGCTTTCCACCCTGGGGTCCCCTGACACCTCCGTGTCCCCCGGCACCCCCGTGTCCCCCATCTCCCCCCGTGTGCCCACGTGCCCCGACCCTGCTGTGTCCCCGCAGGTGGAGCAGGAGCTGCTGTGTCCTGGTGCTGCCGGGGCAGAGGAGGGGCCGGCAGTGCTGCTGGTGACAGGGCGGGTGGCCCTGGCCCGACAGGCGCCGAGGGTGGCCCTGCTGGAGGGGGGGCGGCTGCGGGAGCTGGAGACCCCCGGGGAGCTGGGGACGGTCCCGTGGGGGACAGCGGGG
>VXBS01010285.1:0-86598 GCA_013400255.1 Sitta europaea
TATGGGGTTATAATTATTAAACTCATCAGGGTTTGTGCTCGCCAGGAGGCCCTGTGGGAAAGGCACAGCTGCAGGCAGGACAGTTGGCAGTCGGCTGAGGGGTGAGAGGCAGTTCTGAGTGAGCACAGGGTCACTCGTGTGCCAGCTGGCCCTGAGGCTGTGCTGGGCCGGAGGAACGCGTGGGCAGCAGCGCTGCAGCTGGCGAGCCACAGCACTAAGACATCAATTATCAGGCCCCTTTTGGTCATTAGCTTGGAGTTCTTTAAACCACCTCTGTTTAAATGGTTACTTTTTTTTATGAGTAATTAAATATTTGGTGGAGTAAGAACAGGACACTTTAAATAGAACCAATGTACTTGAAGGGGATGAGAAATCTGTAAGATATGATTTTCCTACCAACTGCAGTGCACATCAAGATCCTTTGTGCTTTTTTATCAGTGGAATTTAATTCTTTTTTCAGCCAATTTTATTTTTTAATATTTCCATCATAATATTGAATGTACTTTAAATGCGTATTTTCTAGCTTAGTTTCCTTTCTGAAACCGAATCTTAACTGCATCTCTAAGCACTATATAAATGTAGAGTTAGCTATGTGGTGGTAGAGTTAAGATGAAAAACATGTTTAGCTCATAATTTCTGATTGTAGATCTAGTTCTTAGTCAATCAGACCTATATTCAAAAGGTGATTAGGAGTTTTAAAGATTGTAGGAACTTAAAGACCGTATCAAACTGTGGTTTCAGATTGCTTGAAAATGTTAGCATGCAGATAGATCGGGAAAGAAATAGTATTTACAAAACCTGAAGATAGCATTCCAAAAGACCAAGTAGCCTGGAAACAAGACACATACAGGCTATAGTTTGAATACCAATTTCATATTTTTTTTCTCAAAATGTTGCAATGCGTTTAAATTTTATGTTGGGCTTTTGGTCCATGAACAGCAGGTCCTTCTGGGAATGTGTCTGGCTGGGACAGAGACAGGAATTCTTTGAGCTTTTTAAATAAGGGAGCTGTGTGGATGAGTTTCAGCACAGCCCACAGTGACCCTATTAGAAAGGAGTTAATGTTTGCTCAGCCAGACCAGGCTGTAGAGGCTGGCCAGAGTTACAGCTTACTGTAGCTACATACATGTAGTTCAACACTGAACTTTGAATGAAGTCAGACAACGTCTGTGATGTAACCTTGCCTGATGGCTCCATTTCAGTTGCTGATAACCAAAAATCCTGCTTAATACAGAATATGGGGGATATTTGGACTTGAAGAAGCGGCAGGTAGAACAAGATTATTCTGTTTCATGGAGGATAGTGTTAGATCTCACATTGCTCTGCTCCAAAATGAGGAGTGTTGCTGTGGGATATGACACATGACACAGATTCCTGTGATTCTTTTCAAGGATGCACGAATAATGAATTTTTTTAGGGATCGTTCCCCTTATATACAATTTTCCACAGACCACTGTGATTGGTGAAAGAAAGACAAACCTCTTCACCCACATTGGTCAAATCAGAGGGACATCAAAAGAAAATCCCTCCCACAGAAAAAATTCACAATATGAATACCGTTACAAAAACAATACTGATGTTTATGTTCCCTCTCTGGGAACAGGTTTCAGAAAACCCAAACATCAGAAAACCAGAGCTTTAGAAATACAGAAACTTCAGGCCTGAAAACCAGACTTCAGAAGAGCACACCTTTGAAAATTAATCCTGAAAGAATATGGATTGCATTTTGAAGCACACTTTCTGGCCAGCTGCTGGAGACACACTCCGGCCTCTGACTGAGGTGCCAGGCAGGGAGCTGTAAGAAATTTTGCCCCCATGAAACTTTGTTGAAATTAGAAACCACCAGCAAAACCCACCAGAAAATTGGTCCAGGATGTGAATTTTTTTGTGACCACATGCTTTTGGACATGAGCTACAGCCATTTCCAAAATTCATACATTTATCTCTGTTGATTAGATTGAGCCTACCTTTAAAAAAACTGCATAAAATATTAAGTGCACTCTCCCTTTATATGCACCTATTATAAATATACTCAGAGGGACATAGTTCAGACACACCCCAGTAACTACTGATATTCCTAATGTTTATTTAAATGCCCATTAATTCTGTTGTTTGTTTTTTATTTATTAGTAAGAATGTCCTACAATGTGCATAGTTTTGAAAGCTGTTCAGAGCTGTGCAGCATGCTTTGGCAATATGGATGGATTCCATAAGGAGGAGTGCAATGTCCATCTAGAATTCTGTAGGAGTGGTCTTCAGGTGCTGGGTCTTTTTGAGGGTGAATTAACCTGAGTTAGTTTTGCACAGCCCAGGCTGGGTTTCTCCTACTGTCTCATAATCCCAACTATGGCAAAGAAATACCCAGATCCAACCCTTGTGGTCTTTCTGCTCCAAAGAAACTTTACAATGAAGCTCCAAATGTCTTATAAACCAGGAAGCTTTAGTGGGGAAGGCCTTCTGAGCCATATGTCTTTGGCTTGGTTTTTGAAGAATTAACATAAGGAAGGAGCAAAAGCAGGTCTAGCTATTGTATCTAAACCCCTCACTCCCTTAGGTCTCTGCATTGGTTCAGATGAGAATGTGAATTATTTTTCTAACTACCCCCAGGGCTGCCATAATCTGAGAGGTTAACCAGTAAGATGTTGATAGATGTAAACCAGAATCCCAGTTTCCTATCTGTGTCTTAGCTCTCAAATCACCCTTTTAAGGAAAATTCCTAGGACCAGTCATTGTCATTTCTAAGCATTAAATTCACTGGTATTTCAATTTTTAAACTTTCAGACAGCTGAAGAACCTTTTTCTTAAGCTCTGTAGATGCTCACAGGCAATTTTTTTTTTTTGTTTTTTCTCTTTTTTTTTTTTCCTTCTACCTAAGCCTTCCTTTAACTGGGGTGAAAAAAATTCACAAGAGAGGCTTTATGCTACTTTGCTGTTTTTCATCATGACAGATGCATTAGAAAGTGTAATGCACTCTAACAAACAAGGAAACTTTGCATATTGAATATAGCACATGAAATAATAAAAGAAGAACAGCTGCTGAGAGACATAAAGGGAAAAAATAGAGATAAAAGTTAACTTGAGTTGTGTTTTATGTGAAGAGCTTTGAATTCAGTCAGATTTAAAATTCAACAGCAAGTACATTTACAGACATCTGGGAAATCAGGTCACATGTTCTTTGTTAGGGCTGCTACTACTCATATAAACCATGGCACACAGAAATGTAAGCCTGTCACTAGGACAACCTTTTTCTTTCATAAAGTGACAATTTAACAATTACATTCATACAGTGATAAATGTGACCAGTGATAACCAGAAGCAGGATAAAACCAGAAAGGGGCTATAATGGGGTGCCAGCTTTTCCAGAGTTTAAGGCTCTCTGACTCTACATGTTCAAAGAATAGCATTTATACCAAATCTGTATTTGTTACGTGAATGCTAACGAAACCTTATGCACCAGGAAATTAACATAGCACTGAATACATTAGGAAAGCATGCATATATTGCTGCAGAATAGGTAACTGTTAATAACGAAGTGACTTTGTGGGATTTTCATCTGTTCCTGCCACTGATCTCAACTGTCAACATATAGCCAGCCAGGATTATGTATACAGCAAGTTGTCTTAACTTCCCAGGTATCTGTTATATATGCTCTGTGATGAATGTTAGAATTAGATTAGACTGACCTAAGCCAGTGAAGCATCCATCCCCAAAGCTTTGGGGGTAAGTTCACAGTGTTTTTGATCTCTTATATTGGCTAAAGGTTGCAGAACAAGGCAGAGAGTCTCAGGGAAAGTGGGTGAAGGTACAGATGATGACCCCGATGCTGAATAACCTTTAGTAGTTGTGTCTGCTTACCAGGAAATGTCTATCCCCAGTAGGTTAATGGATAGGAGTTTAATCAAAATGATGTCTGCAGTGTCCTAAGCACAAATACACGGGGAATGGTTGCAGCAGAAGTACTTCCACTTGCTTGACTCCTGAGAAATATGAAGAAGATAAAAAATAGCACAGTATAGTTTATGCCTTTTCACTGCCTTTTGGATTTGCATCAACCACTCCTGTAGATATCTTCAGTTATAAGTTCTCACACATGTTTTAAGTTCTAAAATTGTGTGTTGGTCCCCTTCCTTTCCACAGAGGAATGTTGGGAGAAGTTGGTTTGACTTGGATTTGAAGTCATGTTCATTTCAATCTTTGAGGAAGTGACCATATGTCGAAGCTGAATTTTCAGAAATGTATGTAGTCCTCAGGAGGGCCTCCTCCTCAGTAGCACTTTAAATGAAAGTGAGAAATTAAGCACACTGGTCATGCCTCCTGCATTGCTTTCTTTGCTTGAAGTACACAACAAACTTAATAAACCCCAAAGAAGGTATCTGTTAAAACCCAAGCACACCTTGTAGGTTCTGTATTCTCCTTGTATGCTAATAAGCAGTTCCTTTCCTACATATTCCATTAATCTTTTCAGTCTCTCACTAATTCTGTTGAACAGGCCCAGCACATCTAGCATTTGCCTCTTTCTAGAAAGCAGCAAGCACTGCAGGTATCAGAGTACAGACTGCACAAATTTCAGCATATGTGCTCAGAGCCCAGCATCAGCAGTTGGACCAAGCCACTAGCGGGCAGCATTTTGGGATTTGTTGGGAAAGGCAAATATTTCATCCTGTTGGCTAGAAGGGAAAGCAAAAGTACACATATGTTTCCTGCCTCAGTATCCTTGCAGCACCAGTTGCAAGGAAAAATAAAGACTGAAGGTTGAGGGTTAGCAATGTGATACAATAATCTATTTTCTTCCTGTAATTGGCTGAGAAGTGGGTATGAGCAAGTGGGACTATTCCTGAGGATGACAGCTTGGGTGTTCTTGTAGGTCTTCTGAGCAGAGTTAATCCAAGCAACCTTCATTGCCAGGTGACATGAGCAACTGGCATTTTCACTGACATGGATAAGGAGTGCAATGGTGTTTTCTTCACAACTGTGGCATGAAACCAGCAGCCTTCTGTGGGGAGGTACCAGTAACCAACTCAGGGGCTGATATGGTTAGTTGTAATACTTGTGTCATAGAATAATGATGAGATCAAGGTGTGTTTTCAAGGCATTAGTGAATTTCTCCAGTAAATCCAGTAGGATTCTCATCACATCCATCTCTATTGGATTTACCTATTTCCCAAATTTTAGAAACTAGACTGCTCCTGGTTCCAGTGTTAGCCTTTTAGGTGGGAAGATTTGTATTCTTCAGCTGCTCCCAGAAAAATTCAGAAGGAATTTTCAGTTTCACAGAGAGATGCTCATCTGCCTTCATAAACTCTCCCTTCTTATCCCCTGCCCTGCTGAAGATGCATAGAGTTGTACAGAAATGAGAATCTGCTTTTCCCTGTTTTCATCAAGGATGATAGACCTCTCTCTGACAACTGTGTTTAATGTCATGGTAGGAAGGTGCTCCTAAAACTGTTGGAGAAATCTAGCCTGATACCATTCCAGCAGCCACAGCACCTGAAATCCTTTATTCATTTGCAGTATGTGGTGTTTTAATCTCCCTGCTTTTTTTTTCCTCCACTCCTCTGCAGTAAGGTTTTACAATCCCTTAAACAAAAACTTTGGAGATGTGTGGTGGTTTGAAAAGGAAGTGAGTTTTTTTTGGGACTCGGTGGTCAAACCAATGGGTGCTCAGGTTTGAATATTGGCACTGGTTTGGCCACTGAGGACAGGGATCCGCCTCTGAGAACACAGGGGNGATAAATGTTTGTGCAAGTGAAGGGTTGTCAGAAGACGCTGAGAAGAATCCTAGGTGGGAGGAGACGATGGAGTGGCCTTTGGCTGGACTTTTCTTGTATAGCCATGGATGGACCCATTTTATTCCGTGACACAGAGACTGTATCTAGGGAGAGGCGTTGGCTTAGAGCCAAGAGTGGACAGTGAAAGAGTGATGTGAGCAGAGATGGAGAGGAAGATCTCTGTTCTCAAGGCCCTTCAGCCCCAGGGGGTGAAACTGGGGGGGACTGGTGTCCTGAAATTTGAGAGACTGTCGGTTTTTTTTGGAATTGACCAAAGTATCTTTAAAAAGAAAAACCCTAGAAACAGTTCTGGTCCATGCACAGTGGTGAGAGCACTGGACATGGAAGGAAGAAGTCACGGTATGGTGCAAGAGGGACTCCTCTCTCTCCTTGATGTCATGGTGCTGATTACCAGAAGGGTGGTAACAGACTGAGGATTGATTATCTGAGAGGTGGTAACTTGACTGGGAATTTGAGTTTTGTCTCACTGTGTTGTGTTGAGAATTTGGGTGGGGGGAGGAGGAGTGTTTCCAATGTTTTCATCCCCTTCTGTGTGTGTCTTCTTTATATATTGTAAGTAAACAAAGTTTGTTTTTTTTTCTTTTGTTCCAAAGTTAGAACCTGCTTTGCTCTGTTTTTGGTCACATCTCACAGCAGACACCAGAGACAATATATTTTCATGGGGCAGTGGCCTTGTGCCAGCGTCAAACCATGACAAGATGTTATTTGGGGTTGCTCCCTAGGCTGTACTGGATATATGCCAGTTTGTATTCCCTGATGAAACAAGCCACTCTTTTAAAAAAGGCATCATATTTCATTTGGGGGGGTGGGGGGGAAGGGGCGGAAAAAGGAAGGAAAGATGAAGAAATCTTATCTAAGCCACCTGTATTTTATGTGTTGAATTTCCCATCACATTTTCTTGATGAAGATGAAAAGTCATAAAAGAGAATAAGACTTTGCAATTAGATGATGATGCGTGAAAGGATGTGTCTGGATAATGTGACAGATGATCCTAACTTTCATTAATGTGCTTTAATTGGATTAAGCTCTTATGAAAAGCTTTTTCTTGTCTTTCAACACCTTCAGGGCTCTTGGCTGCATGACTTTAATGTACAGAACATCCTGCAAAAGAGCACTTATCCAGCATCACAGAGGTATGCTATACATCCTAAGTTAACATAAACAGTTTATCTCCAGTGACATGGCCCCTAGGATGCCAAAGGGGTGTGGTCCTCAGGGGATAATTGGGCAGTGACAAGATTTGTTGCAGCATTTGGAGCACTAAATCCCTTTACAAACAGAACAGGTTGTTGCAGCAGGGCTGGGAACTGTCAGCACAGATATCAGCTATTTTTAATAAAAGCACAGATTATAGGTGATTGATGAAGGGGCAGCCTCACTGCTGCTGTTAATACTGAGAATTCTATTCCCTGCCTTGTCTCACAGTTTTCAATAGGACTACCTGGGGAGCAAGGTGTTACTGAGGGTAAACCAAAGTGGCAGCCTTGCTCATGAAATGATGGACAGGAGCATAAGAAATATGTGTTTTGCCTTGCCAAAGGCAAAACAGATTTTAGACTCCTTTTTTGTGAATGGAGTTTACTCACACACAGTTTGTTTTTGTTATTTTTTTCTTTTTTTTCTGACCTCTGATTCCATACTTACTCATTTTGACCGCTTTTAAAATCTCAGCACTGGCAGATTCCACACATTGTTCACTGTAGTGGATTTGGGTGCTGCCTATGGGAGGTTAGTGGGTGTGGGGAAGATTACAGAGAAATAACTAAATCCAGGCCTAGAAGTAGGGGTAGAGAGGGAGAAGGGAGCTATGTGCTGGAAGAAAGAGAAAGGAGAGAAGTTTTCTAAAACAAGAAATACATTTCATGTCTCATAAAATACAGCATCTTGTGTTAGCCCATTTTGCTGATTATGGAGTCTTTCTCTTAAGTGGTACACCACCCTCCCCCACTAAATTACATGGTTGAGCGTAAGTTGATGCACATGATGCTGGCAGTGGCAGTGGTACATCTAAGTTGGAGTTGTCATTGTGCATTTCTGAACATGTGGTCTTTTAAAGGTCAAAAAAGCAGGGGCAGCTGGTTTTGAGTATTCTTTCAGTACATAGTCTTTTTGTTCTTGAAAGACTTTTATTCTTTTAATTTGTTTAACATACTTTATTTACAGTAATCCTGGAACTATAAATTCATGGGAAGCTATCAACTATATTGCAGCTACAATACTTTATGCAAAGAATGTTCCCACAGTATGTCTTTAGGGATGTGTCTGGGAGAGAGCCAACAGTTTTGAAATACTTCATATTGATTCATGGCTCTCCAAATGTTATTTTAGTCTTCTAGATCACAGAATGTGGCACACTCAAGATTTATTTATTTTTTCCATATTTTAGCAATGGTTTGTCAGAGGTCTTTGTCCTACTTTTAAAATGACTTTTGCAGCTTCCTTTTTTTTCTTTTATTTACTCACATGGTTCTGGAATAGCTGATTTTACTTTGGGAATATTTTGACTCTTAGTCTTCCCCCTAGTATTAGCAAGAAAAAAGATATTAGAATTTTTGTTCTCTTTTCAAAAGCTTAGATTTGGGGTTTATTTGCTGCTTGGAGGCATAAGTGTGGATGGTAGTAAAACCAAGGTAGAAATAGCTTTGTTCATCTCCCGTCTCATTCTTTGATGTGATTAAGTCTGTTCCTTGCTGGCTTTCAGCCTGTGGAATTTTGTCTTTTTACTGAAGGAGAAATAAATTGTGGTTTAAGGTAACAACCTGTTCGAGCCTAAATTACTTCCTGATGGACAGGATTTTGTAACAGCCTGGTATCATCTGTCAGCTCCATTGAAGGTGATGTTGGGCAGAAAGGCTGATCCCCATTTGAGAAAAAGTGCACAGAGCAAAGTTACAGACACATGGACAACCCAAAGTTGAATATTTCACATTTACTACATTTTTTTTTTTGTGAAAAGACTGTTCTCTTGCCACCAACATTTACTAAATCCATGACTTTGTATAACCTTAATAATTCTGTGTAGCCTGCATGTTATTACAACTTTAGAACTGGAAAACAGAAATAGAATAGCAAGTTGTCAACTCTGAGGTCCAGACACCTGTTATACAAATTATATAAATTCCTTAAAATGTTTAGGTGGATATGTTTATGTAGAAAATACTCTGGCCACCCCTGTCTTATACCTAGATGTCTACTTTGAGCATTTGCACAAGAAGAAAACCCACTAAAAACCAGAAAAATGCCCTTCACAAAGTCTTTCTTTGCCATAACAAAGCCATAAAGAAACAAATCCCATGGGTTTTTTTGTCTTCCTTTCTAGGTCACCTTTAGCTAACTTCATGTTGCTTTACTCACTGACCTCAGTGACAGTCTGCTTCAGGCTGAAATGGTTTTCCTCTTCAAGCTGCAATTTTTTTCATTAATAAATTCACTAAGGTCAGACATTAGTAACAAAAATACATACATGTTTGTAGCAATCAGCAGTGCTGTGGCAGTGCTTTATGAAAGCACTGCTTATCAGCATAATGGAGTGGTGGCAGCCTGTGTCATGTTGTGGAGTGATGGTACGTGGAACTACAGCCTCACAAAAAGAGCAGGAGGTGAATATTGGCTTGGAATTAACATCTCTTGTACACCTCTAATTGAAGTTAGTATTCCTCCCTGGGATCATGACCTGACCTTGCTCTGAGCAGTGGTGTTCAGTGTGTTAATGGCTCATTTGAGGGCACTCATGTTGTTCCAAAGCAGCCCAAGCTCAAGCTGTCTTCTAATCCCACCTGCCTTCACAGTAGAAGGTGGAACCTTGTAACCTGTGATTGATGTTCTCATTTTTTATCTTATCCTTCCTCCATTCATCTCTGAACATGTAGTATTTTTTTCCTGGCCATTTAGGCCTGTGTCCCCCCAATGTGGAAGAAGAGGTGGTATGCAAAATAATGCAGAACCAAAGAAAAAAAACTAACATTTGTAGCAGCGGCAGATCAATTTATTTTTCTGTTTATATAATAGAATGGCTCTTGTGGTACAGGCAGAAAGTTGGTAACCTAACAAGAGCTTAAATTTATGTAGCTTAAGCTTCTTTGTTGTTGGAGACTCCCTTGACCACCTCCAACACCTGAAATGGGGTGAACTTGAGGTGTGAAGACGACCCTCTCAACAAAGAATCACAAACTCAATGGATCAGTTGGTTGAAAAAGAGTCCCATCAATTGCAGCCTTTGACCAAACATCATCATGTCATCTAGACCACAGCACTAAGTGCCATGTCCAGTCTTTTCTTAAACACCTCAAAGGATGGTGACTCCACCACCTCCATGGGCAGCACATTTCAATGTTTAATCACCCTTTCTCTGATGAAATTCTTCTTCATGTCCAACCTCAACCTCCTCTGGCATCATTTGAAGCCATTTCTTGTTGCCTGAGACCTCCACCTGGCTAGGACCTCCTTTCAGGGAGTTCTATAGAGCAATAAGATCTCCCCTGAACCTCCTTTTCTCCAGGCTAAACAATCCTAACTCCCTCAGCCATTCCTCATAGGATTAACTCCCCAAACCCTTCATGAGCATCATTGTCATTCTTCAGTATCTCAATGTCTTTCCTGAATTGAGGCTTCCAGAACTGGATACAGTGCTTGAGGTATGCCCTCATCATTGTGTGCAAATGTTTAACCTGGTGCTTGCAGTTGTTTCTGAGCTTTCTGATTCTACTTTTTTTTATACTGTTTACTTTGTTGAACTGCAGAGATTTGCTGGGTCTAAACTAGATCACAGGGTCACAGAATCAAAGAATAGTTTGCATTGGAAAGGACTTTAATGATTCTCTAGTTTCAACACCCCACCATGGACAGGGAAACCTTCCACTTAGACCAGGTTTCTCAAATCCCCATCCACCCTGGCCTTGAACACTTCCATGGATGGGACATCCACAGCTGCTTTGGGCAACCTGTTCCAGTGCCAAAATGAAGGGGAACTCCATTATGTGCAGAAAGTCCATGGGATATATACAGTTTGGAAGTGCCTTCCCTCTAATTTTCTTTAACTGAGCAGGCTAAAAGTCTTCATTGTATTTAAACAAATGGGAGTAAATTCAGAGTGGCAATGTATCCAAAGCCACCATAGAACAAAGGCCCTTTTGGAAACCAAATCTTTAAGAAGAGTGTTTAAGAGGAAGACTCCTGTTGCTAGTTCTCTGAAATAATGCTTTGGAAAGGAGTGGCAGAGAAGGTAGGTAATGCTTGCAAGCTTCAAAGCTCCCTGTCTCTGTTGAGAGGTAACAAAATCACCTGAATTCTCTGCATCATTCTGGCCTCTCTGCTCCCTAGTTTGGAGCCAAACATATGGTGATTAGTTGTGGGCTACATCCTCCAAACTGGCAGGACAGGAATGCTCTCTGCCAGATTATCTGCCCCATTCTTTCTGCCACTTTCAGGGAGCACGTATGATATTGGCCTTGTGCTGATATTTGAGTAGGCTCAGACTTTTTTTTATAGCTCAAATCAGGAGAGCCATTGGAGCATTCCAAACAGCTATGAACCTGAGCCAATTGCAGACAAATTAGGAGTGAAAGAAGAAGAGTTACATCTGCCAGGTCAAGCTGGGTGCAAATCAACTTTGGTGCTGCTGAAGTGGAAGTCGAACTTCTCATGAGAAAACAGCTCTCTCTTCTGTGTCCTCCTCCCGAGGTCTGTGTGAGTCAGCCCTAGTGGTATGTGGTTTACAGTACTGAGTTAAAAAATAACAAGAATCCCGAGGAGATAAAGATGCTTATTATAGAGCCCTTGTATTTCCAAGCTGTGTTTTCTCCCCAGGGCAAAATGTTAACAAGTGACAGTGGTCAGCCTGAATAGCAATTTAAAAGTATTCTTTTATCTGAAGAAAGATGTCAAAAAACTGACTTCATCAAAAATCCATTTACTTTCAAGTATTTTACTCCTACATTATTGATAGTGTTTCTTTCTTAGAGTATTATTTACACATAAATATAATCTTTCCCTTTCTTCCTAATTAGTCCGTGCCAGCTCAGGGACTCTTCTGAGTTCTGGATACCATCTGTGGAAAGAGCTGGGCATGGAGTTTGGTGCTTTTTACTGGAAAAAATCAGAATGTGTACTTCAACTTGATGCGTGCTTTATGTGTGTGTGCTGGATTTTCTCTGCTCACTTTTTCAGCATGTCAGTGACTTAGAGCTTATTATCGTACTTAGAGCTTCTTATCTTGGACTTGTACTGGTGCAAGCTAATTTAAATACAGTTATTGCCCTGAGNTTCTGTTTATATAATAGAATGGCTCTTGTGGTACAGGCAGAAAGTTGGTAACCTAACAAGAGCTTAAATTTATGTAGCTTAAGCTTCTTTGTTGTTGGAGACTCCCTTGACCACCTCCAACACCTGAAATGGGGTGAACTTGAGGTGTGAAGACGACCCTCTCAACAAAGAATCACAAACTCAATGGATCAGTTGGTTGAAAAAGAGTCCCATCAATTGCAGCCTTTGACCAAACATCATCATGTCATCTAGACCACAGCACTAAGTGCCATGTCCAGTCTTTTCTTAAACACCTCAAAGGATGGTGACTCCACCACCTCCATGGGCAGCACATTTCAATGTTTAATCACCCTTTCTCTGATGAAATTCTTCTTCATGTCCAACCTCAACCTCCTCTGGCATCATTTGAAGCCATTTCTTGTTGCCTGAGACCTCCACCTGGCTAGGACCTCCTTTCAGGGAGTTCTATAGAGCAATAAGATCTCCCCTGAACCTCCTTTTCTCCAGGCTAAACAATCCTAACTCCCTCAGCCATTCCTCATAGGATTAACTCCCCAAACCCTTCATGAGCATCATTGTCATTCTTCAGTATCTCAATGTCTTTCCTGAATTGAGGCTTCCAGAACTGGATACAGTGCTTGAGGTATGCCCTCATCATTGTGTGCAAATGTTTAACCTGGTGCTTGCAGTTGTTTCTGAGCTTTCTGATTCTACTTTTTTTTATACTGTTTACTTTGTTGAACTGCAGAGATTTGCTGGGTCTAAACTAGATCACAGGGTCACAGAATCAAAGAATAGTTTGCATTGGAAAGGACTTTAATGATTCTCTAGTTTCAACACCCCACCATGGACAGGGAAACCTTCCACTTAGACCAGGTTTCTCAAATCCCCATCCACCCTGGCCTTGAACACTTCCATGGATGGGACATCCACAGCTGCTTTGGGCAACCTGTTCCAGTGCCAAAATGAAGGGGAACTCCATTATGTGCAGAAAGTCCATGGGATATATACAGTTTGGAAGTGCCTTCCCTCTAATTTTCTTTAACTGAGCAGGCTAAAAGTCTTCATTGTATTTAAACAAATGGGAGTAAATTCAGAGTGGCAATGTATCCAAAGCCACCATAGAACAAAGGCCCTTTTGGAAACCAAATCTTTAAGAAGAGTGTTTAAGAGGAAGACTCCTGTTGCTAGTTCTCTGAAATAATGCTTTGGAAAGGAGTGGCAGAGAAGGTAGGTAATGCTTGCAAGCTTCAAAGCTCCCTGTCTCTGTTGAGAGGTAACAAAATCACCTGAATTCTCTGCATCATTCTGGCCTCTCTGCTCCCTAGTTTGGAGCCAAACATATGGTGATTAGTTGTGGGCTACATCCTCCAAACTGGCAGGACAGGAATGCTCTCTGCCAGATTATCTGCCCCATTCTTTCTGCCACTTTCAGGGAGCACGTATGATATTGGCCTTGTGCTGATATTTGAGTAGGCTCAGACTTTTTTTTATAGCTCAAATCAGGAGAGCCATTGGAGCATTCCAAACAGCTATGAACCTGAGCCAATTGCAGACAAATTAGGAGTGAAAGAAGAAGAGTTACATCTGCCAGGTCAAGCTGGGTGCAAATCAACTTTGGTGCTGCTGAAGTGGAAGTCGAACTTCTCATGAGAAAACAGCTCTCTCTTCTGTGTCCTCCTCCCGAGGTCTGTGTGAGTCAGCCCTAGTGGTATGTGGTTTACAGTACTGAGTTAAAAAATAACAAGAATCCCGAGGAGATAAAGATGCTTATTATAGAGCCCTTGTATTTCCAAGCTGTGTTTTCTCCCCAGGGCAAAATGTTAACAAGTGACAGTGGTCAGCCTGAATAGCAATTTAAAAGTATTCTTTTATCTGAAGAAAGATGTCAAAAAACTGACTTCATCAAAAATCCATTTACTTTCAAGTATTTTACTCCTACATTATTGATAGTGTTTCTTTCTTAGAGTATTATTTACACATAAATATAATCTTTCCCTTTCTTCCTAATTAGTCCGTGCCAGCTCAGGGACTCTTCTGAGTTCTGGATACCATCTGTGGAAAGAGCTGGGCATGGAGTTTGGTGCTTTTTACTGGAAAAAATCAGAATGTGTACTTCAACTTGATGCGTGCTTTATGTGTGTGTGCTGGATTTTCTCTGCTCACTTTTTCAGCATGTCAGTGACTTAGAGCTTATTATCGTACTTAGAGCTTCTTATCTTGGACTTGTACTGGTGCAAGCTAATTTAAATACAGTTATTGCCCTGAGGAAAGTTGAGAGATAATTTCATAGTTACTGCTAAAGGGACAGTCACCAACCAGCTGTATGTCATGCATTTGATGCCCTAACTGGTAAGTCAGTGATAAGGTGCCCCATAGTCCTGTAATTCCTGTTAACCACTCAAGCTGGGTAACATGGGCTCACTTAGCTGCACCTTTTTTTCTGAGAGCTACCATTCCCCAAGGCTGAGGAAAACTGAGAACCAGTGCATCAAAGCCATAAAATCAGATTGACCAGTTCCCCTTTTATGTGACCTGTTTTGCTTCCCATGTGTCCTACATTTCTGCTAATATAAAGCTGGAAGCCAGATGCAAAATGGGATGCTATTTGTGCTGCTCCCCTGGGATAGCAATAATTCTGTAGAGTAAATGGCAAGGACTTTTGCCCTTGCTATTGTGGGAGTAGGACTGAGCTGTGTGTTCTGTAGTGAGCATCCATGTAGGATCTTCTGTTCCTTCCTCAGCTTCTGAGTACTTTTGTTTCCCCTCTAATGCCACACCAGCTACTGATAGGATTTTATAAAGCATACAGTTTTGTTAAAATCTTGTAAGAAGTTTTCTGAAGTGAATTTCTCTTTCCCTGAACAATCCCAGAGAAGCAAAATGAAGCCATCTGATGGGTGTAAGAGTCAGTAGGGTTGGGAATGACAAGACTATGTAGAGCTCAAATTTAACTCTAGATATACATCAAGATCTGATTACTTAGGGTTCTTGGAAATGCCTCTGCCCGAATTAAGGTGGAAATGACGGTATGGATTTTATTTGATAGTAAATATGGTGGGGGGTGGAGAGAGAGACAGAGAGAAATAGAAAATAGGTAGAAAGTACAGAAAGATAGTAACAGGGACATGATAAGGAAAATATCACCACTCTGTGGATCCCAATAATGCTCCATTGATCCTCTCCAGCTAATTTTCCTGGTGGTGGAGGTCCCCCCGAAAAGCACAGGATCCCATGGGTTAATCCACACTCAGGCCAGGTGGGAATGCCCAGGCACCACCCTGGGTGTGGGGGGAGTTTGCCATTGTCTCCTACAGCAGACCCTGGGTTTGCTGCATCCCGGGCAGTCCTGTGGTGCAAGGCCTCAGGAATGACTCTGGGCACTTCGGGGGCCTCTGATGGATTGGGGCACCCCTGGGGTGACATCCTCAGGGAATTCCTGCTGGGGGTTCCACAGCCGGTTCCCGGGAGGGAGGATGGGTTCACTGCCCCTGAGCAGAGGTTACAACACCCCCAAACTTCCTCCCCAACCCGAGCTGGGGGCAAATCTGTGCAAGCCTGCTCCCAGCAGACGGCTCTGGAGGCTGTGGCCTCCCCCACCCCACAGCAAGCCAAAGATGATTCTTAGCACTGGTGCTGGGTTTGGCTCACATTCTTTTCCTTGTTTGCATGTTTGTTTCAGGTGATTGAAGAATGGGATTTCCCCTTATTGAATCTCAGCAGTTTGGCTTTCAGTCCAAAGTCTCAGTCAGGTATCTTCAGGGAGGCTTCCGTGGTTGTTGCTTCTTTATACAGTTTTTATTATAATGAGCAGAACTTCATATCAATGTTTGAGGTGTGAACTGTTTCAGTCTCTGACAATATAGAAGACCACAATGTCAGAAGTCTCATTGGAAGATGCAGAGAAATGTGCCTGCAAAGGTGAATTAGTCCAAATATTTTTGCAATAATAATAATAATAACAATAATAATAATAAAACTAAAAGTTCTATGTAATAGTATTTCTTCTAAACATATGTAATGCAATAGACATTTTTCTGCTCAAAAATTCAACCTTCATATAATTAATGTAAGTACAGTCATGTGAGGCTCTTCTTATGAAGCAAAACAACTGGAGTTAAAAGCATTCTTCTTAAACATGCTATTTCTGGAGCTGACCACAATTTTATATGCAGAAGTTTGGAAATTTATACTTTATATAAACACAGAGTGAGCTCCCATGAGTAGGATACAAGAGGGCTGAAGACATCTTAATTTCAGATTTAACTGAATCTTGTCCACAAACAAAAATACCTATATTAGATTCTTCTCTTTACAAAGATCATGTTTTTCTCCTGGAAATTACAGCAATTATGTTAGTAGAGTTGAAACCAGCTTCCAAGCAACTCCTAACAAATTTGTCTCAAAGCTATTTTATCTAAAATTATATAAAGTAACCATTTCATGGATATGAGATTCCTAGCAACGAGGATGTAGCAGATTACCCTTTCATTATACCGGGGGGAGACGAGGTGTGGGATTTGGAATGGGGTGGGTCCGACCCAGAATTGTCCAGAATGTCAACAAAAAGAGATCTATCATTTTGAAGTAATTTGAACTTACATCCAGATGCCTTTGGTATGAAGTCTCCTGCAGATTTTTCTGATTTTTATTGAAGGATGTGCTTCAGCCTGAAAAATTTGAAGGCTATATTACTTTCTTCTGTTAGCGCTGGTACACCCTTGGAACAACCTTCCTACTGGTCCTCTGTCTCCAGTGATGGCTCCTTGAACCCACCACAGCTGAACACAGATCACAGTAGTAGTAGAAATATTTTTATTTGAGAGCTATCAAAGAAAAATATATAGAAAAAATGATGTTTTCACTGGAGAAAACATTCTTAAAAGTAGACATAAATAGTTTTTATATGTATATTGTTTAATAGGTGGAAGGGTCCTTTAATACTATATGCAAAACTTCTGCAGAGCTTCTAAAATAAGTCACTGTGGGCTACATGAAGAACTCATGTGTGGACACTACAAATGACCCAAGAAGTTAGGAATAGGTTGCAGTAGAAACACAGGCTGTATCCTGTTTCCTGCTTCCTCCTCTACCAATAGCAGGATTTTGCTCTGTTGGCTGTGCTGTCCCATCCATCACATCCCATGTATAGTCACAGCCCGCCTGCCTCTTTTCCTCTTTCCTTTAACCACCATTACAAGGGAAAACTGACTATTTTATATTGTTATCTCTCCTTTTTACCACAGTTTTCTCTAAGGACAGGATCAGGATAGAAGAGGAAGTCTGAATTCATTTACTTATCTTTCATCACAGACACTGGAAGCAGTCCTGCCTCCCAATCAGTATTTCTCCTATGGCACAGAAACTCGTCTAAGCAAAACTCTTTATAAGTTGTTCTTGAGATGAGTTTTGAAGGGAAGAATGTGCTGTTCTAGGCAGTTCTAGAAAGAAGTGATTTGCAGACAGGCTTTTCTTCTGTAGACAATGAAGTAAGCTCTTTCTTTGCCCATGTAATTGACTCAAGGTGGCCTGTCTGGCAAACACTGAAGGGGGAGCAATTAGAGTGTGTAGTTTATGTGTTGAAAATCTGAACACAAGCTTGAAAATACAGCTTTCACAGGCAGAATGATGAGAAACTCTTTGAAGAACAACATTGAAAATTATCGAGCCTTCAAGTACATGCTTCAGCATCTTCCTTATGTCTGTCCTGCCATGCTAGCTTCATGCAATGTTATGTTCTTCCAGAAGAAAACAAGCGTGTTACAGCTGGGTCCAATTATCTTAACTACAGGGTGACTATACACATAAATATTGCCCATTTCCATTTAGTTAAATGAGTTATTTAAAAAACAAACTAACAAAAAAAGAACCATGGTGTCTGTACTCTGCTTCACCATTTGTTCCTGTTTGCTCACATCTGTGGAGCTCAGTTCACATGATCCACACCAATCAGAGGCCAATAGTATTTGATCAAAGAGAGCTTTGCAGAAATAAAAGGCACAATAGAAAGACTGTGCTGGATAAAGGAATAAAATATTCCTCCTGGAACAATTTATTTTTTTAAATAATACTAAAAATGAAGACAACTGTTCAAAGAAGAATGCCTTTTTTCTTTCAGATAAGGGTAATAGAAAATGCTCCAACATTTTGGACCTGAGTGACCTTTATCAAAGTCAAAGGCTTCTGGCCACAGTGAGTTATCAAGGCAAAGCCTGTATGCTGTGTACTGTCCTTGATAAAGGTCACGTGAGACTAAATGTCAAACTATTTTCATCTCTTTACCTTAAGTAAAAACACTGTTTTATCTACTAAGCTGTCTTGATTCATTTAGTGTTTTAAAGAATTATTTGGGTCCAGCATGCCCAAGGGAGTTTTTTTGTTAGTTTATAACAAATGAGATGCTGAATTTGGAACAGGCAGCACCCTGGAGCACCTGCTTTGTGCATTAAAGAGTAAAGTCAGGCTCATTGTCCATCCCTGTTCACAACTCACCTTGCTCTTTTAGAAGTCAAGTGAGAACAAAGAAGAAAGCTTCAGGAGAAAGTCAGGCACTCGTGAACTACAGAGAGTAGCATGGCATTAATATACAGTTAGTCTTTTTTTGGGCTGTCATCTATAAATAGTTTCACCAGAGGCCAGTTTTCTCTCATATATGATTCTCCTCCAGTGCAGGTACAATTCCTCTTGCCAGGTGTGGCCTGCTCTATCAGTTGTCCTCACAGGTTTCTTAGGAACTTAACTACAGGCTTTTTTGCACCTGAGGAACAGACCGTGCTCAATTTTCCAGCCACTCTTTATCAGTAGCTGGGCTGGAGATGTGAGGAGTGAGTGAACATATTTGTAGCTTTTTCTTTGAGATAATATTTTTCTAAAGAATTTCTGGTTGTTTAAGTACAAGTAATGCACATTATTTAATATTTTCAGTGGCTCTGGACAGGTAGCTCAGTACCTGAGGGGGGACTACAAGGGAGCTGGAGAGGCATTTTTCACTCACAGATAGAACATTCTAGAGGGACCCAGAAAGATCATAGGAAAGATGACATCCTTAATAGAAGGCAAGCTAGACTGTAACAGGCCATGACTGGCACCATTTGACTCTGTTTTCTTGGATTGTCACTTCTTACCTGAGAGAAGGGGCCGACCCTCACCTTTTGGGTAGTTGTAGAGAGCAGTGAGGTCACCCTGTGTTTCATTTTCTCCAGGCTAAACACTCCCAGGTCCCTCAGCCCCTCATCCTCAGACTTGTGCTCCAGATTCTTCTCGAGCTCTACTGCTCTTGCTGGACATGCTCCCTCACCTCAGGCTAAGAGTGATGTGCACAGCAGGGTCAATAGTGCTTGACTGTCGGCTTGAATCCCAAATTAGCTCATTCTTCAGGCTAAAAGAAGGCAGGATTATACTAAATATTAGGAAGAAATTCTTCTCTGTGAGGTTGGTGAAGTACTGAAACAACTTGTCCAGAGAAATTGTGGCTGTCCCATCCTTGGATGTGTTCAAGGCCAGGTTGGATGGGGCTCTGAGCAATATCATCTAGTGGAAGGTGCTCCTGCTACTAGGAGGGGGTTAGAACTCAAACAATTCCATGATTCTATGATAAAGAGGTATAACCTCAGAAACTGCCAGAATCTGGGTGTTTCCTGGAGTGAACAGTGGAGATGGAACCTTTTTAGCATCAGTCTTGTAGCAATTGGAGATTTTCAGCATAATAGTTATGAAAAGCAAAGAAAAGATTTTGGGGTAGCTCTCTGAAGAATGAGTCCTTGGAACACAACAGGACCCTGAGAAGCACCTGAGAAAAAAAACCTGATGCCATGTTTTCCTGCACCAGATAAAACATTCAGCTTCAGATGAATGACGGGGCAGGAAAAACGCAACTGCTGAAAGAGCAGGAAAGGATAAAGTTCTTGCCTAGTTCTTCCTTGTAAACTTCCTGCAGCATTTTGCAGTCAGTGTGGGGAAAAAGGCTTTGCTTTGCTCTGTTACCAGCAAGTTTCTGCTAACAGTTGTGTTTATGCCAAAGGAAGATTAGCTTTTCCTGATGGCCTCTCTGACATGGTTCACCAGAACCCAGGCTAGCTCACAGCACACCGGCTCCACGGAACAGCTGAGGTGGGGGTTTGTGCACTCAGCTGAACCTTAGGAGCAAAGGTTCCTAAGCACAGTCAGTCTCACTGCATCCAGGGCTCAGGTGAAGAAGAAAGAGAGAAACTCTCCAAGGCTCAAGTTCCAACTGGGATGACTTATTAGGGTTGAATAGGACAGACACAAAGAGAGCGCCATGCAGCTCTGTGCACAGGATTTTATACGGGTACAAAACAAAGGGCAGGTACAACACATTATCCAATGGGGTTAAGTTGGGGTGTAGTTGAAGGGTTGGGTCACGGGTCTTGGGACAAATCAGGGTAAGCGGGAGGAGGGAAGGGGTCCCAGGATTGGTTCTGGGGAGGATTAACATAGAAGTATCTGGAACAGAGGCGGAACGAGGGGCCGGGCAACTGAGATTGACAGGGAAGGTATCGGAACAGCGGCGGGAAAAGCCACAGAGGGAAACGGGGGAGGACGCTACTCGGGAACAAATCAACTTGGGGATGCACATAGGGGCGCAGGCTCCGGCGGGCAGCAGGACAGCTGCCCGCACACAGCACAACGCTGTCTGCCCGCCGGAGCCGCGCCGGGGCTGGGGGAGCGCCCAGAGCGAAAACTAAGATAAACATAAGTTGCNCAAGTTCCAACTGGGATGACTTATTAGGGTTGAATAGGACAGACACAAAGAGAGCGCCATGCAGCTCTGTGCACAGGATTTTATACGGGTACAAAACAAAGGGCAGGTACAACACATTATCCAATGGGGTTAAGTTGGGGTGTAGTTGAAGGGTTGGGTCACGGGTCTTGGGACAAATCAGGGTAAGCGGGAGGAGGGAAGGGGTCCCAGGATTGGTTCTGGGGAGGATTAACATAGAAGTATCTGGAACAGAGGCGGAACGAGGGGCCGGGCAACTGAGATTGACAGGGAAGGTATCGGAACAGCGGCGGGAAAAGCCACAGAGGGGAACGGGGGGGGACGCTACTCGGGGACAAATCAACTTGGGGATGCACATAGGGGCGCCGGCTCCGGCGGGCAGCAGGACAGCTGCCCGCACACAGCACAACGCTGTCTGCCCGCCGGAGCCGCGCCGGGGCTGGGGGAGCGCCCAGAGCGAAAACTAAGATAAACATAAGTTGCAACACCTCTCCAGTCAGCCATCGTTTCCTCCCTTTTCCTCTTTTCCCACTGATTACCTTTGTCCTCAGCAGAGATTCTGTTCAGGCTTGATTTGGGATATAAGTTCAATGTGGTAGTTATTTTGATCAAATTAGCGATTTATCTGGATTTGCAAAATGTCAGGGTGTCTTACGTGCTTCATTTTGTCCAAGCCTGAATTTATGTTCGTTTGCCACTTGACTTTAGGAACGTGGCATTCTCTTATTCTGATATGTGAAGGGAGTCCTCAGTTAAAATATATAACATAATTGTGAATTATCCATTAATAAAATCTCTAGGTGGGGGTAAACTGTTCCTGAGAGGAACAGAGCAAGGTATTCCAGGAAAATCAGAACGAATTTTCAGTGTTATTTAGAACTTGCTTTGAGAAATCACTTATTTTCTTAATCATGATTCACATAGTTTTCCATTTCATTTGCAATCTCCCTCTTTCTGTGGTTCTTGATTTCTGCTGAACTCGAAAATTAAAATTAGTACCTACATGACAATTCAGTTATAAAATACTTAATGCTGAAGCCAGAATTATCAAAGTTGGCTGTTACTAGTCTAATTCAGTTCTGATTTAATCAATGCTACTGGCTCATCAGGTTAGAATTGGACTTGCACAAGCTGCATTTAAAAATACCGTCCTGAAACATCAGTTGTACTAGTTTGAAAGCAAACCAGTGGGGAATCCCAAGTCAGAACTACAATTTAATAAGAAAGTTAAAATTCAATAGTACAAAAACACTGACAGAGTTGGGATACAACCTGACAGACTCCCTGTTGGTCAGGGTGTTGGTAGCAGTCCCATTAAATGGTGGCTGCAGTCCTTCTGGAGTGACAGATGTGGTTCTGTTGAAGCAGTGATCCTGCAGAAGGGTTTGGTCTTCCTCTGGGAATCCAGTGGAAAAAGGCTGACTGGGGTGTTCCAAATCTCAGATTCTATCCAGGTAGGAATTCTTGGCTCCTTCCCCTGGGTGGAGCATCTCACAATGGGATGATGAAATTTTATCAGTCGTTGATTAATGACAGTGGCCCATTAACAGAAGATATCCCCTGGAGGGAGGATGGGTCATGGAAGAGATAAAGAAAACTGCTCTACCTGATGGGGCAGTTTTAACAAATGGTGATAGAGTATATATTTTTGTTACATCTCACACTGTAACCTTAAACAACAGTATATAGAGATTTATTCTAGAGAATAAATAGAATTCCTGCTGCAAACAAAAAAAAACAAAACAAAACAAAACAAACAAACAAAAAAAAAAAAACAAAAAAAGAGAAAGGTAGGATTGCAGTACAAGGTGCAAGTCCATCCCTTACTAAGTAAGACAAGTATAGCTAATAGTACACTCGTGATTTTAGATTTAGTTTGCATTCACCTACCTTTGAAATAATGGCATATAGAATTGTTTAAAGTCACATATCTGATAAATCTCATGACTGTCCAATAAAGTTGAAGAAATAAAATTTACAAGAGCCTGTAGTAGCATTGTCTAGTATGTTGAGACAAGACAAAAATAAAGACAAGTAAATGGAGTGTCATTTAGACAATATTTATGCTTTCAGAATATTTTGCTGTTTCTTTTGGAGGAACTTCTATCTGTCTACATCTAGTTTGGTTATATCAGCTATGATAAGAGGTCTGGACTCATTTATACTAAGATTGCACAAGCTAGGGAGTCTTTTTGCTATGAAAAAGAGTATACTATATAAGCTTCCTTTTCCCTCTTGGAACAGGATGTGACCCTCTCCTTATACTCTCCATTAAAGACAGCCTGTCTGAGGAAAGCAGTGAGCCTGGAAAGTTTCTGGGGTAGGAATCTTGTTTGGGTAGTGGGGAGATTGTCTAACTCTAAGGCATGGGCTAACTTAACCACTGCAAAAACACGTGTT
This sequence comes from Sitta europaea, assembly GCA_013400255.1. Taxonomy (NCBI): domain Eukaryota; kingdom Metazoa; phylum Chordata; class Aves; order Passeriformes; family Sittidae; genus Sitta; species Sitta europaea. The sequence goes on from VXBS01010285.1 coordinate 23,191, forward strand.
GGGCATGGTGAATGCAAAAGGGGATTTTTGTTACACAAAACAGGTCCAGGGAACTGCTTTGCATGATACCAAAGGAAGTTACTATATGACAAGTAAATTGCTCAAAAAAAAAAAAAAAAAAAAAAAAAAAAAAAAAAAAAAAAAAAAAAAAAAAAAAAAAAAAAAAAAAAGAAAAGATTATACAAAAGACCTTTGTGTGTCTCCCAGGGCAGCACTGTGTCAGGATGCTTCTACAACTGAAAGTTCTTCTGTAATAACCCAAGAGAAAGAACATTGGTTCTTCATTGATTTAACTATGTGGTTGCAAAAGATTTTAAGGTAATTGAAAATTGCCTAAGATTTTACCATTTGATAGTGCTAGTTGTGGCTGGTTGTCTAAAGATCACAGGAATGTCTCAAATCCAAATGTTCAACCTAGTCTCCTGGGTTGTCTGTTCATGTTTCAACAATAAAGCAACAATTACAGCAGTGCAAAAAACACAATCAGATTTCACTTTATCCTTCCTACTTTGGAAATCATTAATGTAGATAGACATTTTCAGTTTACTGCTTGCAGATACGATATCAAAGATAGATCTTCACCATCATCAAGAAGCATATTCACAGAAAAATTACATTAAATAACAATAAGAAAGATAATTTTTTCCATGTGTGTGGTCTGCATTTTAAGGCAAAGTGCCAAAATTAGTTGCATTTCTGGCATCTAAGGATGAGTTTTTTGGAAGATCTAAGTGATGAACTGCTTGATTTTTACCAGAGACAGTAAGTTTTTGTTACTGATAAGTGAGCATAATCAAGTAGTGTTAAATGCTTTTGGAAATTCCACCTGTCCTTCAGTATAGTCTAGTGTGACTTAAATTACATATATTAATTTACTGTGTCCTACTTTTACCGTGAGCTAGTTTAGTGATTGTTTTTTCACACCTATGCAAGTTTGAGTGTTTTTTTTAATAAGTATCAACAATGGCTTTAAAACTGTCTCTTATTTTCTTTGTCCCATTCCAAAAATAAGACTTTTTCTCCTAAATCATTTGGGTATTTAATGAATCAGCATTTCCCTCCTCTCACTTCTCCCTATTTAAAGAATGTAATCTATTTGCTGAGTCCACTTTGGATCTAACTATTCCCGTTTTTCAGAAAGGGCTTTATTTTGAGCCTCAATTCTTCACATAAACAAAATTAAATGACAAAATGCTTCAAATGTAACACACAAGACAGGACAAGCCATATTCTTACTGTCTTGAAGTATAACAAAATGGTTTATTAGCATCTGTAACTTCAGTCACAGATTAATTTCTGAAAGTAATGCCTTATTCAGCAAGACTTCAACATTGTCTGACTGGTGTTTTTATGCTGCAATCCAAAGTGCACTCAGCCTCCTGGAGAGGCTCCTGAATCCATCAGCAGGGTTTGGATAATGACCAAAGAACGATGTGTGGTTAGGTAGGACACTCTGCCAGAGTGGAACAAGGCTATAGTCTCCACAACAGGATGAATTGGCAGTCAGGTCTATAAAGAATTCTTTAATAATATTACTTTTGGCTGAGTCCCTGTGACCTCCCCTTTTTTTCATTTTCTATAGTACTCATTCTGGCAGAGGTCAATAAATTCTTGGTTCCCACAAATTTTCTTAAAGTATCACATTTAAAAAAAAGTTTTGAAAGAATGAACTGCCCCAGAAAGGATTTAAATCCTTCCTTTTTCTTCAGACACATATTCAAACTCTGAGACAATTAAACATGGATGGAGGAAGAAAGTAAATAGCAGTGTCAATAACATGGAAAAGTATCTTCAGATAATATGGGATCCTATTCTAAAGGACACCTGATATGATTTCAATCTTAAAGGTCTTTTATTTCAATGTGATTTAATTTATTTCTCTTCATCTGTGAAAAAATATTTAGAAAGGAGAATTGATCAAGAAGGTTAAAGTGTTAGATTTTGTAATTTAAAACAACTCCTATTGCTAAATACTTTACAGCTGTAATAGCATATGAAAAAAAGAAGAATTATTTTTAGATGCAGTTGAATATATAGGCAAAAGTGCTAGTTTACAACAAAAAAGATTGGTGAAAGTATAGATCATATTGATTTTTACTGTTCTATGATGTGCAGAAAACTTTCACTCATGTATGTAACCCAGTGGAATATGGTAGATAAAGAAATTAGGACTTTACTAAAAATAGTGGGTTTTTGTTTGGTTTGTTTCCTGTCAAAAACAATTTAAAAAAAATCTTCTTGAAATGTTAACAGTATAATTTGTGAAAGGAACAGCACATAAGTGGACTCTACATCTGGCTCAGATTCAGTATTTGTAAGCATTAATTCCACACATCAGTAGCTTTTTCTAGACTTGTTAATGTCACTCGCATAGTAACACCTAAGATGTCCTTAAGTACTTGGCTATTGCAAGGTAAGAATATTCATTCACATTTAATGATTTTGGGCATTCTCTCTCTTTTTTTTTAACTTCACAGAATCTTTTGACTTCAAAGATTAAGACTGTTATGAGCTGGTTTTCATTAATGGCTAACCAAATGCCTGTTCCTGAATGTGTCATCTGCTGTTGGTATAAAGCAGAGCAGAAATAGTCCTGTTGGTGTTTTGAGACACTATCTGAACTGGAAAAATGTACTAAAAGTAATCTGACATAAAAAAAAATTTCATTATTAACTGCCCACTTTTAATACTGGGCTGTGAGACAGACATTGATTTTTATAAAAATGTACTGGTTATTTAAATGTGTGGTCCATTTATGACTAGACCTGGAAATACTAATGGGCTTTAAAAATGTAATGGAGCGTCCCTTTTGAAATAGTCCCTAAAGAGCCACTCATTTTAATGTGTGCAAGAAAGTAATTACAAATTTGAGGCAATAGATAGATCAGATTTAATGTGTTTGCATCAGATTTAAAGTGTCTAGAATGGCAAGAACCACAAAACTGTATCCTAGAAGTGTCAATTCAACTAATTATTTTTTCTGAGCTACAGGTGCATGTGAAAACATATATCTTAAGATTACAGGCAATGTAGAAAATTTTGTTTGGTTTCTTAAAAACCATGACTCTTATCACACTGTGGAGATGTAAGCTTCATAAATATTATTTTTCTTAGGCACTCTAATAAACTAGCTAAGACCTCATTTTTTTTACTGTGTGTCTACTAATATCCAGTTGTTGCTTCACACCTTAGCAATAATTGCATTCAAGGATGCCAAAACATTGCTCTACAGAATCAAAATTGCTTGGTAAACATTGCTTTGTGATTTATTTGGATGGTTTTCCTAATAAAAAGTGGAACTATAAATGTTTTATTTTGTTTTATAGCCTTAAATTAGAATTAATAAATACTTAATCAGGGGGAAAAATAGGCAGTAGTAGGGACTTGTAAGTAGAAATTCTGTGGTTGTCTAGTGTAGCAGTATGGACTATAAAATTTAATTAGAAATTAATCTGGAGAAGTAATTCTATGTTTTTTGTAATTGCAATCTAATTTGTCCTAAGAATTGTCTTCCATGTTGATATAGGGATGATGCTATCAGAACAGAGTATCACACTGTTCTGCTCTGAGATAATATTTTTCTTTCCTAATGTTTCTTGCCTCAGTGCCCAGTAAATAGCAATTTTGTTCTTCTACTAATGGAATGCCATATGATAAGTATCTCTCTATGATGTTACCTGCACAGGGAATTTCCTGAGGAAAAATTATTATTGCTGAGTGTAGTACCCATGAAAAAGAAAGATAAGATTTTTTTATTTAGCATCATTAGTAGATTCACCACGCAAACTATGTTAAAGCTATGATCTTTGTTAGATGGTAAGACACCTTATGGACAGAAACCTCTTGTTTCAATGACTTCTTCAATATGCCCTGTCCCTGTGAGTGTTCAAAGGCAGGTTGGGCTTTGAGCAACCTGCTTTACTGAAAGTGTTCTTGCGTGGGGGTTGGAATTGGATGGTCATTGTGGTCCCTTCCAGCCCAGACCACTCTGCAATTCCATGATGTGCCACAAGAAACTCAAGGCATTGCAGTCAGGGGAACAGCAGTACTTCTTACATGACATAGACATTCCTGATTTTTGTTAAAATGTCTTTCTTGAGTCAGTGAACTACATTTGGCTGTATAGCTTCCCTGGATTGATGGCTTGTTAATAGACATCTGTGTATTTCTGTTAATTCTCACTGAAAAATTCACAGTATAAATGAGGAACTATTACTAGTCCCTAACTACGTGACCTTATGGGTTTTTCTACAGCATTTTATCAATTTTTTTTTTTTTTTTGTAACTTGACATCTCAAAATGGTCTTTGTGCCTTGCTCCTTCTTGAATTTGCAGTGCATCTTGTATTTGCATCAGCAGGAAATCTACCAACATACTTTACTTTTTTGCCAAGATGCTTAATGATTGTTCACAAGAGTGATCCTTGAAGATCCATTTCAGAAATACCCCCTAACCTCGGTTTCTAACACAAACTTTACCTCCCCTTCACCCAGATCCTTACCCATCTTACAATTTTCCTACCTGTTCCACATATTCCCTGTGTTTCCTAAATTAATATTTTCCTATGTGCCCTAGTGCTTAATTCTGCATGGAGATCAAACTGTCCCCATTTTTTCCCAAATCTATTCCCTTTTTCTAGAGAATAGGTTTTACAAAAGCTTATCTTGGCCAGGTATTTTATTCTACACTCACATTTGTTCATTGTCAAATATTGTCAGAATATTTGCATGTTTCTGTAGTTACATAATAAAATCATATTGGGATGAATCCACAAGAAGAGTCAATTGAAGTTCTTCTGGACAGAATGCTAGGACAACTATTCCTGAAAACTGTGCTGATGGATTTAATTCTCTCCAGAGTTATGTGCTGAATAGAGATTACTTTGAGGATTAAAAGAAACTCATATGGCATGGGTTGAAATTCAAAATCTGTGTTTCTTTCATTGGTTTTAGTATTTTGCAAAGATGGGAAAGTAAGCTCCCAAATGAGTTAGTTATTACCCCATGAAGTCAGCAAAATCCAGAGTGTGCCCTTTCCTTCTCAATTTTTCTTTCTGTGAAAAGTTTCTGGAGTGCAAGGAATTTGTCATTGTAGAAGGTCATAGAGAAAGTTATCATCATACGCCTCAGGGTAACTCAAATAATTTCCTCTCTTCACAGTCCCTTTCTGATCTACTACAGCTTCTTCAAAATCTGTGTAAAAACTATACCTGATCTGAAAGTGTTCATCTGGGCACTGAGAAAAATACTGCAGGAGGGGCAAGGAAAAGAAGGGCCTTCCTTTCATAAATCCATGTTGGCTGGGCTGGATCCCATGGTTGTCCTGTATGTGCTGTCTGTGGCATCCAGGGTGATCTCTTCTGTATCCTTTCCCAGAACCAAGGTTAGGCTGAAGAACCTGTTATTCCTTGGATCATCGTTCTGACCCTTGTGTGTGGACATTACATTTACTAATTTCCAGTCAGCTACAACTTAACCAGGACTGCAAGTTCTTTTGCCAGTTCCCTCATTATTCTGGGCCCATGGACCTGTGGTATTTAATTGGCACGGCAGGTCCCTAAGCACTCCTGCTTGAGCAGACGTATTGGACTAGAGGACTTCATGAGGTCCTGTCCACCTTCAGTGATTCAGTGACACATTATTGGTAACCAGTAAACATGACTCTTTCCTGCAAGACAAGGGCCTCATAACCTCTTTATCTGGCCAGTTCTTATACCAGTATATATACATGTTGATTTCCAAAACCAAATCCAATTCTCAGCTCAGTATTCTAGTCAGTTCCTGTTGTATTGTTGGTACTTTTAAAATACTGAGGTGTCTGATGTTCCACAAGATCAGACAATAATATACTATTTAACAAGCTTCCAAAGTAGGTGTGGACTTGAAAAAGACCAAATTTGGAGGTATGGGTTAGCAGATCCAAGGGCTGCTCTGCTCTCAGCTTGGTTAGGGTTATACTGTCACTGAAAGCCTGGAAGGGTTATTCATCTCCCCTGAGAAAACTAAAAGCAGAAAAGAAGACCTGTGATTTGAGGCCTACCTGAAACTGTGCCTAGTAAATATCACAGCTTTGTGTTTATGAGTGCTGGACCAGGGGATTAGAAAGAATTTGTTTGGTTTGCAGAAATAGTGAGTGATAGATGAGGAAAAAAATTAAAAGGTATCTGATATTTGTCAATCATTTGGGGAAAAAACAAAAACAAAAAATGAAAACAACCCACAACCCTCCCCAGAACAAAACTTTCTTAGCTTGGTTTTGTTTGGTGCATTTTTGCTTTTGTTATTGTTGTTTCAGTACTCTGCTGAGAGGACTTTATTCAGAATCATGCTGTTAAAACATCAGTATTTCTTTTTCTATTTAGCCTATAACTCTTTTGCTCTAGCTACTTATTTTCTCCATGGTATTAGCTATCTTTTGGTACACAAGTGCTATGTGTTGAATACAATCTGTCTCAACCTTACTCAGAAAAAGTGGAACTTGATCTGAAGAGCAAAGAGGGTTTTGAATCCATCCTTTGGACTCAGTCTCTTAAGGGATATTGTTTCCCAGCAAGCCTTTCAGAAATAAAACTTCCACTGATTTCAACAAGAGTTTTTGTTTCCTATGTGCCTTATGCAATTCAAATCTGGCAAATTAACTGTGGTCATATACTATTATCTGAAATTATAGGAAGCACTCCAATCTAATATGTTCTTTTTACACAAATTTATCAAATTTTTAATTTTGTTAAAGAAGCAAGAAGATTATCATGATTTCTGATGTACAGTTTAAATTCCTGGAGTGTTTCCTGCATTCCTAAATCACCTTCCAAAGAGGGACAGGAATATGGTGAGGTGAGAAAGAATGCAGCAGTTAAGCCTTCAACTTGATGTGCAATTTCAGTTCCAGTTGCCCTCAGGAGTCTAAGGGTTAACACAATTTGGAGAAATCATGTAAATGTGTTATAACACATTTTAAATTTGGGACACGGAGCCTACTGTATGATTCAAGGAAATCAGTTCACAGCTTTTAGTGAAGTGTCAATGGACCTTATAGGACTATGAGTAAATTAATGCATATAAGGGGTCTTCCTCTCTGTCTCACAGTTAATTGCTTACCAGGGCCTCTGCTAGTGCTGGCATCAAGCCTCATTAATGCACATGGTTTAGGCATTGTACATTTGCAGCAGAGAAAATGTTTTTGAGTTTTTTTTTAATTTTCTGGCAAGGGGCTTTCTAATTAAGGGCATGAGAAAGTCACGACCATATAGATTGCAAGTTGAAAACTTATCTGTTTTTCCTTTGGCAGAACTGTAGCACAACTGTGTAAGCTACCTCAGAGGAAACACAAAGTAGAAATCAGAGCACTTCTCAAATAACGTGCATCTATTCAGCCTTTCTCCAACTTCCCTGTGCCCAGCCTGTACTTTGACAGATGACTGTGATGAGCACACTCCTGCCAGTGTGGAAGTGCCAGTCTTGAGAGTTTGTGAAGAATTATACTTTACAATCTAAATATTCAAGTCATTAAGGGAGGAAAAATGGCTTTTGTTATAATTTCAGTTTTCCTTGCATGAATTCTTATGGGCTGGTAATGCTTGCATCATGTTGTGCTGAGAAACATCTCTCACAAGCTGCTCAACACTTCCCATTTCAGAGCACCTTCAGACTTCATTTTCACACTACTCCCAGAGTACTCCTTGTTCTGTCGTTTGAGGCTACAATATGAGAGGGTGAAATCTGCTAGACAGACAAAAAAATCAAGAAACAGTGTTGTCTTTTGTGAAAACCAAAGTGTGTAAGAGCAAAACCACAAGTAGGGACTTAAAGTATCATGGGCAGGGTTTACCTCAGCTTCCAGTTAAAAATCTGACATCTAACCATAAGCTGCATGAGTTTATACAGGGGTGCAGATTAATTCTGAGCAAGTGAGCTCCAGAATCAGGGAGCAGAACTGGTTTTCTATTAATGAGCAAGCTAAGAGAAGCAGGTATGTCAGCACAGTAAGATGGTTTTCTTGCCCCTGGTGTCAGGGCTCCAACTTTTCTACCTATAACATACATCTTGCTCCTTAGCCTAGAGCTGAGTCACCATACTGATGTAACAGGAAAACACATATTTTGTTTTTGTCCTAGGTCAATCTATTTCCATAAGCAGGTTTAGCTGGCATTTGGCATCCACAGAAGTACTGTTGTTGGAAATTGGACCATTGTCAGCAGACAAACTTATGTGCCAGGGGATGTTGGTTTGATTCTAAATTATCTGTGTAATTAATAATTTAACTAATAACAGACACAAATATCAGGACCTTCTTCATTACTTGAAATACTTCACATATCAGACTTTTCCCTATCCCTGGAGTAGAAATAATCTATTCTGTTTGCAGTTCTTCTGAGACTTCTCCACAGGAAATTTTTGCATCAGGTTTCTTTGAGGAAGCCTTGTTAACAGACCTAACTAAGAATGCATTTCTTTTTACAATGTTTCAAGCCTCTGAAAAGGCCTTTCAGACTCCCAAGAACCGTTTCCATTGTAAGTCTGTATATGCTTCTCTTCAATGAGGAATTCACATTTCAAACATATTTCTGAGAGGAAATAGGGTCTGTCTTATCCCAGGAGGTCAATGGACAGAAGTATCTATCGAGACCAAATTGCTTCTAAAGCTTACTTGATGACAGAGAAGGAATGCCTTTCTATTGAAAGGCTTTGAATATCTTCACAACTGTCTCTTCAGTAACCAGTCAGAACTGATGACTCTTTGAGACATCTGACATCCTGGGAAAATGTCAGTATCTGAAATAAAATATGGTACTTAGCCCTCAGCCCTATTCCTTCAGAAGCAGAATACTGTATTTCCATTTCTTTAGCATGGAAGAATTTGACATTTGCTATATGGGACTGAAGAGCCTTGCTCATTTGTATATGAATGACTAAGGAGTGCACAAACTCAAGAATGGCCCAGCATGGAAAAGAATTCAGGACAGAAATTGTCAGGATGGATTTACATCTTCCTTAATGCAATACTTCCCAATTATACATATCTTATTTGCCACTGATAATCAAGGAAAAGCAAGATACAAAGAAAAGGAAAAAAGTTGCAGAAAGGAACTGCTCTTACAAAAACAGGACAACACTTTGCCATGGCTGGACACTTCATGTAATGAAACTTACTACTTTCAAACATAATTTTATAGTTATATTTGAGGTAGAGGAATAGGGTTTTGTACTTTTCTTGTCAGTGACTTTCATAACTTCTTTTGTGCACTCAGAGGCTTTGGCTGTCTTAAAGTTGAAAGACTTTCTATTTATTTTTACACCTTTATTTCTTTATTTTTCTCTTATGCCCTATGCATGTCTTCTTTTTTTCCTCCCTTTGCTTCTCAATTTTAGTTGAAATTCTGATTTATTTCTTTCTTTTTCTTTGCTGTTCTTAATTGCTGCTTTTGTAAAGCTGAAGTGAAAAAGGGGCTTAAATATTCTTTCCACAGCAATAGCAGACAGAAACTGCAAAATTTCTGAACACCTACTAAGGGCTTACAGATAGACGTTTTGGGTTTTTTCCTTTCTTTTTTTTTTAACTGTTCTTTAAACAATCTGAGACTGGATAGTTTATTCCTGGGCAAAATGTCATGAATTGAATCTGGTCAGTGCTGTTAGAAGGCCCTGCTAGGACTATGTAATGCAATAACACATAAACAATTAGTGAATCTCAATGTATACCATTAAAAAAAAAGGCAAATTACATGAATAAGTTTATTTATAAACCTTCCGTAGTTCTAAAGTGTTTTAACTATATATCTTATATTTTAGGTGCTTAAAGTAATATGACAATAGTAGCAGAGAGCTAAAAGGTGCTAAAATTAATATTTTAAGGTGGTCTTAGTTTGATTTTTTTTAATTAGAAGTAGAAAATAGGTAAATTTACATTACGCTGATACTGCAGGATGAGAAATGCTTTCTGCCACTGAGTGCTCAGATTTCCAAGGCAGGCATTCCTGTTCTTGCAGGACTGACCACTAAATGAACATTTCTTCAGGCTAGTTCAGTTTATGTTGGATTCTTATGAGAAGTTACATGCTTAGCTTGAGGAGAAAGTAAGAGAAATGAGCTTGTTTAGATAAATTTTGCTATTTAACACCAACTTCACTCCTTTCATGCTCCCCACCTTCTGCTCCTTTACATGCTGTTTGTGCATATATTGACACATTTAGGCTGAGAAGAAATGTTCAGGCATGTTGGGAAGAATCTATATGGTCAAATGCATCTGTTCTGCCTTTTCCAGTGCACATTTTCTCCAACTGATTGTTCTATTTCATTTGAAGTCGTGATGTGAAACATTCCTGACATTGGAGGGAGCAGTTTCATGAGCAACCTAGGGGAATGGCAAAATTCTGTGGAATAATAATTAATACCTTATGGAATGATAAAAACCCCAGTCATCTGTACCCTGACTACATAGCATTGCTATGCTGTCTGTCCAGAGAGGATAAAACCAGCTATTCAGAGAGAAGGGAAAAAGATGAAGCTGCACATTTTTAAGCCAAATCTTCATGTCATGATCTTGATTCATCAGTGCAATAACTCAGCAATAAGTTGAGAATTATGACAGGTTTTCTGAGATACATTAAGACTAAAACTAATAGATTAAGATGAAAAACTAACAGATGTTAAAATTTCAGGAGACAAAGCATATCAGGTATTAGTGGAGAGAAAAGGACATCTTAATCTGTTGATGAAATTTTAACCTGAAAATTCAATATGAAATAAGATGACTAAATTATGTGTCTTCCCTATGGAGCATGGGACATTAGTGTTTGGAAGCTTGTTAAACTTTTTCTGGAAGTGCTGGGTTATCTGAGCCCCTAAAAATGAATGAATAAAGTTGAGTATAAGTAGAGGAAAAGCAGTACAACCAGAGGAAAAGAGAAAGACATCAGGAAGTTGAGACAAATTTGGATAATCTTCTTAAAAGCATCAGAATTGTGGAGCCTTGTCTGAATCAAATTGTTAGTTTGTCTATCTTTTTGCTAATTACTTTACCCCTTCATTTGGGAGTTATCCCTACATACAGCTTCTATGCTGACACGTATCATTATTTAATCTTTTGCTTCAAACAATGTAGGAATTATTTGACATCCTTTCCATGTGTTCCTTATTAGTATCTTGAAAGCTGAGGCACTGACCTCCCAGCATTTCCTGCTCAGAAAGCCTTCAGTTCTGAATGTTTAGGCAACATCTAAAAATAGTTGTTTATAAACACATTTTTAGAACCTAGCTGCATATTCAGAGCCAAGCTGGATGTAATGGACATTTTAGAGTTGCCCACGTAGCCAGATCTGGAATATAACTGTTTTTTTACAGAATTGTTTATTATGAAAGGTCTTGATGAACCAAATAAAAAGGGAATGTTAAGTTTGATAAAGTTCTGTTTAGTTGAAGACCTAAATAATTTCCTGAACGTTTTCTCTTGCTCTCAGTTACTTGATGCCTTTTGATCATGTACAGATGTCACATGTGGGACTGCTATGAGATCCGAGAGCAAACCTTCTGCAGACTTCTGAGCCATTTCCACACCTTACTACAGCCCAGTTTATCCAAACAAAAGGTAAAAAACCAAACACTTCGAGACCTTCTGCCATCATTTTGCAGAATGAGGCTTCATCCTTCAGGACCAGTGTCTGAAGCTCATCTGGGGACAGAGAAATAGGAGAGGTCTGTGTGTTGTCATTGTTCTGAAGATTAATAAATTCAGAATCAAGTTTGCTTGATATTTTGGCCTGTTTTGAATCACAGAGATACTATGCTTTAAAATCCTCCATCTAGCTTGAGCTGCAAATCTCCATGTAGGTTTCAGTACCACCAAAAGGAAAGATAATGCTGTTTTTATTTAAAGATATTTCAACTGAAACAGAGATATTTAAAAAAGGTAGTTGAAATTTTAAAACTGGTGAATGTACATTAAAGACAAATTTTCTGAATGTCAGTTTTGGAATTCTGTATTTGACATCTACCCATAAAGAAACTGGATAACAAAGATTTTTTTATACTACATTCTTGGTATTATGTAGTTTCTTTGGTATTATAAATACAAAGTCACTTGTTGGTGGGCTTGCTGGGAACCAGACTTTATTTTTCATAGAAGAAAATATTTTTCTCTTCCTTTCATGTGAATCACATCAGTAGAGCTACATTGTTAGAGTTTTTCCCTCCATAAAGGCAAATTTGAATCTGGTTAGAACAGGGAAAAAAATAGACCAGGCTTTCAAGTATTCTAATCTGTGTGAATGTTAATATTACAACATCATCACAACAGCTACAAGACAAAAAAATCCAAAACATGAGGAAGAAACATTATGAGGAAAAATGTCAGTATACTCTGCTTTGGTAAACAGATATTAAAGGATCATTCTGTGTCTTTTCCCCAGGAATGGCTCTTTCTCACTCGAGACAACTCTATCTGGCCAATAAGAGCATTCATTCATATTGTCATAAGGAACTGCTTGACTTACCTGCTCCACTTTACTTCTTGGGTATAAAATGTGCTGTCACTTTTCTCAGTTTTTCTGCTGTATTTCAGTGGTTGCATCCTAACAATTTTTTTTTTTTTTCCATCTGTTAAAAAACTGGTGCGCTGTTTTATCAGATAAGTTACAAAGCTGCACAATACTTAATTTTATGGTTGGGTTTTTTTCCCATTTAGAAATTAGATGATCTGAATTGTCTTCACCTGCAGGACTTTATTCCTGCATTATGTGGACATCCTAATGAACAGACAATTGCTACCAAGGCTTCCAGCATAAGTTATTTTATGCAGCTTGGCAAAAACAGCTGAGTGTCAAAGGGATATTAACATTTCATTTTGCCAAGAGTGGCAGATCGGACTCAAATCTGGCAAAGAAGACTGACAATAATGGCCTCTTAAGGAAAGGTGGCAGATTTTTTATGCTGTGTTTCATGTGCTGTCTAAAAGCATACTGGAAGACCTAGCTAAAGCTCTAAAGAGGAAAATACATCTTGTGGCAATATTCAGCTCACAAAAAGGCAGGGAGAGAGATGCATACAAATCTCAGGGCATTCTCTTAGTCCAGATACATGGGTTGAGGTAATGATTAGCAAGGATTTTTGCCTCTCTCTTGGCTCACAAGTGGCTTGCAATTACATTGTGGGGCTGGGCAATGTCTTTATTCATGCTTGCCTGAATAAATTCCGTGAATAATTTGCAGCATCTTGCCTGTTCACAAGCATTTCACAAGTCATGAGGGTTTGCTATGCAAACTGTTTCCTTTGGAGGTGCAGGTGATAGAGCATGTCTGCTCCTTTGTTGGAACAGATTGAAGGTTTGGAAAAAATTTTTCTGATGATGCATTTAATACTTTCTTTTTCCTTCCATTTGAAGACACTTGTATTTCCCTGCAGAACATGATTCTAATGCTAAATCTCTGAAAAAATCATAACCTAAAGGAAAATGCAAACCATATGTCTGTACCTTTCTCTATAAAATGACAGGCATGTACAAACATCCAGGAAGTCTTGCAGATCATTTGGGTCCTATTTAGACTAAATTAAACATGTTTTGGATCTCACCGCTCTTGGAAGGCTGTGTACTTGTCTAATCCACTAGTCCAGACTATTAATGGAAAATATTTTTTTCCAGTGTGCATGCCAAAACCCACACTTAGTGGAGCTGTAGAGAGGAAACTCGAGAGTGGGTGATGCATGCTATTTCCTATCTTGAGTCTGCCTGTCTGCTCTTGCATGTCCAATAAATCTGAGCAGCAAAATTGTAGTGCTGTAATAAACTCCTCAGATTGGTTTTACAGGGGGATGAGGTAACTTGAGCAGGAGCTTTGTTCAAAAAGAAGTAAATACATCTTCTTGGTAATGGGTATCAATTTCCTGGCTCCAAGTGGGAGACACTGAGAGCCTAGGCATTTCAGTTCACTGCTTCCTGGGACTGATGCAATTTGTAACATCCCCTTCTAAGGCCACTGCCAACTTCTTGCCCCATTTCAGCTTTTCAAACTCAAAATGGATGAGTTTCCTTGAGAAATGTGAATGAGGGGTTGCACATCATTAGTCAGGCTTCAAGACGTTTTGGCTGCCATGGTTGGTGTAATTTTCAGTGCCATTCAATGCACATTCACTGATGAGTAAATTTGCATAATAATTTCTAACGGCTGGCTTTGATCAAAGCCCATGAGCCTGTGGGCAAGATGCTGAAAAATATGACTGGAGCAGATGAGATGCAAGTGAGGATGTGGTGGGTATGAACAGCCATATGTTGAAAAGGTGTTAGTTATGTGACCTCTATAAGGAAAAATCCACATCCTTGGAAATGTAGGTTGGTGCTAAGGAGGGTGCTAAACCCTCCTGGTGCTTCCCCCTTACTGTGGTTTGTGTTCCTATTGACTGGCATTTCCTAGCATGGTTCCTTAGGAAACAATGTCCATGGGTGGGAGCTGGTGGCCTTGCAGGCTGCTCACCACAGTGGTCTGGGGCTACCAAGGGAAGCTGCAAACCCTCTCTCTGCAGCACAGCTGGGCTGTTTCCAGCAGGAGCCTTGCCCAAGGCAGAGCTCTCAGCCTGGACAGCAGGTACCTCAGCCTAGCAGAGAGAAGCTGAAGACAGCATGGCTCAGAGAGCACGGCTGGCAGTGGCCAGTGGGTACTGAACTGCAGCCAATGGAATTTTAAAGCATTAAAGATTTTCAAATATGCTTGTGTTTAGCAAGGTCTGAAGGGCCACGTCTGTCATTGATTGAAACAGCAGTACTGGGGCATTTTTAAAGCAATTTTTTATTGAAATGGTTATTACGTTACTTAATCCTTTCAAAAGTGTATTTGTGTGTATGTGTTTTTTAGGTCACATAATAGCTAATATCTGAAAGAAGAAGCACATTTTTCTTGCAATGCTTTCCCTTTATTAAAGCTACACTATTTTCATATGACTATGAACAAAACTTGACATGGAAAAAAAATAAAGAAATTATACAGACAGCTTTGCTTGGGAAGAGGATCATCTGTTCACAAGGCAAGACAAATTCCTGGATGCAATACTTTTCCATGTGAATGAAAATCTGATCTAGGCAAAGCTATTTAAATTTATTAATATCTGAGAACTATGTTGGTATGTTTTTAAGTCACTTATTCCATATAAATTGAGGGATTTTTTTTTTACTAACTCAACAATATCTGGGAATGAACTGATGTAAACGTTCTCACATCTGTCTGGACTTGTTGATGACAGTTTCCCAATGTCAGAGACACAACACCTCTTTGCAGTACTTTTAAGTTTCTGTCTTCTTCCAAGCTTAAACTGAGTTCAAACAAGTGACTGAAATGTTTCCAGCTGGTAGAGACGAAGCTCTAACAGCTAACCTGTGATGAGCTCAATGTGCTATTCCTCTTTGAGCTGCAGGAGGAAGAACTGACAACATTTTTTTCAGTTTATGTTTGTTAAAAAGCAAGTACTTGGGGACCTCCACAGTGTGGGGGAAGAGAATTCAGATGGCACTGAGAGCACCAGCTTTGTGATTTACTGTGTATATGAGGTCCCTAAGAAAAAGGTTAGGGTGAGTTATGGTGAGGGAATAGTTTTATCCTTTGTAACTGACAAATAACTCTTCTTGATCCTTTGCAAGAGAGCCTGGGTTCATTATTTTGTCAAGATTTTTCCTCATTAATGTAGGAATTGCTTAGGAGAAAAGTCTTTACAAAAAGTCTTTTCTGTGTACCTGAAATGATGAAGAATGATACTTTCCAGGAAAAATAATATCTGAGATGCACAGAGGAGCTTTATCTTTGTGTGTTTATTACATAGCATTCAATGCAATGGCATGAGTTTAAGAAGCAACTTTTGGTTTTGCAAAAATATTTGGGTTTTGCTACAACATCAAGAACCAAACCTGCTGCAGATCCCATTTGAGGTGAGGACCTGGTAGTTGTGAAAACCATATGCTAACTTACAGAGAGCTGCTTTGCAGTTGATTATATTTAGACCTTGGCTGGTTTCAGAACCCTAAAGTACTTTATTTCTACCTAGGATTCACACCTAGCAAATATCCAGATATTTCAAGGTTACAGATTGTTCTGCTGTCTATTCATTTGGTAAGACAAGGGCCGTGGTGATGTGTTCTCTCCACTTCCATCTTCCCATCCTGCTTACATGGTGTTTCTCCTCTCCCTTCTTCTTCCTGTCCTGTGCTCCAGGGTTGTGGTGTAGGAGGAAATGATTTTCAATGATATTGAGTAAAATCAGACGTGGGAGCCATTCAGTCACCTATGTAAAGCCACACAGTGCTTAGCAGGTTATTTCTCAGTCTGTAACAGCAGTAAACCCAAGTGATTTGAGTGTAGGTGTCTGTGACATTTGGACTTGCACAATAGGCCGGGTCATGAGCTAAATGAGTTTTGCAGATTAAACGGTATGTGCTCTTGAGTCAAATTATATGTAATTGGAGTTAGGTGGGCATTTCAGAGCACTCAGGAGCAGCAGCTTGCCTTGAAAATGAATGCCTTTCTGTGTGCTGATTTAAGAGACTGCTGGAGAATGAGGGTTGCCATAGCAATACAGAAAAATTTTAAACAGTTAATACTTCATGCATGGCTGAATAGAGTGGGCTGAGTAGCAGAAACTGCAATCATCATCTTTAGCACAAGTAGGTTCATTTTAAATGCATTTATTAAATGTTTTCTTATGTCACACTGGATACTCTGCAGAACCTCAAAGAGCTGTGCAGTGTAACAGATCATTTGGAGCAGCAGGACTCAGGGGCAGGCACATTTAAGTGGAGTGATGACAGCTGAGTACCACAACACAAGATGACTCAAACCTTGGTGAAGGACCAAGTGTGACAGTAAGAAAACTGCCAAGTGATGTTGTGTCCATTTGAAGGAGATAAGGGCCTTGATTTTGACAGTCCCTTCTACAGCCAGACTCCACTGTAAACTGCATATCATAGAAGTCTGAAAAAAATCTTTTGAGGAAACTTGCCACTTTCCCTAATGCACCAACTATATGATTCTCATTTTTTGATTTTTTTCCCTTGATTCATCCTGTTCCAGTCTTCTGCCACTGTTAACAATATTGAGTGCTTTCAGAAGCTATAAAACAGCAGGGAGATGGTTCTCCCTTCTCTGGCACACCTGTCCAGGAATTAACTCGCCAGGCAAACCGTGTAGTTGACAAGTTTATGAGCTCTTATGTGTTTTAAGGGTGTTGCTTTGGTGTCTGTTTTCATTATCTAGCCGCTTAAAATCGAGAGTCTCTTTTACAGCTCACTTTTAGATTGACTTGGCTTACCTTGAGCAGTTTGTACTATCTTCAAGCTTTTTCTTCTCATTATCTGAATTTTCTGACTGTTTATGACTCTCTTGAACACTCTGGGTCTCAGAACAGGTCCATGTAGGATTTGTGACAGAAAAAATATTTCATCACTTCTGAAAAATGAACATTTAACCTGCTTCCTATCCTTTAATAATGATTAATTAACAAGAAAATGCTTTTAATTTTCCTTTCACATGGAGTAACATGAACATAGGATCTTGTCTAAAGGGTTTGCAAGACAAAACTTCCAAAATTTCTCTCAGTACCAAATCATTGCTTCACAGGAAATTTTCGATAACAAATTTTTCCATCTTGGGAAATAAAGTTGCTTAATTGCTGAAGATAATATTTTCCCCCCAGGATTAAGAACTGTCACAAGTACCCTATAAGCACATCCAAAACAGTCACAGACTTAAGTCCAGCTTTTCTTGGTGCCATGTCCAGCTGGAGAGACATTTTTCCAGGCACAGCAGACATAGGAAGCTCAAAAGCCTCACAACAAACACATTGTTCTGAAGTAAGTTTGTTATGAAACCACACTGTCATCAGTGCTGACAGAGACTATTATTTTTTTCTGAATACTGTGCAAAGTAGTGAATCCAGTTATGGACTTGCAAAGTTCCATTATACAGTCACCCACGGGGCTTCTCCTTGTCCTTGCTGTGCATATAGAAATGTGCAGTCTAGCAAGTAACTTGTATGTGACTGCATATTTTATTTTTCCTCTAAACACTGTGCTGTCAAAACGTATCTGTCCTGTCATGTGGAGGACCTGTGTGTCAAAATAAGCTAAATAGGTTAATCATGACTAAAAATTCCACCCTTTTTGGACTTTTTTTTTTTTTTTTTAATTGATTGCTTTTGGTAGTGCATGATGTCTTGCAGGTGCTGCCCACAACTTTAACCGCAGGCAGGTTCATGGTCAGCTGTATGCTTTCATCATCTGTGGGGGCTGTGCTCATTTTTAAGCTGACATGCACACACACCTGGGTCTGAAGGTTGTTTTCAAGGGAAACCCAGCTGTTTTTATGAACCACAACTTTTGCAAAATCATCCATAAGCTATGGAATTCTTTTCCATATCAATAATCACAATAGATTTGCTCTGTGTTCTTTTGGGTGTCATCTCTGTTTAATGTCACTGTCTTTAAAGGATTTCTAGTTTTTTTAATTGGGGTTTTCCTTTGAGATAGTTTCATGACTGACACATTACAGAAGTTGCATTTTTCTGTACGAGCATCTCTGTCTTGATGATCCCCTGAATAGAGGTAGCACAGAGAGTGAGGAGGAAGGAAACAAGCTGTCAGCAGATGTGAAACTTCATATCTCTCACTTCCCCATCCTATTTATATCTTTGGATTGTCAGGAGTGAGGTACTACAAAATTACTATACTGAGTTATGCATAGATAAAAGAGATGGGTAAAGAAGGATATACACATCTGTCTCCACTTCTGATTTGATCCAATAGTCTCAAGTTGATTAGCTCTTGCTCCTCATCTTTAACATTCTGATTCCCTTTCAGCTGTATTTTCACAAATAATTAAAGAGTGCTTGCAGACCCCCTTATTTTCAGAGATTTGGTATAATTCTGATATTGTCTCAGAAGATTAGGCAGCCAAAGTGCTTTGTCTTTTGAAAAGATAGAAATCCTTAGGGATATACACTCACTACATATTACCAGACCCCACTTCTTTTTGGTCTTCCCACATTTGCACTGATAGGCCAAGATGTATGTCAACAACAAATAACACTATTTTCAGCTCTGACTAGCTTGCTTTGGTCCTGCTCCTATTTCTCCCATTGGAATATTGAGAAATGTTGAAAAAGCAAGCATTAATAATCTTATGGTCAGTTCCCACAAATCCTCCCTTCCCTGCTACGTATGCACAGGGATAGCTTGGGGACTAACCAGAGAGCAGCTGAGCTTTGCAACATGCAGGAGATGTCCTCAGAAATTTAGTGACATATCCTCTGGAGTGCAACAGCAGAACACAGAACCATGAAGATGGCTTTAGAAAGTGTCTGTGAACGTCTCCTGCTAAGCCAACCCAGATGCTTGGGCCCCAGGGGCAACTATTCCAGTTTTTCCTGTAGTCTGAGCATGTCACACATCCCATTTGAAAAGGGGCCTTCAGTTCCTAAGTGATGTCAGAGCAATAGTAGTTTTATGAGCTCAGCCTGCTTGCTTTTGCCCAAATCTGGAAGAATCACTGTAGATGGATGAATGATGAAACACTATTTTAGGCAGGGAAAGCGACAATATCATTGTATTTCTTCTAATGTATGAGTTCTAGTTGAAAATAAGGTAGCTAGGAACACTTTTTTCTTATGTCATTTCTTATAACTTTCCTGTTTCTGAAAAGGTGAACAGCAAATGCTTCTACTTGCAAACGTACTGCATTAGAAAGTTAACTGGAAATTACACATGTTTTATAAATCTCTGGTTGCTGTACCCCTCAAATTAAGGGAGGTAATAGAATTTTTCCTCATGGATTATGAATCTGCCTATGGGAACTCAAATAGCAGAGTTCCCTTCTAATAAGAAATTTGGCCACATTTCTAAGGAAATGGATACCAGGAAAGCCTCACTAAGAATTCAAATATTCTCTCTCCCCCAAAGCCCTACCACAATAGACAAAAACAGGGAGAATAGAGGGAAAAATGAAATAACATGAAATGTCTCCAATTATGAGAGAGGGATTGGTTAGGGGCAGGTATTTCTCATTTTTTGTTTGATTATTTAATCTAGTGAGCACTAACACATCTATTTGGCAGTGAAATACTGTCTGTGGTTGCTTTGTGGGACAATTTAAGTGACTTTTTTTCCTTGCTCTAACATAAGAGCTGCATCCAGTTAAAGCTTCACCCAGTACAGGCTGGTAGGAGTGCAGAAAGAGTATGGGTTAATAACCATTTTGTTTTGACCATCTCTAATGAAGTAATTATGAATTCACCAGAAAACAATACTTGCAAGAATGTGGCACAGGTTATAATGCATACAAAGGAATTTATTTTCTCACTCAAAATAAACAAATCTTGTTAAGAACGTAAACACTTTTTGAGCTTTGAGCTCCCATGTTGGGAATACTCTTTCTCAGATGATATTTTAACACCATGCCTTTGCTGTAGAGCAAAATGGTAACTTTGGTACAGATTTTCCCTTTTGTTATTATGTGGGTGTGAAAGTAAATTTCCTGAATTTGGGGAGGTGAAGGAGTTATCTCACAGCTCATTTTCTTAAAATACTGTCTCTGTGTAACTGAATATCCTCATCTGTTTTTTGTTAGGCCCTCCAAGTTACTAAGGAAGGAGCCTTGGGAGCTGGTGTGGGATGTGAAGTGCAGGAATTTGTGCAGTTTCCCCATTATTTGTGTAATGAAAAAGCCAGGTTCACTGAAATGAGCTAAAAATGTCACTCAGACCACATGCTACTTGCTAGCAAATTGGCACTGAGCCCCACCCCCCCAAAAAAACCCCAAAAAAACAACAACTGTGATGAAGCAAAGCAGAATCATGTCTCCTTTTTAATGCTACCTGGAAAAATCATCTCTTATCCATTTTCCCATTCTTTCTTTTTTCTGGTTCAGTTTTCCATCTAAAAATATGACAATATATCTGAGTCTTGTCATGCCCAGCTTGCAGCTCTTGAAATTTATTTTTCATGTATTTGAAAAAGATAAATATTTGGCCAAAACACATATTTGGCCAGAGGTTTCCAAAAGAGCCTTCTGCCTTTCCACAAATATGCAAGTTATTACACTTTGTACCTTTAGTACATTGGAGAAGCCATAGTAATAAATACATAATTTAGTAGAGATTTTTCTAAAAGGTTTTTCCTATGTGACCTTTTCTTAAACTCAGTTCCTCTTCTTTTCATCCCTTCTGAAAAAATAACATGAAGTGGTGAGAAAGAATTTGGTACAAAGTAGTTTAATGACATTATCATCCAGGGTACTGGCTATTTTTAAGACCTGTTATTTCATATTTTTCTGTTCTCCATCACTTTCCTCTACAAGTCAGTTCTGGTTGTGTCTGCAAATCACACACTGGAAATGTGATCCATCTAGAAAACAAACAAAAAAGGGAAGGGGAAGCTACAGAAAACTAAACAAACCCACCTTGCTGTATTTTCTATAAAGGTTCTTTTTCACGGGTCATGTGGAAAACATCTAAATTCATATTATGGAAGAATGGGATTTGTGTCCTTGTATGAATATTTACATCCCTTCTTGCCTGAAGGAAATGAGGTGCATCATGGTACAGTTCCCAGCCATGCCATGGGATCACTCCCTTTTTCCAAGAGCATTGATAAGGCTCAGTGCTCTGCCTTCATTGCCTCCCCTTCTAAAAAATAGCCTTGCTGCTCAGAAGTTTCCCTTGCATAGGGATTTTTTAGAAAAAAAAAAAACAAAAACAGATGCTGAAGAGTTTGCATTTTCCATGCAGTATTGGTTTTGTTGAGCATCAGCATTAATGTCATGTGCAATAGTGTATTTCCATTGCTTATATGTTGACAGGGTGTGATTTTGCAATTTGTTGTTTTATACTGAGAATCAGTGTTTTTCAGTATCATGTTTAGTGTGTAGCTCTTCCTAAAAGACTCAAGACAGACAAGTTGCTATCTTTGGAGCTCCTAATGCCATTTACTTCCTAAGTTAATGCAGTAGCTTTTGGGCTTTGTTTTTGCAAAGGGTTTAGGATTAGTAACGAAAGTAAGAAGAGGGGAATAAGAGAAGACAAGGGGTGGTAATGTGTTCTCTCTGGAGAATGTCTTCAGAGGCAGGACAGTTCTGTAGATTTGGCACATTGAGGGTTTATATCATGGGAGAGCAGCTCTCCTTTAGAAATTACTGCAATGGTAAGGAAAACACATATCCTGCTCCTGTATCCAAGGAAGAATAGCCTACATTTGTTTTTCTTCCATAATTATCTTTCCAGATACGTGTTCTCTGGCTACATAATGACTTGAAATGTACCCAACTAGTCTCCATGTTCAAACATTTCAAACTCTTCATATTTGAATTAGGAAAACAGTAACTGAGACAAATAATTCTGTGGTGGTTTCTCAACCCAAAACAAATTCTTATTTAGGTGTTAAAAAGGAATGAAAACCAAAATAAATATGTTCAAACTCCTGCATTCAGAAGCCAGAGTAGACATTTTTTCCCCATTGCTAGGGTGGGTGATGCTTTCAAGACCAGGCTCTCTGAGAACCACCATTGTGGAGACATTGAAAAAGAGGAGGAAGTGTTCTGGAGGCTCATTATCACAAAGCAAGCCCGAATATGAGGCTTCTTTACTTTATTTCAATTCCCTTGCTTCTGTGAAGTCTGTATATTTTATTGTGATTGCCCTTTTAGAAAGGAAATTTTAAATCATGAGCCCACATACCTAGAACATCAAAAAGAGTCTGGGAGGCAACAAAAAAACCCTACCATGTATTCAGCACTTCTGAGGCTCCCCACACCACCCTTCTCTAAGATGCCAATTTTCTCCCCTCTTGGGTATGAGTTTTTCGTCTATCTAACCTCTTCTAGTCCTTCAGCCTTCTGGTATGAAGCAAACCCACAGGATCATACTTGGTGCTTTTCAATCACAGACAACTTGACTTGGGAGGCAGGAATACAGCACAATGCTGAGGGGTTGTTATGACATTGTCCTGTCAGGTTATACCACTAGTTCCTACTTTAACTTTCCAAATAATCCTCAGGATAGTATTTTGTAATAATATAAACTCGAATCCACAAAAGCATGCTGAGGCCAGGTCCTCCAGTGAGAAAAGTTCACAAGTAATTTGACTTCTTCTGCCCCAAAGTGTCTCCGAGGTAAATTGGGTTGCTATTCTCCTGGATTCACAGAGGTAGGATGAGTCCTTTCTGAGTCTTTTTTTTTTTTTTTTTTTCTTTCCCCTTAAGAGATCAGGCATTCAGAGGTAAATGCTCTCCTTCTGGTTCTGTGAAGAGCTTTCACATTTCAGTGGTCATACCATTGTAATGAGTGAAACCAAGAGACCATCTGGTCCTCTATTTGATCTCTGGTAATGGCCAGTACCAGATGCTTCGGAGGACAGAACTGCAATCCGCAGCCGAATAACTAGACAACAAGAGAAAGGATTTTTCAGCTCCTGTCAATTAGTGGCTCATTTATGCCTTATACAGTGAGCATTTTTTTATTTCTCATACTTTCTGTTGTCCATTAATCCTAGTCTTTAAATTGTTCAGCACTGTTTTGGTCTTGGATTCTAGAAATACTGATGGTAGAAATACATTTCTGATCCTTTTTCAAGGATTTATTTCACCATTATATTTGACAATAGTCACAGGATTCTAATTTTTATGATATAAAGGCAATAGCCATTGCAGATAAGCTATCAGAAATAAAATAAATTCATTATTTGTTCCAGTGACCATCCTGTACTTTAGCTTGGACTTTGTGTTTCACCCTAGTTCAGAGTAAATTTAGTTTTGTACTGATTAGAGTAGAAACTGGAAAAAATCTTAATAAATACTAAAGCTGAATTTACAAGAAGGTACTTGTGAGTGGGCCTTGCTTTGATGCTGGCCAGATATAGTACTGAATCCTAACTTATAATTCAGAATTATTGAGTGAAGTTATTAGCACATCAGAACCCAAAGGCCTTGTTGTCATTTGTGTCCAACTGCACGTTTCTACAGCCTTTGCCACAGCAAAGTGCCACCTTCATTAGTGCCTCTTGGAGGCATTGCTGTACCAACTGCTTGACAGCAATTTCCAGTTTGCAGGGTTTTGCATTAAAGACAAACTGGGCTTATTTCAGGCTGTTGTTTCCAACTAATGAGTTACAATGTGGTGTTGTTGGCAAGGCAGCCGGGTGTTCTCAGTCAGCAATGGTTTGTGTATTTTATGTTGTTATTTTTAGTTTTTAATCATATCCTTTGTTTTCCCTTTCATGCCAGAATGGTGAGAATTTTTATTTTGTAAGATGAAATTTGATGCACTGATTGTCTCAGATCTGAAGGACTGAACAAGAACTTAAGAGCTGAGTCTCTGTATTGCATGCATACATGATGAGGTGGTGATGGAGAGTCAGAGCTCTGCAGCCCAAGGGGTATTCCATGCCCTATGACATCATGCTCAGCAATAAAAGCTGGGAGAAAGAAGGAAAGGGGAGTCTACCTTCCCAAGTAATCTTTATGGATTCATTTTTTTTGATGAAAACCTGCCTCCTGCTAGAAAGTACTGAATTAATTCCTTATTTTGTTTTGATTTTATGTATAGCTTTTGTTTTCTCTGCTGAACTGTGTTTTTCTGAACCCAGGATTTTCTTCACCTTTGCCTATCCCATTCCTCTCCCCTGTCCCACCACAGGGGAGCAAGTGAATGATTATCTGAGCTTTAGCTTCCTACTGGGGTTATTCCCCAACAAATACTTAAAAACTCAAGTATTCTTCCCAAACAGATATTGACTTCTTGGATTACCTTTTAAAAACTACTCAGGCTCCCACATTCTAGAGGTCTTTCAGACCATTTCTCAAATGTTTAGATCTGCTTTTTTCTACCTTTGCTGTGATTTATAATTTTTTTTTTCATTTTGCTATTCACAAAAAGATCTAACAGTGAAAATGATGTTTTTGGTTTTTTGTTAGAAGATTATCAGATAAAGAAAGGATCACAAATCAGATCTTCCATCTAGACAGAAAATGATGGTGAAGAATTAATATATGGGAAGAGCATGGAGTAGAACATGATTTCACTTCTAAGTGCACAGAATCAGCACATTTATGACAGATTTACTTTGCAGCTACTTCAGGGAACACAATATAAAAACCCAATATGATGCACAAATCGAGAAATAGTGCAAAAGGCACTGAAAGTTAACTGCAACAATGTGAGGTATCATTTTGTCCAGTGTGTAGGGAACTTGTTGATGTCAAAGAGCTGTGAAGTCTCTGCTGCTTCATGGCAGAGTCACAATTGGTTTGGCTTCATATAGAACCACATATATACATAGATAAAAAATGCATGTGTGCTCTAGAAAATTGTCATCAGTCTTTTGGACAGGCTTAATGTGCAATCTGCTGTATTGGTAGGGATGCAAATTTAGCAGATTTGAGAGGCCTGTGGTGTTCAAGAGTAGATGCAGGTTGGTCCCTGCATAATTAAACATGCAAATGGTGCCTCAGCTCAATTAGAAGGCGGGGTCTAGGTGCAGTTCTTTCAAGCCCTGCATAGCATGGGCATTTCAGAGAATGTCATCCTTTAGAAGTCATCCAGATTACACAGAAATGCCAAAGAAATTAGCTGTTTTCCTTTTACTAAAGAGAAAGTTACAGTTGTTTCCAGCACAGATTGGAGAAAATAGATCAGCAATTTTTACAAGTCACTGCAAGTAGGAGAGGGCAGGGGAAGAAATTAATAAAAAATAATCTTTCCAGCGTGAATATTTACTGTGGCATAAAAAGACATTGATTCTCACTGTGATTAACTTCAAGGAATCCTTTGACAGTAAAAAAGCCAATGACAAACTGGCACAGGGAAGGGATGAATGAAAGGAATAAGTTTTCAATATACCCATAACCTAAAGCCTGGCCTCAGGTCACCAGATGGCTCAAGGGATTAGCAATGCTATTTAGTCTTTTCACCTTCTCCTGTCCCCTCCCCTTCAAGCAACAGGTTCAAATGTTCAAGTAAGAAGCATAAGCATCCAGACAGACACCATTTAAATGATCTTTATCAACAACAGGCAGTGTAGTAAAAGTGGTCACTGCCTAGAAGTGTTACCTCTGTGAGAATAATTATATGCTGGGGATGTGTGAGTGTTTCTTTGTTTTCATTGCAGTTAAATTGAAATTTTCCCTTTGAAATGTTTCAGTTTATTTTCAGGCCCTTTCAAAAACTTCATTATGCTTACAGTCATTTTGTACATTTTGAAAAGAAGCACTATCCAGAAAAAAAGCAGTACAGTTTAAAACCTGTTGCAAATCACACAATTGTTTGCTTCAATTAGGAAAGATCAGATGTGAACTATAAATCTGTGAACACACAGATATGATTCTGATTCTTAATTTTCAGTATACAGTGTTCTGTCAGAGATGTTTTGATGAATTTTTCTTCAGGTCATATTGTTTTCACATACCATAAAAGTATGATCATGACTGTTAGCAAATGAAAATCCTTTAGGAAATCATGGTAAACTACTTTACACACTACTTTAGACAGCTTTTTATTTAAGACATCATATGAGAAATTGTAGGGTAAAAGCTGTTGAGGAGTTATCTTTTCCTCTATGCTTGTAGTGCTTGCTTACTAGATAAATAAAGTACTTTAATCCTTGTAATGAGAACTAGAGGCTGTGTTTCAACAGAATTAAAATCAATAACAAAAATCACTGAGCATATTCTACATTTAAGTTAACAGGAATGATTAACGTGAAAAACATAAAAGACCAAAACAAAAACCACAAAACTAACAATGGAGAAAAAAGTAAGGCAAAAAGACACTGAGGTTCATGTATAAATGTAACCCTGAATATTGTGTCATTTATTCTTGTGTGATACTCCTTTAAATTAAAAAATATGTCTAACTTGAATTTTAGGCTCTTCATACTCTGCTAGCATTTAGCAACAGAATTAAATTACTTTCTTTTCTTCAATAGGAGTAACAGTTTACCTTCTCATGACAAATGCAAAAGAAGAAAAAAAAACCTAGCTGAATTTAATGACCTGATTTTTACTGCAAAATTTATAAAACTCTTACTTTTCTCCTTTTTCTCAGTTACTTGCCTTCTGATTCCTATTTTTGCAGCTAGCTGCAGTACTGTGTATGATTTATACTTCCGATTCTAAAACATTTATTTTCTTAAATGTTCAGGCAAGTTCTTTGTGTTATATCAAAGTTTATTTTGTAAATCTTGACCTTTCAAGATGATATATTGGCCTCACTGACATCACTGGTAAAACTGTTTTGGACTTGAAAAGAGGGCAGGTTACTTTCAAGGATGCAATGCTCCTCGGGAGCTCCTATATTCAGATTAGATCCATATTGCCTGGGATTTCACTCTGTATGATTTTTGTTGGTTTTTTTATTCCCTAGTACATGCTGATGTAATGGTACCTCTCAGATAACAGTACCTATTCATCAGCTGTGTTGTGATATTCGGGTACACCGGTACAAGGAAAGGACAAAGTTTGAGCTGTACATTCTTATTGACTCCATTAAGTCACACCCTAATACAGTTCAATTTATGACTTGGAGAAATTCACTGCCCTCCTTCCTTTCCACCAAGGATGTAAGTGGTGTGATTGCAGACTGTGGGGCAGACAAATGTTAGTTTGTGATGGGCATAGACTGGCAAATCTCCAAAACTGTGGGAGCCTTTGACAGTCCCTCCCTACTTAACCACCACATATATTCTCTAGAGTCAAGGTCCTTCTCTTTTCTTGTACTATATAGGAACATGAAGAGCAAGGAAGAGGACTTCTCTGTCCTTTGCCTCTTCAGGCTGTCCCATTTACATTAAACAAAACCAGAGAAGACAAGAATGCTCAACTCGAACAACAGTCCCTGATTCTGCTAGACCTTTCAATAAATAATTGCTTTGTGCATAAAGAAATCATTAGATTAAATGTCTTCATGGAAGAGAAGTTCAAAACAATGTGACAGCCATCACTGAGCAAGTTCAGTACTGAATAAGCAAATGTTTTTGCTCAGATTGTCTTTACTTATATGGTCTTGCCATTATCATGATAACTAATGAAGCTAGAAGAAAAGCACCAGGAAAATAAATAATCTAATGTAAGCTAATCTTGAATACAGTTTGGCTTCTGGAAGCAGGAATGTCAGACTGAACTGAATGTTCAACAAGGTCTGCACAGAAACTCACCAAGCACTACATGAGTTCACAGCAGTTCACCTGAGAACAAGGGTTCACATCTCAATAATCCCCTCCTGAGACTCTTTTTCAGGTTTTTCACATTTTGTCTTTATCTCATTTTCTGCTATTCAATACCTTATAAATAGCAGACTATCTTTTTTCTTTTAGAACTTTGCTTTGTAATCTTCCCTGGAACTTGGTGGATTTTTTTTTTCTCTATTATGTATCCAGTGTATCGTGATACCCTCATGCCACTTACAGCATGGATTTCAGTACATTTGCAAACTTAACAGTTATGGTGCAATTACTGTGATGCATTTGGCAGACACACAAGCCTGCATTTCTTATTTGGGCAAAACTTCTATAAGTTCATGAGTTAATCAGCAGAGACAAATCATGCTGACATTGAATGCATAAAGTTCACTTTGTTTTTGTGTATTGTTTCATAAAACTTGATCACACACTGGTACACTGAGAGTGGTCAGCCTTAGGCTTCAGGAGCTTTTAGCATCTCCTGCTTTCCCCGGTTATCATGGGCTTCTTCTGACTCTGAAATCATCATTTTATATCTCCTAAAGTTTCAATTCAAATAAAAAGGGGTGGGTGGGTGGTGGCCATCAATCATTTTAGCCATTTTAGCCATTTATGTTGGTTTCTGTGAAGTATCTTCTGTATAAAGTGGTGCTCAGTTTGAAAGTTGCAGAACTGGTATCTAAACAGAAATTTTCTGTAGTCACAGTATTTCTACATGAACTGTATATTGAAGTGCAGATTGTACAGCTACGGACTCTAACCGTGGACAACAAAATTAAAGACATAAATACTTTTTGGTAAAATACACTTTTTAGTCCTTCTCTGAGTGCTGTCAGTATTGTTTAAAAATATTTGAGGCACAAAATTTGTTTTAGAGGAAAAACTCCTTAAAAATCTAACTGAAAGACTGTAAAGTTCGTGCCCCCAAGTTCAGTGTCAATATCCTCTGTGCTAGACTTATTTTGAAAACGGGGAATTTCGGACAATTTTGCAGTTGTTCTCAGATTACAATAAAATGCAAACCAGGCTGTAGAAATCTGCACATGTTATTGTTAGCCTGTGTCGGCTCTGTCCTCACAAAACAAACCCGACACTGCAGCTTTCCGGCAGGAAAGCTCTCAGACCGCTCGCTGTTCGGGACTGTGTGAGATGGGCTGGAGGTGGGAGGAACGCGCTTTTCAGAGGCGGGCACAGGCCGTGCAAACAGATGTGGCTGGGCTGGATGGGCAGCCTGAATGGCCGCATTGTTCCCTGCCTCCCCTCCTTCCCTGCCTCCCCTCCTTCCCTGCCTCCCTTCCTTCCCTGCCTCCCCTCCTTCCCTGCCTTCCTTCCTTCCCTGCCTCCCCTCCTTCCCTGCCTCCCCTCCTTCCCTGCCTCCCTTCCTTCCCTGCCTCCCCTCCTTCTCTGCCTCCTCCTTCCCTGCCTCCCCTCCTTCCCTCCCAGCACAAGTCCCGCTCCCAAGATGAGAGCTTAAGCTCTGCCTGTTGCAATTCAAGGAACCCAGAGTGCATCGAAGTTTTAAGTCTGTCAAACACCACTGTCGCTCACCTCCCCAGAGTCATTCCAGAGGCAGTTTATAGGAGTTTTTTTTGTGTGTGTTTTTTTTTTTTTTCAACAACGTGGCAGAATTAATTTTAAACAGACACTTTCAAAGTCTTTTCCAGTGGGACTTTTACATTTCATAATTCATTGTAGTTTATTTTTGGAAGTTTTCTGTGACATCTGATGAACACGTAAACAGTATCTTTAATATATACATTTATAAAATGCTGTTCAATAGCTTTACATTAAGTGCATTCCAAGAAGGAAGACTCAGGAGATACTACAAACATATTTTATGCAATTACATATGTTAAACTAAAATCTTCTAAACTAAACATCTAAGCTGATTGTAGGGACACAATTCAACAGTTTTGATAGAAGTCCACCTTTTTACCTCCATGCTGCTGCTGAGTTTCTATGTGCATGTTCATGGATTTATTTCACTGGGAGCTCTTATTGTGGAATACTTGTAAAGGTCACATATACCAGCATTTGGAAGCTTGCCCAGGTTGCTTTAAGTAACCCCAGGGACAGAGAGTTGTGTGATTTCTGAGGCCTTTGTAGGGAAGAGGCAGAGACAGTAACTTAATTCTAGTTTAAGGGTTTAACTAGACTTTGTTTCATGGAGGTAAAACAGCACAGTTGTCCCCAGTTATGTTCAGAAATGGAAGCTATTAATGAAATAAATGAAACTTATAAACTGAAGTTATTAATGAAATATTTAAGTTCAGTAACTTGTTATGCTGTTGCAGTCTACTTCACAGGAGTGGTGATTTTTCCTCCCCCCTGATAAAAGTGTGTAATCCATGTATTTCAGATTTGTAAAATTCTATCATTGTGCCAATTGTGTGCGTGAAGTTCATGAATGCATTTTATAGGCATTTCTGTGAAATAAAGCATGCCAAACATCACCAGAACAGAAAATGAGAAAGTGAAATAGGAGAAAGAGGGTAAAGGAAGGTATGTTTTGTAAGTGCCAGTCTGTATTTCTTTATAGTCAAAAATGAGGTGTAATTCCTCTGTAACAGCTCAAAGGGCACACATAGTCATAGGTTTAGTTAATTTTCTGACGCCAGAGTAATTTTTTATGTATCAGCAGCGGCTTGAGGAAGCAAAATGAGCCCAACAGTGTGCTTTAAACAGTATTTCAGGGTCACCCTGCCAGCATTCAATTTGCAGTTCTGCTGTAAATCTGCCACCATAGACAATGTACAGGAGTGTGCTCAATCCCTTTTTTTGGCGGGGATAGGACTCGCCTGTTTATTTTTTTGGCACACTATTAAAGTCTAGTTTGTTGTGGCTATTTTATTCTTTCACTACTATGATTTTGTCTCAAAAATAGTGATAGGGAGTAAATAAGGTGGCCCGATTTAATTTCTTGTTCTGCCACACAGTCTGACTTTGTGTCTTCCGTCATTAACAGATCTAATAGGATTTTGGCATGAAACCAAAGAAGGAGAGGGAGGAAGGGATGAGCTGCAAAGAGAGCTGGTGCCTTTCTCAACCCAAAAGCAATGTCAGGCCTATCAGCCTTCTCTTTAGTCCTCCCTGACAGAGCTAGAGGCATTTCTCTATACATGAGTGTGTCTCATGCATTCATGAGGCTTTTTGACACCACAGCCTCTTTTGTTATGAGATAGATCACAGCTCTGCCCTTCTCCCAGCTGCCATATGGTGCAGTGGAAAGGGGCTTTCAAAGGCAGAGCAGGACTGAGGAGCTGAGGCAGGGAGAAGAAAGCGATCGAACAGCAGCAGATGAGATTGATTTATTTTCACAGCGGAGGAGGCAAGTCACTATGACTGGTGGAGAGAGGGGGGGTGCCTTGGAATAGAAAACTGTCTCCAGAGCAGGCGAACAGGCTGCTGGGATGATAGCCATGTTGTGCTGTTCTCTAGGCACAGAGCTTGAAAATAAGCATATGCATTTTTGTTACCTTAGTAATGTTGGCTGAGAAAAGCTGAGAAAGCTTATAGCCCTGGTGCCTCAGCACAGGGTCTCAGCTGCCTCAGCCTGGCTTAGATTTTACATTTCTCTCAGAGAGACCAACGTCTCTCTGCCCTACCATGTGTACATAACTGTCAAGATTTAGTCTGACAATGTTAGAAGGTTCCAGAAGATATCTGTCTTCACTGTGGTGTTGGGAGAAGGACTGTTGGAAGGAAAACATCAGATGATAAATTCTTCTGTCTGTTCAGTGCAGGCAAGTGCACTAAAATCAACTGAGTTTTTCAGACTGACAACTTATTACCTTGTTTTACCTATTAAAAAAGAATAATTAACTGACTCAAATTTACTATGTGCTATTTTTCCTGTCTTTAACTTCATTCAGCTTAAAAAGCAAGTCTGTTTTACACCTGCCTGCAGCCACTTTGACTTCCAGATTTGGTGACCAAATATTTCAATTTAAAAAAGAAAACAAAAAATTATACGTGTGTCTTAGTCAAAAGAATTTCTTAATGAGATTTCTTAAATGGTGTGGCAAATTGGACTTTGATCTTGATCTTCAGTATAAATCAGAAAAATGCATGTAAGGCACACTTCTCAAAATCTAGGAAAAATTCTGATAAAACTGATTGGAATTACAGTTTCTATTCCCAGAAGAATTATTAAATCTGTGTAATGATTTTAATATCCCTATGGGACTGAACTAAATTATGCAGAATGCACAGGAAGGGAATCAACTATATTACTTGGAAATTTTGAAATGTTTTGTTCTAAATACTTTTAAGGTCATTTTGTGTCTCCTGAACTGTTTCAAGAGAGTTATGGAAATTACAATTCAAGGGACATGTGAGAGGACTGGGAAGATCAAAGACAGAGACCGTTTCCACAGGAAGGGAGGACACATGGATGGAAGAGGCAATGAGAGGGATGTGGTACAAGTTTAAAAAATTGTGCTTGGCACAGTAGCTGGGGAACCATTATTCACTATTTCTCAAGTAAATGACTGGAAGACACCCAACACCAATTTAAAATAAAAGTTTTGAAATTAATCAAGTAAACTCTTTCATCTCACTATGCATGATTAAATTGAAGCTTTCAGTGCTACTATAAATTCTGAAGGCCAGAAGTATAGATGGGTTTAAATAGAATAATTTGAAGAAGAATAAAGTTGATATTACAGTGCCTTAGGTACAAACTGTAGCTTATGAAGTCCTAGAAATGGTGCATTTTGGAGAACTGGAACAACATGTCAGAATAAGAAATTAATTTCTAATTTTCTTGTATCATTTTTCCTCTTCTACTGACCACTGCAAAAAACCAAATGTATATGAAGTCAGCATTTTATCTGCCCCAGTATAATTTTTCTTTTGTTATAAAATATTTGTCAATTCCAGTAAGCTGGGCTGTCTCATTATTCCATTTTTCCAGCTGGGTACCATTCATATGTTTAATTCTGTAGTTCACTTTTGAGGTTTAACTGGAAGAAAGATATTGAAGCATTTGAGAGATATATCAGACAAGGAAAGATGTCTCAAAGGGGAATAGTCCACATTCCATGAGATAATAAGGGAAGCTCAAGTGGTTCCTGAAAGTGACTCTAAACAAAATACTACTTTTCTAAAAACTTAACTGCTTGACTTGGGTTTGACATAAGATTAAAACTTGACAATTTTTTTTTAATAAAAAAATTAAATTACAGCTTTTGTTACAGATAAATATCTTATATAAAAGTTGGTGTTTCCATTTCCCAAATTGTGCTGTGTAAATTCGTTTATTGATGATTGCAGATGGCAACAGAACTGTTGGGACAGATCACACAGGTCCACTGAAACACTGTGACACTTGGTGTAGAGAAACAGGATCGCCCTTTCACACTCTTCCCTGGTCAGAGGAGGTGAAGAAATGCCAGTCTGAATTCCCTTGGCTTGGATTCAGCAATGACTTTGAGTAGCAGTCAGCAAAGCTTGTTTTAAGTTAATGATGGTGCTACACACCGACCTCATGGAGAACACGTGCAAAGGATCACGTTCCCCTTTTGTGCACGTGTCAGCCCTTGAGAAAAGTAGAATGAGATGAATAAAACCACTTTGCCAAGATTATTTCTGAGAATTTTTAAATGAGTCATCCAAGTTTCATGTCTTTCATAATTTAAATTATCTATATAATTGTGCTTTTCCTTCTGCAAATAAAAACATATGCAGACGAATGAAGGAAATGAAAACAATATTTTTGTGAGCAAGTGGTGGTCACAAAAGAACTATTGTGTTGCTTGTTATTGCAGATTTTTCTGTTAAGTGAAAAGACACTGCCATTGCTAATCATCTTAAAAATACTGCTGCTTTTTTTAAAAATTAAAAGCAGCATTTGAGCTAAATTCTAACTGCATGGTAAATCACTGTTAGTCACAGGCATATTTATTCAGTAGTCATCTTCTCTAGCTAATTTTACAGTAGGACAAGAAAGACAATTTTATACAAAAGAACAGAGAGGTAAGTAATTTTTTTTTCTTCTTTTATTACTATTGTTGTCATTGTTTTGATTAACATTTTAACCTAAGAAATGAAGAAATGCTCTGCTAGGTGAGACTGGTGGCCTGGCTTCCAGGAATGCTATAGGGAAGGACATGTGAGCCTTTGTACTTCCATAGTCCAGTGCCCTCAGTCCCTGGACATCCAGAACTGTGGAACTATCTAATTTAGGACTAGGCAGGCATGTATCCCTTTTTAATCTATTTGATCATCTTTGACCACTAGTTTATCTAATCCTTGACCTGCTGATACTGCTAGACAGGGATTTGGAAATATCAATAAATAATGTGAGAGTACATTCTTAAAATGTTTAAATCAATGTTTTACAATGCAAAGCAAATTGTTTATTAAAACACACCATTTAATATGTTTTATGGGATCAAAGAATTTGACCAAATAGCTCTTGGTTTCCACATAAGATCTAAACCAATCAGCATAATTTGTGATATTCAAATAGACAGATTTACAATTTGTTTCAAGATAGAACATATATAGCTCCGAGTGTAATTGTCTCAGGATTGCCAAGTACAATGAAACAAACTGAAAATGAAGTGTTCATAAGTTTAATTGAAGAGAGCTGAA
The DNA here is from genome assembly GCA_013400255.1 of Sitta europaea. NCBI lineage: Eukaryota > Metazoa > Chordata > Aves > Passeriformes > Sittidae > Sitta > Sitta europaea. The sequence goes on from VXBS01010285.1 coordinate 57,976, forward strand.
GTCCTTAGCAACTTGCTATATTCTAAGTAAACTGCTGGTGCTCTGTCATACAGTCATGACACACAAGTGAAGTGAAATGTTCTTAGGCAGGTCAAGCAAATTATTTAAGAGTTTGATTTTCATAAGGACTCGGTCTCTAAGTATAGATTAGAAGAATGAATACAAATTGCAATTCCTTTAGGCAGATGTCTTTGTTCCTAAAATTTGTCTCTGTGTATTATATTTGGGCTACCTGGTAAAACTTATTCTTGTAGACAGAGAAGGAGCTAGAATCTTGGTGCTTCGAGAGCAGGTAAAGCTTGTTAATTCATGAAATGTTTCAACAGCCTAATAATATTCCCAGTGTGCCTTGCTTGTGAATCTGTGTTGCAAAGGGACTGTAATTGTATTGCATGGGGGTAATTTTGCTCAGTTTTTACAAAAAGGTTGCTAAAGCATTGAAGATATCTTGCTTTATGTACCACAGCTACGGAGAATCCTAAGGCCATGTGATCCGGATTAATATTTATCCCTGCATAAGGATATGACATCTATCTTGATTTTCACTGAATACAGAGTTTTAGAAAATCATTTGACAGGACATTAGACAAGAATTGCTCTACTCAGGCATCTCAGTGCATGATTCTGAGTAGCACAGAAGTGTCAAACAGCATTTGATTTCAGTTGCTGTTATTCATGTATGGTTTTGACAGTGAAGGCATTATTATATCAGATTTATTCAAGTACCATAATTAGGCATCTCATCACTTTACAAAAATTATGTCCTGTCAACAACAGCAATGACAGCAAGAAGTATGGGATATCTGTAGAAAGAGATGCATATTTTATATTTAAACATAATGTGATATACTTAGAGCCTGTGGTACATATTGTTTTGCTTTTTTTCAGAGAATTTAACTGGGAACACTCGTATCTTCAGAGCCTTGCAGCCTCTAGGTAGGTCATTGCCACAGTTCAGAACTGGAACTGTTCTTGAGTCTTGTCTGGCATAAGAGGATTTTGGGAGAAAGATTTCTCATTGAGGATACTCAGAGGAAATAACTGCTCAGAAAGGACTAGGCAACCTCTATTTTATCAGAGAAACCTTTAAAAGCTGTGACTAGCAGTACTGAAAACTTCCATGTGGAAATGCATACACAACAAAGTTGCAAGTTGTTTTTACATTGAATGGAAAATTTTTTGGAACACTTAGTGTATCCCCTGTTTCTACAAGTCCTTCTCATTTTAGCAGCATTAATTCAGCACAACTGAAGTAAAGAGCTCATATACTGCATAACTAAAGTAATACAGCAAATTCCTGGGAGAGAAGTATCCCACAACTTGACACTAGCTAATCCTCTGCTTTTGAGGGAAACATTCTTTTCCTTTTGTACCCAAAATTTCCAACGGCAAGATGAATCCAGCTTGCAGCATAGCAAACAATGCCTAAATTAGCACTGTTAAGAAATTATGCTTGTAAAGGCTGAGTAGAACTCTGGTCTCCAATTAAAACAAATTGCTTTAATTTTAAATATAATAATTTTTGATAGTAATGAAATTGATCAATAGAATACAAGCAGAATCTTAGGGTTTCTTTAAGTCCATGTGGGAAATAAAACATTCTTATGTAAAAATTCTTATTCCTGAGTTAAAGCATTACCAAAACTGAGCAATATAAGTTATCCTTGGTACTGAAGCAGAAGAAATTGGTTGAAATTATGGTGCTTGAAAATGGTTTAACATTCAGTCATTCTTAAAAATAAATTTTCTTTTTATTATTTTTAAGAATCTATGTAGAACCAGTCAATTCCTTTCACTGGAAATTCCTGGGTTCTCAGTAGCTTTTGTTGAAAGCAGCCTCTTACATGACTTTACTAACTTAAGTTACAGAGTTTTGCTATGTACAGATTTCATAAGCATTGTAGTGTTGCAGTTAAAAAAAAACCCCAAAAAAACCAAGACAGTGTCTGTGTTCCTTACATCTTTACATCTGAAAGTGTCCAATGATTTTAGCCACAAAATGTCTTCAAATAAAATGATACTGGTTTTGTCCATGGCATTGCACATGGTGAGATTTGTGGTATCCTGTGTGGGCTGGGAAGGAAAAAAATATGGGAGAACTACCTTTCATGTTTAATGCCCAATAAATGTTAGTGCATTAAATAATTACTTTATGTCCAGTTTCATTACTCATTCTGCTCACTGCATCATATTTCACTGATCTCTTATAAGCTGGAGGTGTATTTTGGTTTGCTATCAATGTTTAAATTTTCTGCCAGATGTTTTCTGCTACATGCTGGAAAAAAACACCCAACCTCAAACATAAGTCTTGTCATTTTGTCCACAAGTTGAGCACAGGTCAGTGGCATACATTTCTACTGCCTTGAAAGGTGCTGTAGGTAATTCCTTAAACAAAACCAAACATAAGCAGAGGCCATATTTCAGATAGCTGCAAAGTCAAACAAATGAGCCCCCATTTCATCACAGAATGCAGTGCAATAAGTACATTCAGCCTCTGAAAAGAAACACATTTCTTCTGGTATTTCAACCCTACAACATATTGAAGAATCCCTGTGGCCAAATAAAGTAAGATGAAAAAATCCCATCTAATGAGAAGCAGGATACTATCCTGTTCATCTCTTTTATGGTGTCACATGCCTTCTGATGTTAAAGCTGGATCATATAGCTCTTTCGTCACATAATAAGTAAACACTGAATCTCCCCTCTTCCTGTCCCTGCTCCTTCCTCTCTGAGCCTCAGAGGAACTGTGTAAAGAGCAAAGGAAAGGGAAAAAAAGACGACTTACATGTGCTAGGATTTAGCTTCTGGCAAGAGACATTATAAGGAATTCATTTCCTGTCACATAATTTACATGTCCAGTTCTCCCTCCCACTCCCTTTCTTTCTCCCACCCTTCCCCCCTGTTCCACTTCCAAGCTGTCTTCTCACTCCACAGTGCTTGCTGCAGCTTCCTGCCGTATGTTTGCTTTCTATTTTCATATCCATGGGAAAGGAATCTGCTCTAACACAAGGCTGCTATCCGGTCCGAGCCCATGCTGGTTGTCACTGCCACTTTTAGCTTAAGCCTCAGGTATTTGGACTCCATTAAGTGATGGTGAAACCATCCAGCAAATGACAGTCATTAAATTTTAGTCGAGTCAGCTGGAAAAATTTCTTCTTCTCTTTGAGGTTTTTCCTTTCTGCTAGCACGCTCCAGACAAAATAAAATAATTTTCAATTTTAAATATTTAATCTTGATACTGGTTTAGGGTTTTATTTTTGGGGAAAAGAGTTGTGTCCCTCTTGCTCATTAAAGGGCTTTCTGTTGTGTATCTTTGATGCTGCTTTGGGCAGCTCTGCTACTTTGATCCTCTTAGAAACAGGCTCATTACAACATCCACCTCACAGAGTAACGCTTCAAAGCTTTGCAAAGGACAAAGGGAGGAATTTAGAAACACAGCCAAGTGGCTCTCAAGTATCTTGACTAAATTAACTTTGTATTAAGTGTTACTGGCCCAGTTGCAATTTAGAGAGGAGGAAACAAAGCAGTAGCTCTATGTGCTTCGTTCACGCATTTTATATCAAACTAATAAATATGCTTAAAATCTTCTAGGACTTTCTGCCACAGCATCTGCTAAACAAAGCAGATACCATAGTTGTTGTATCAAAGTTAGCAGTTGCTTTGGAGATGCTAGAAAGGCAGATTGACATTGTCAATTGATTTGATTTATATTATTCAGAATGATAGAGCTAGTATTAATCAACCAGTGAGATTAAGAGGAAATAGGCAATTCTCAAAATCATCATCTCCAGAACCAGCAGTAACCACAATCATCTTCAACACTTTCAGATCTATCCTTGCTGCAATGATTAGCATTATGGGTCACTCTCCAGCCTAAATTTATTACTTCTGATGTGGTTGACTTAGTACTTCAGTCGGGAAGTCATTGCTGTTACAATATACAATTTTCACTATGTGCTTTCAGCACAAATTGCAGTGCAGTGCTATTAACACAAGCTTCTCAAGCAGTCTTGTCCCAGGGAAGGCACAATGGCAATTAGAGAACTCAGTCATATCCTGAGTGTCACTGTCATGCTGCCTAGCAGGAGTGGGAAAATCAGTCTAGCCCTAGTGGGTGACTGTGAGCTTAGATTCCCTTCTTATATTGCCATAATCCCTGCCATGAAAAGGGCTTTTACTTCTGAAATATCAGGTGACTCTGGTTTAGGTGGTAATGACTCCTAACATAAAACCTTTGCATAAGGTGCTGTAAGTCAAATGCAGATGCCATTCACTACAGAATTTGAAAACCCCTACACTAGTCCCTGTCAAAGACAGCAGAAAGTCTTTCACTTGAAAGTTATGATTTTATCATTTATTCTATTTATTCTGCCTTTTGAGTCCATTACTGGAAGATTTTTCTGAACAAATCAGAGTACCATTTTATCCCACTAAAATAATCCAGTCCTGTCAATACTTTGCTAGGCTTGAGACATTTTTAATTTAGAAAATTCTCCTTTAACTAATAGGTATTTTACAGTAATGAGTGTTACAATGCAAGTTGTGCTTGTGCTTTGAAAGTGTAGTAAGAGTGTAATAAACAAAAAATCAACATCTTAGGTTGCAGGATGGAGGATGCAGATGACTGCCATTTATCAGGGCTAGACCATGTCCATTATATACTTTACTGCTCCAGAAGAACTGTCATAGTACCTTGCTTGCACATATTTCTACTCTATCTTCCTAGCAATCCTTAAAATTTATTTATGCACCTTCCTGAACCATTAATTTCCTTCTTGCAAAGAGTTATCAGTGAATATAATCAATGAACTATGATTTTTATCTAGGGAAAAAAAAAGAAATAGTGCTTTATACAATTTTTATTATATACAAAATTTCTTTAAAAACAAAGAAAATCCGATTTTATACACATTTGGTTTGCCCACATGTATTCCTTTGTGAGGTATGAATTCAATATAATATAATATAATATAATTTCAAGCTCTTTGTCTTGATTCAACAGGACTCCCAGGAGCCTTCTGGGAAAACAAAGAAAGAAAATGTGACTTGAATTGATCTCTAATATGGATGAATTTTAGGTAGAACATTTGAGGACCAACAATGAAGCTGGTAATTGACTTATTCATTCCAGTTAATGAGGAATCTACTTCCCAGCCCCTTCAGCCCATATCAGCCTATCCAAATGAAAGATATGGTGACTGCCTGCTTCAATTTTGTGGATGATTTGTTCTCTGCTGTTAAATTGTTAAATTGGAGATTAAGTATCACTTTCATTTCACTGTCAATATGTCCTGGAGCTGAAGCATTCTCCTGGAGGTTTCTGTGGACTAGAGGTAGAGAGTTGCTGATGTTTTGGAAGCTGGAGAGTCACATGCTCTCCTGGACATAGAGCCTCAGCATGATACTTTATTTTCCTTCTCTACTTTTCTCTTTAATGTAAGCCACATTCAAGTTTGCCTAATTTCTCATTGATCAAAGCCTTCCATCCAGAAGGCCACTGGCAACTTTGCACTTTAGTGACAAGTCTGGAGAATCATGGTTCAAGCAGAACCCATGCTTGAGAGGTGTGTAAGAGTGCAGACACCTGCAGTGTGACTTATGTCTCCATATTTGTGTAATTTCCAGCCGTGCATGCTGGCTAAACAAGAACTCCTAGATTTGTCCCTGTCAGGTTTGCTTTGAACATTGATATCTGGTCTGTGTGGAACATAGGGCATCTGTAAAAAGAGACTAATGTTTTGCAATATAGCACAAATGTGTACTGCATGCTGCATGAACTCTGTGATCAAATCTTCCTTTCAGGAAAAAAGTGGTCTTTAGGTAGAGTAGTGCTGCATTGTTCTACTGAAGCTGATCTCTGATGCTGTTTCCCAAATTAAAGGTCTGGTTATAATAGTTTCCTAAAATTTTCCCACTTTTATTCTCTCACTAGGCACAGAGCTTTTTGGAACTGTCAGCAAATCCCAACAGCAATATTTTCTCCACCAGCATATCAATGACAGAGCCAAACGGTGACAAATAGAGTCCTTTCATAAATTCAATTATTCCCCGCTATATCATTCACATTTCTGTTGGCATGGGGATGCTGTTAACATTGTGATTTTGAAATAGCAGGGCACTAACACAGTGGTTGTTATGACTTTCTTTTATGTAAAAAGGTATTTATTTCCCTAACTGTGCTAAGCAAAGCAGGAAATCTTGAGATATTCTGAAATATTCTTCCACTTGTGAACCGACCTTTGCCATTTTTGTCTCTAAACTTATGGTGGGTGTATCTATCACCAAGAAACTCAGAAGTATTTGAACAGAATACTTGCTGACTGACAATTTGCCTTGATGAAATAAACTTCTGTAACTAAACTCCTGGAAAAAACTCTTTTGGGGCAATTGGAGCTTTACTGTCCTGATGTTGTGCATACTCTCCTGAGGGTAATTATTTCAAAGTTATATCCTGCTCTAAATCTCTCACCATTTTAAACACAGTTGATCTTTAGGCAATGAAATATTGGTTTCTATTCACATCTGAGTTTTTCTCAGTTCTTTCCCCCAAAGTCAATTCTAATCCATAATTCAGTTTCTTTTTAATATCTGCTTCAGGCATATCTTTATGGAGAAATAGACTGAATTTCACACAGTTGTTAGCATACCCAATGGAACATCCATGCCCAGTATATGAGGAAACCCAAATTTTACTGATCATTTTAGTTGGCTCATAACGTTTAACAGCTCTCTGCCATGTTCAAACAAATAAGATTTTCCTTGGAAATACTAGGGCTCGTATTTCACTATCTATTTCATTCTTCTACTTCTCTATTTTGCTGTTGACTGAAGAAGATTCTACTAGACCAAATCATACTGTGTTTTAAAACCTGCTTACTAGAAATCCCAGTTCAGTTCTTGCACAATTTATTCTATTCTATTTTGAGCCATGTATCAGCCTCTGTAACAGATACAAACCCAGCGAGTAGTGGCTTATATTGCATTATTCACAAATCCCTTGATTTGGTCAGAATCTAGATCACATATGAGTTTTTAAAAACTATTCTATTTGCAGCTGGTTTTTTGGACAATTTTGCCTCCCCTTTAGTCCCTCTTCTAAAGTTGTAATTGCTTTGCTTGTGAAGCACCCTTACCAGCACTATAAGTACATCTGATTTGTCATGCAGTGTCCTGGAATGTTATCCTTCTACAAATTATAAATATATTTCTATTTTTAAAGCAACTTAATACTTCCTTAAAAGGCAAAATCAAATCCTGACACATTTCTCAAAATTGTGGTGAGCCTCTGGGAGATTGTTGCCTAACTACACTTTTCAGTTCATAGTAAGTTTTTCTCTCAAAATCTTTGGTTTATCAGCTTATGCAATTTTCAAAAGCTAAAAGGAATACATAGTGATAGGAATATATTAATGAACTTGGGCTGCTTTCTCATGGGAAGCTTGTTTATCTATTTGTTTACTTTCTGAGTTTAAAAAAAATGCACACTTGGTTTTTTTTGGGGAAGCTAAGAAATCAGAGGAAACTGTAAAAGACAAATAATGGAAAGGACTGACAAAATAGGACTGAAGAGAAAGGAAGGCTTTTTTGTGCTTTTGGTTAAAGCTAGTCCTTATTTTACCCCCAAACTCATGGGGAACTCCATTATCTTGTTCCTTCATGACAGAATTAAAACCCAATGACCCCAGTTCTTTTCAAAGAGAAAGATTAAAAGGTACACTTATTTTTTTTTTTTTTTAATTTGATAAAATGCCATTTCAAAGGCCTCTAGATAAATAGATACTCTAAGCAACTTAACGTTCCTTGTGTTGTGTGCAGGTTAGTTTCTAGATGGCTGAGATGGTAATTTCATCTGAACTGTTCTATTCTAAAATATCTTGGAAGTTGACACCATACAGTATCTAGGTGCTTGTGATTATAGACATCCATAGCAGTAGTACATACATTAATTTCCCATCCATACCCTCTACAATTTTCCATAGCAGAAAAGCTTTTTTCTCCTCTGAATTGCACATGTTTAACAGAAAAAGGCTCTATTTTAAACACAACTTGTCATTTTGGAAAAAAACCCAACACATATCTTGAACACTTATTAGTTTAAGAAGGAGCATATAGAAATACTGTTTTTACTGACAACAGTGCAAATTAATTCTTTGGCAGGATGACAAGTTCCACTTCCAAATGAATTCTGAAATCTCTGTGTGGATTTTTCTAAGGTATTTACTGAAATTATGAATAATATTTCCTAATTTATGGATATTTTGAAGATCTAAAGCAAATGAACACAGACAGATCCATAATAATAAAATTACAAAATTATATCCTCATCGTGGGCTTATCAAGATTATGTACACAGACTGAATGCATTATATTTGGCTGGCTATTTCCTAAATACAGTAACAGGTAAGCACCTCAAGGCTGATAACAATGGTGTGTATTAATATAGAATCCTCTAGTAATTATAATTTTTTTTTTTTGTCTACTAATTCATAATGTTCTCCTATGTTCATGCATTTTGGGACAGACAACGAGCTGTTAGTCTGCTAAGGTATGTGAAATGGGATCTCTCACATCACCTGGGATTAACATGCCTTTTACATGGTTGTTAAGTAATGGGTGAGATAGTGGAGGCTGAGGACAGAGTACCCTCAATGGCTGATCCTGATGCTGCTTGTGAGACCACTGGGATCCTCTGACTGCTCTGGGGTCAGCAGAGCAAGCAGCAAGCCAGGCACTAGACAAAAAGTCTGCCACCTTCTTTCTGCAAGATGAAAAATGTGATTCAAAGAGATTAATGTGACCAAGCTGAGACACTAAACTGACCAGGCATAATTCACAAACTGGTATTGCTCCAGATAACATGACAAAGTGCTCTGGCCCAGGGAGATCTAGTTTTGATGTACTGGCATTGGAATGAGAGAAGTAGAATATAGAGTCACATAATTTGTTTCCCACTCTGACCCCTCTTAAGATATTGGATAGGGCTCATGGGAGAGCACACAGGTTTAATGCCAAGACTGATGAAAACTGACTCATTTCAGTTTCCATGGGACTGACAAGATGGATTTTAGAGAAACTGTGGCAGAAAAGCCACATGTTTCAACTGATGAATTGATCTAAAATTGAATCTCTTGAAGACAGCAGATGGGAAACAGAGCAAAGTTTTTATAATATGGTGGAACAAATAGGGACGTTTCCAAACCAAATAAATAAAAAGATGAAGGCACAACAAAGAGCACCTTTATAAAAGTGGGCAACAAAGAGCTATGGACTCAGCCACTACAGCAAACCTTTCTTGTTCTGTCTTTTTGCAATCAGCAGCACTGTTATGAGCTGTAAGCCACCAGTAGCTCACTGAATGACTGATCTACACAGTGGTAGAATGAGACACAAGATGTTTTTATCAATTTAATGAATGTATGAGGTAAATAGACTGGGTTTGAGGTACTGGTATCTTTCTTTTTCTAATTATGTGGAAACTAAATGGGTCTGATCAGTATTAAAATTGTGATTTAGAGTCGCCTCTGATGTGCATGGCTTCTACAAGCTTCAGTTTCAAAACTATAGAATTATTAAAGCAGAAGGCTGGTCACAAGCTAATATGCTCTGCCTACAATTTCTGCACTGAAACTGTTGCTGAGGGAATAGATATATCTTTTTCTATCTATATAAATCTTATGCAAAGTAATTATATAGGGGTTTATGTCAGATTAGCTAAATCGGCTCACAGTTCAAATCAATGTAAGATGTTAGAGGTGATCCTAGGTTCCAGATACAAAGGTCTTTTACAGGGCTTAGTCATGGCTATGGAAGAGCTGCCTAGGTATGGAAGGCCACTTAATTTAAAAATAATTGTGAATTAAATGTAGTGAAACTGCTAAAAAATGCTGTCTGTAATTTGCTGAGTCTCACTTATACAAGGATAATATATTTTTTGGAAATGCTTTGGAAGTGGTACCCTGCTACTTCTATACTCATTGTTTTCTTGTTGGTTTTTTTTTTGTTTTGTTTTGTTGGTTTTTTTTGTTTGTTTGGTTTTTTTATTGTTGTTGGCTTTGTTTTTTTTTTTTAAATGTCTGGAATTACTTGTCCTTTAGACAAAATGGTGTTTTCTTTCTCTCCTTAGCAGGTACAGCTGCAAGCACTGAACTGAAGTGCTTTCTGGACAAGACCACAGCACATGGATGGTATAAGCTGGCCATTTGCAGGTAGATATTAGCTGGCAAAACCTGATGTGGATTCTAAGCCAGGTGTGAAATAATTTGCAGGCTAACGACTTCCCTGTATATATAAATGTCTCACAGATTTTTTTTTTTTCTTTCAGGGCTATATTTCTGCCCACCTTGTGTAGCTGCATTTGTAAGATGCAATGTAAAGCTCCATTCCTCTCCAGTTTGAAGATGGGATCAGCCCTGCACTAACCATGGCCACAGAGCTCCCAGGCAGCTCCCAGACATAACAGAGGTTAAATCCTGTGTAGAGTTTAGTCCTGTGTGAGTGCTGTGTGACTGGGCTCTAACAGAGCCTGAGTTCAGTCTGTCTGGGAGCTGCCTGGGAGCTTATGTTGAAGGTTGGGGTTGAGTGGATGAGTTGATTGCAGCACAGCATAATGTCTACTGGCCTATTTTTACCCTTAGAAGGAGCTAGAATCCTCTATCCACATTTTATATTAATTTATGCCTATTTTCTAAGTAATTCTTTTCTTCTTCATCTTTCTATACCCTGACACCTTAATCTTGCAGACATCTTACTATTGTTAATGAGAAATAGCTCCCTGTCTTTACAATGCTTGCTTTCCAACTCTTGCACTGAGGCATCACATGATAGTTCACTTTGCAAGACTTCAAAATATTGTGTTGTACTCCTCTTTTGAAGAATACATTTATATTAACAGAGCTCAAATCAGGAGCAATAATGACAGCCTTACAAACATGATTACTAGCTGAGACACAAGTACAGTCACTCTCTTGAATACATCACCCACATTTTCAGCTCCAGACCTGAAAGCAATTTCCATATTCTGCAGACAAAAATATGACACCTATCTCTAGGAGAAGCACAACCAATCTAATATCTGTGGAAATACAGTGCATCTTCTAGATGACACTGTTTCAGGGATATCTATAAACTCTCAGTCCAGAGGGTATGTCATTAATTCCAGTTCCCATAAAGTCCATCATCTGCTTAAGACATGGAAAAGCTTTTAACAAGCAAGATCTCTGGCTCTCAAGAGACGAGGTGTTCCAAGAAAACAAACAATTCAACTCTGTTAAACTAGTGCTCAAGACCTAGTGCACTAAACTTTGAAGGGAAAAACAAAGCCAGCTGAAACCAGGGAGGGGTTGAATTTGTTTTTAGTATATCTTAAAAAAATCTGAATGAGAAAATCCAGGTGACTAAATAAAACATAAACTATCAATTATACTAGTAATGTAACAGAAGGAATTAGTAGTGGGTGGATTACACTCACAGCACTCTGAGAAAAGGCAACAGTGCAGGCCTTGGTTTCTCTCTGTGTGCTGCAGTTGTGGCAGGAGTATGAGGAGAATTACTGAGCCACTGCTGAGCTGAAATGATACTGACTCTACACCAGGCATACCTTGTCTTTTCATGCCAGGCTAACTGCTCTATGGCTGAAATATAGAGTGTATTGTTGAAAGAAATCCCAGCTCTATATGGGAAAAAGGAGCCACTATTTTTATTTGAGCAGGGAAGGCTGTTGGGTGATATTAATGTGCCTTATGCAACAAAGATTGCCTACTTCTGCCAGGTAAGAATCATGGCCAGTGTTATCTGTTCCAGGGTAAAATCCATATTGGGAATCCAGCAACTTCCCCATGCATATCATTTTTTAAGTCCTGTTAGAGCTGTGACTGCGGTGTGCTGTCTTGGTTTGAAAGACACATGTCTGCCAAGGAAGGAGGGAACCTCCCTTGGAACATGACCCCCTTCTCTCCAAGTTATTATAACTTTAAAATTAAGGGATTTCAGGCAAAAATATGGGAAAAGCAGTAGCCCAGCTCCCAAACACAGCAGGGAGAGGCTCCCTCAGAGCAGGAAGGGGCTCAGGGTTTCCCCTGAGGTACCCAAGCAGATGGTGAAGGTCTTTTTACATTTTTTAGCGAGGTAGGGTGTTAGTAAGGTCCCAGTTCCATGGCTGCTCTCATGAGCAAAGGTTCACCCACAGGACAGGGCTGGGCTCAGGAAGCAGCAGCAAATTCCCCCCCAGTAAGCAGCAGCTGAATCGTCCTCCTCCAAAACCAACAGTGAGAGAGCAAGGAGCTGCACCCAAGCTGCTTCCCCCAGCCCACATCTCAAGGTATTTCTGCCTGTCCCAAGAGGATGCCCCTCAGTAATACCAGCTGCACTCTTCCCCCTTCTCTGTGGTTCCTACTTTTGTCTCTCTTACATACCTGTCGTTATCATCTCTCAGCAAGAAAATGGGAGAAAATTCCCCAAGAGAAGGAAAACAAAACCAAAAAACCCTAACCTCCCACACATGCCAAGTCTGCATCTTTGTAATGCCAGCACCTATGGCAAACAGTAAATCTGTCCAGACTCAGGCTCTGCACCAGTGACACAACTCCTTGATCTCCTCTAATCTCACAGCCTGCCACAAGTAAGCCAGACCAGTCAAAATTGCTTTAGCTGGCAGATTCTCAGGTTGGGTTGGAAAGGGCAATATTGTAATTCAGCCTTTTTCAGAGATCAATGGGAAGGGCTTTCCTTGTGATGACTTTTCTATAAATTTTTTTCTGAATCTAATAAATTTATTTCACTGTCTCTTCTCTGTCAGTGTTATAGTGTTGACAAACTCTGCCCAGCAACCTGCTTTCACTTATTTTGTCCACAATATAATCAGAGTGTCTGGAAATACACACTAATTAGAAGTTTTATCACCTAGAAAAATTAATGGTCTGGTACAATTTGGCAATTGTTTGGTACAATTTCCCTTCTAAATTTAGCAAGTTATCTCTGCTATTCTAAGCACTATTCTTTGCAATGTGACATTTATCTGCAAGATGAGAAGGAGGGGTGATAGTGGAGACAGGGACGTCCAGCATGGGCCTGGTAAATGAGGTGTTAGATGAGTTAAGATGGAAAAAAAGAACATTTAGAATAAAATGCTGAGTTGCAAAAGGCATAAAAATTATTCTGCTGTCTGATGGTTTGAGCTGAGGTGCAGTGATTTTCGGTGTGCAACTGTCCTAGTTCAAAGCAACAATATATTTTATGTGCCTGTGTCTGTCTTATTCCCCACTGGGTTTCTCACTGTCCTTGAGAAAGGAAACAATTAAAAAAGATAACAAACCTGATCTTTTGTTCCAAACACAGCTTCTGAATACCCTGAGCTAGCCTACCTTTCTTTCTCAGGAATGGCACTTTTGGCAATCAAATGTTCCTACTATAATACTTTTTTTTTTCTCTCTCTCTCTCTTTGTGTGTGTTTGTTTCTTCCAGCTTATTTGGATTGTGAATCATAAAGTGTCCTGAAAAAATGTGAACAGGTGTAGTAGAGGTTCTGCTAGACCACAGCAAGAAGTTCTTCAAGCACAAAAAATTCATTGCAGAAGTCCAGTGCTTGCTTCAAAGCTGGACAGTATCACAGTGACTATTGCAAGTCAATGCAGAGCTCATCACTGGTAAAACTCATCTAACTTAATGTTTATAATAATAACAATAATAATAGAATTATAATTATACAAATTCAGATAACTTTAGTGGCTCCGTAACATATGTAAAAAAAAATCTTTGGTCAGGATGAAGTGCTAGCTAAATTGCTGGTGTGATAATGTGGCTGACTTCAAAACAAATACCCATTGATTATTTCATTCATTTAGCAAGAGATTACCCCAAACCTGTCCTAGAGCACAGTGATTTGTGACCTTCAAATTTGAGGAGAAGCTCTGTCATAATATAGAGCTAATTCAAAGCCTCCAAAGGATTCTCTTTTGCATTACTATCTCAGTTCTTCTTCCCTCTGGCCACAATGAATGTTAGTGAAGGAAAAAATTATTTCCTGAAGCCATGCTGCCTTTAGCAATTTCACATAGCTCTAAATTATGTGTAAATATCTCATTTCTTAATGATGTTAATGTTGCTGAGTGCACAGGTCTGCAGTACTCAGAGTTTTATGAATAAATATCCACTCTAAATTACTCTCCCTGTTTGAGCAGTCATCACTCCGACTCTCAAGCAAGCAGAAAAAAGTCTTGTGTTCTTTTCCCCGCAATTTACTTGAATTTCTAAAGCCTTGCAAACTTCACCTACTTTTAATGGTCTGTCTGCTTCAGCATTATCACAAAACTATTAACACTTCACCTTTGCATTTTTCAGGAGGTGACCTTCAGCTTTCTGTGGAAGTACTAAGACAAGAATTAATTCTGCCTCTCCAACAATATCAAGTTTTCCTGTCACCAGCATCCTACTTGTGTTCCATAATGGTCCTATTAATGTCCTTTTTGATAGTTTGCTTATGAATATCTCCATTTCTCTACTTTACAATATTAACTACAGCTGGATTTGCCTCCCCTCATCTTATATAAATTTTATGGATTTTATTCATGCATTTTTCCTATGGCCTGGACTGATTAATTTGTAGCTTTTTTCTGTAATGCACAGAAAAATTAGCATGAAAAATTGAAGAATCTTAGAGTTTTCCAGTCAGTGAATAATAGATGAGCTGTCAGGACTATATATATATTTTTTTTTTTTTTAATGCATTAAGTGTCTAAATATTTAGCTGGGCTAGTATTTCAATTGTGTTTAGATGACTAACCCTCTGTGGTACTGTACCTTCAAAGGTTCCTGCAGCAGCTATTCAGATTGTTGGACATGAAACATCTTTCCAAACTCTTACATTTGCAGTCTGGAATTTCAGAGATTGCTAGGACATTTCTGAAATTTCTACTAATTCCTGGTTTAGCCAAAGGAACATTATGGATATTATGGACCAATACATTAATATGAAAATTAATTACAGAAGTTTGTAGCAAATACTATCCATCTTACTTTTAAAGTCTTCTTCAGGTTTATGCACTGCTGTTTATTAGGTCTCTCAGATATTTTCCTTGCTCCTTTCCATGCTGCCTTTACCCATACACTGACTGAGGTCTATACTGTGCTGATTTACGTAGATACTCCTTTCCTAGCATTGCAATAGAGAGATCAGACTGAAACAGGATTTTGAAAGCTACTCCTTATGACCTGGGAACTGGATTTTGTTTTGTTTTCTTCATACATTCCCGTTTGTGAAAGCTTTTTTGAGAGCTGCAATTTAACTTCATTTGGTAAGCAAGTGAAATAAAAGCAAAACCTTTCAAATGCTTTGAGAAAAGGAGTTGAACAGAAGCAGATACTTCTGTGGTCAAAATTTACTGGATGATCTTAGTCTTTAGACAAGTTCTCATTTAAAGTTTTGTTGAGAGAAACAGGTTCTAGTAAATATCTTTGTTTAGGTGAAGCAGCATATTTTGGTAGAACTATGATTAGTTGAAAACATCCCGGACCACTTCAGCAGGAACACAAATTATGCCATGTTGTTAGGCTGGTTTGCAGTCTGCTGACTGCAGAATGCTTTCATATTGTTTAAGCATCTGCACAAGAAATGTGCTCTTGCTTCGAGCTCAAATCATCAGAAAAGCAAAGGAAGAAGCTGCAGTTTCTCATCAGGTCCTTTCTTCCCCAGTTCTGCCAGGTGACTCTCTCTGTTCTGCTGCTTCCAGGGGTTTCTCTCTTTCCTGTACTGCTGGCTACTAATTGATCTCTCTGCAGCATTTTTCCTAACTTCTGTTCCAATCTGTTTCTTGGTCTTCAGTGTGGACATTGGGACCCTTTTCTGCTTGTCACTTGAAGCATCCAGACAGCCCCAATCCAGGGAGTGCTGCATATTTCTCCTGCTCCCCTCACCCCAGGACTCTTTTCTTTCACGGAGCATATTTGGAGATGCCCCACTGCTCAGGAAAGGCTCCATTCTTTTCCACATCCTCTCATGTTTTGAGCTTGGTCACTGCTAATCCCCAGGATGGCACCCACCATTTCTTTCCAGCTGGCAAGGAATTTTTCTCTCTTTTCATCTTTTCATATTCCATTCCCAAAAAACATAGCTGAGGTTTGAAAGTGATAATTCAATCCACATGTCCAGCCAAGGAAGGGAAACTACTAGCCAGTGCTCCTCAATCTGTTTTTGAAAATCACAGCATATAGGCACAGTTTATCCCAAAAGTTTGCAGAAGCCTGCTATTAGATGACCCAGTGGGACCAAGGTATAATTTCTTCCCAAAGCTGCAGAAGAAAAATGTAGCACTTTCAACTGCAATGCCTAATTGTGAACATTAAATATTTTGACAGCTGGAGGAGAAAATATGTCCTGGAAGTGTCCAGGATTGTTATTCATAAAGAGATGCAATGGGTAGAAAATCTAGCTACTTTAGTATATAAAAAAAGTGAAACCTTGCATTTCCTGACAGAACCTAAATAACACTTTCCCTGGGAAAAAAAAAAAGAAAAGTGAAAGAAATCCTTACTAGGTGGTGATTTTGCAATGATGTACTCTGATAATCTCTGTTAAACTAATCTGAATAACACTTGAGCTAGAAAAGACTTTAAAGATTTTTGAATGTAGCTCTCAACCATATAGAAAGAGTAGTTGAAATTTGCATGAAGAAAATTACCCACTCTGTTATGCTATTCCAATCTGAAGGAACATCCCTCACACAGACACACAGATACACAGACATACACAAACACACATGCATCACTTTGTGCTGGCACTGGCTGTTAACACAAAAAGGTTGGTCTGTACAAGGTCATGCTTCCTCCATCCCATTCCAACAAAAAAGGCAAATGAACAGGAGCACAAGCTATTTTTTATTCAGAAACAATAATGGGAAAATGGAGTTGTGCATTTGAGATACCTAGAAATAAATTTACTACATTCAGCTAAGTAGAGTAAATAAAACACAGCCCCATAAGAGAGAAGGTGTTTAAACTTTGAGCATCTGATGCCATCCCTTGACTTACTTAACTGTGCTGCTTTGCTGAGTGGAAAATCTAGTTACTTGAATGTATAAGGAAAATGAAGACTTATATTTCATGACAGAATCTAAATAACATCTTATCTGTCCAAGTGAAAATCATGTCCATTACACTAGAATGGTTATGTACATCATCCTTCTAGTTTACATTGTTAGGGTGCTTTTACATCAGAGATGTCATTTTACCTTCCATCAGACATCCACAGATTTCTCATGCAGCCTCTCTCTCCTCCTGCTCTGCCCTCACTGCTCTTTGTTTAACTACCAGGTATCATGAAATTGTAGCTATATTTTTTGAGCTGTTTTTCACAGGCTGGAGTAAAATATATTTATAACATGAATGCATTTTTCATTGTAAAAGGTATTTCTTCATTCAGGAAAGTGTCTGTACTTAGAGCAGCAAGTGTATTGTTAGAAGCAAGGTTTCACTATAAAAGCTTTAAATGATGTCTTGAAGCTTTTTAAATGCAGTGTGTTGTCTCTGTTGCTCTGTAAATCACCAGCCTGTTAGAGGTCAAAAGATTGTCCTTTAGAGAAAGGCTACATTCTTTATGAAGCAAACTGATGAACCAGAGTTATATAAATAAGATGTCTGCCCTGAGACTTAGGTGTCAAAATACATCTTTGCTGTCAAACAAAGCAGGGATGCTATTATGAAGATGGGGTCTATTCTTTTCCTGAGATGCTCATGGATAATAGCTTTTTGCTTACTGTGGCAAATTGAGGTTAGGGGATAATATATATTCTCAGTGTTCCTGGCTCTTTATCAAAAAAAAACTGTAAGTTAATGGCACACTACCCACTCCCAGTGGTGAAGTATATACAAGAAGGAAGAATTTCTCAGAGTCAATAAACCCCACTCTATTAATTCTAAATATCCTTGGCTTTTATGTTTGACCTTGGGATAAGTACATCATTCCAATAATGGGATTAGAATATTATTATCTTTCTATTTCTTATTCAAGTCTTCAATTGTTCATAAATTTATAGTAAAATTGCCAGTGTCTCTGAAGAAATGTGTGTATATATACATAGATTTCAAGGAACTTTGTTGTGAAATATGACTTACAAATGTAAGGTATTTAGTGTTATCAATATGATATTCTCTAATAAAATGGTAACAAATTAATTTCAAGCATGAAGCTTGGATCCTTGACTGTACAACAGCTTTGCCAGTCAGCAACACTGTGATTGGGATTTAAGGATATGGAAACATTAAGTGTCTGCAATTTGTAATGAAGAATTCCAGATGCCTGTAAAAGTCCCCTTAAAACCCAGAACAGGGAAATTTGTAAATGTCTGACTCCTACTAGCATAAGCACATGAGTAGAAGGAACCCTTTCCTAAGCAGAACATTCAGCATTAATTTATATTTTCAGTCTTTTTTTTCATCTGCTGGCGGCTTAATACTGAAAGAAAGTTTTCCTTATCTGAGTTGATAGCTAACAGTCAAAGTTGTTCTCTTGTCTCTGTATCTTTCAGAGGCAGGGAAACCGATTTATAACAATACATGGATGCACTGAATTAGAAAAGACAGTTTCAGAGCAGTGACATGTTTTTCTTCCTACAGTGCTCTCTCCACTGAGATCTGTCAAACAGGCTGTAGGAGAGATGAGTGTACTTGGAAAGGTTCTCCTGTGTGCTCTCTCCTCTTCCTTCCCTTTCCTGCTTGTCCTTTTGTTCCTGTGATTGTGAGCAGAGAACTGCTCTGCCAGTCAGAGGGTGAAGGAGAAGGGGTGAAGGTCTTGCTTCGTGGTTAAAAAGGACACAGCAGCTGGTGAGCTGAAATCCCAGCTCCTGAAAAGAACTGAGCCCATCACTTTGGTGGCACAGAGACAGCTTTCACTGCTTTGTCACTTAGCAATTGAAGACCTTATCCAAATTTCACCCCAAAGCTGCTATAAAAGGATGTGAAGACTTTGAAATTAGACACAAATGGCTTTTACCTGTGAAATTTCTAGGGAAGATTGGGTGATTTTTTTGTTGATACTTAGGTGTCCTAAACTGCTGCTTCAGAGAGTGTTTCCTTAACAAAATGGCCACATGCATTGATAAGTCTCACACCATTTTTCCAGACTGAGATGCTCCCTTGTAAACTAGACTTTATGTATAAATTTTAATTGTTTGATTTAATATTTCAGAGATGTTACTTTAGCACACTAAATCCTGTATTCAATTCGATTTGCAAATCTAGGACACTATCTTTTCTAGAAACTATATATGCATCTATATAGAATAAGCACACCCTCTGTGGCTTTGAATATTAAACCCATTCCTGAAACAATTTTTCATAGCTCTTCCTCTGTGTCCAGAATTCAAAAGGAAGTTTCTTCCATCTTTTCATAAACTTTTAAATCCCATGAGCAGTGTACACCTTTTTAGCCTTAACTTTTTTCTTTTTGCTAAACAGAAAAGAAATAACAAGGACAAATTTCCTGTAAGATGTCGCAGTATGGATCTATCTGTAACCAGCTGAATCCAAACTGAATTCAAACTGGTTGCTCCTTCCAGAAAGGGCTTATGGAATATAGTTGAGTGTTCAGAAAAAACACATTTACAGTGGTGTCCATACATACATATGTACTTACCTATGCAGAAGTTTTGACAGAGACAAAATTTTTACATTCGGAATAGATTTTGCCACAGACATTCAACTGACTGGATGAATAAACTCAACCTGTCCACCTACAGATATAGGCACAAAAACATCAGGGAAAATAGCCCTTGAATTTTGCCATTGAGTTCACATCCTTCCATGATTGTTTTGGAACCCTGTGATGTTGCTGGGGACTTCTAGAAGACAGTGATGTGTTTTCTGAGGAAAATTTGGGCATAAGCATTTGAAAGCAAAGATGTCAACATCTTCTGTTTTCCAATGACAAAATCTGAATTCCTTTAAAAAAATGAAAAATAGCTTTCTAAACAATTGTAACTTCATTGGCTTCACTGTAACTTTAAAATGTAACTATTATCAAAATTAAGTATAATGCTGAATATACGTGTGTATGTGTATTCATGTACTCATATATACATATTTACAAAAAGGGTAAAGGAGGATTATCTTCTTTTTAGCCAATATTTAAAATTACAAAAGCAAAAAATTAGGTGCAATTTAGGTGAGAGTGTGCAGTCTTCAAAAATAAGAGATATATTAGATATATTCAGATAAGCACCTGTATCAGGAGTTTGCATTAGTAAAATTAAAATTATCAGAATGATCAGGCCCCTTAATATAATGCTTCTTATACAATGAAACAACTTATGTGTTGTTATTATTATTATTATTATTATTGATATTTGAGTTTGTTTTCCACAATAATAAATAAAATACAGCATGAAATTTCACTGAGAAGTTCTATTTTAACACAAAACAAAGAGTTAAGATCATACTTACTGATTTATTGGAGAAACTGCAACTTAATGCAACATCTTCAAATGCAATCAGTTCCAGCAATGTATTCTAAGTCCTACATTTTTTTCATAACTATTATATTTTTAAAAATTTTCTTATAAATGCTCTTTTTTTTTTTTCCTAGAGTGTAAAAGAAAGATCTTCAAATCCAGAAGTTCTTCACTCCCTTTATATTTTTTCCTAAGGAAATGATTGCTTTTTACTGTGCCATTCATTTCATCCACATAGGAGCAAAATGGATTTTCAGGTTGGACACCTTTCTTTTGGATCAATCGGAAAGGTGAGTTTAAAAACTATAGTAAAAATATATGTATGTGACTCCTGTGTAAATGAGTCCTTAAATATGAAATTTAGAGATGTTTGAGTCCCTCTTTACCACCAGAGCCCGAGTGAGTTCTTGGTTGGGCTGTGCAAGTGAAGTCACATTTTATCAGGGAGACGTGCAGGGTGTTTTTATTTCAGGCAACTTATTCCTTGAGGTTAAATACGTGCCTGTACATAGAAAAACTGGGTCATATTCTATTAGGTTTTGCAAAAATGAAGGTAGGCAAGAAGTAGACTTTATAAAAGGCCATGGAAGGGCCACTGCCAGGCTGTGAGTCCCTGGGCAGCATGAACTGTTGTGGGAGTTAGTTTTGAATAATAATGACCATGTTTCTTGGAATTGACCTGGAATATAAATGATAGATTTTTACAAGACTACAGCTTTATAAATGAAAGACAAGGATCTCTTTTTGAATTTTAGAAGGAATCAATTATTATAATTGAGGTACAAAGACTGAGCTGGTATTTAAATAACAGGGTTTTCTCCAGTGGGTCAGTCCAAAGACAAACATCAAGCTGGCCAGGAAAGCTTGAGGCTGTTTGAGTTTTTTGTCCTCTAAGCAGTATAAGCTGTATAAAACAACTGCCCATTGCCAGGTTTAACCATTATGTGAACTAAAGAAATGGGAACTGGCTACTGCTGCTAAGTATTGAATGTCCCTAATTTCTCCCAGTCGTTTGTACTTTTTTGATTCAGTCAGATTTTGAGTAGTCTTGGCATTAAGGTTATCTCCACACTGTGGTGTTTGTTTCCATTTGGATCTTAACTTGCTCTAATTAAAAATTGTGTCTGGATTATCTATTGCTTTTAAATCCAGTTATTCAGGACTATTTTATTGACATATACTTTTTAAAAAGGCTGATTTACCAAGTCTGTTTTTTTTATGAGTATATGTTTGCTCTAACATTTTCTGACAAAATTAACTCCTTATAAAACATTTAACCAACTGTATATTTACAGTTACACACTTATATTAACCTTATGACTTTACTCATCCTTCATAAGGACCTGAAATGCCTTCTACTAGAAAGATAAATTTTATTTATATGTATACATATATGCACATACAGACATGTCAAATTTAAGATGTACCTTGATGCATTCTCCAGATAATTTATATGTCATAGGCAGGCCCTTGTAAAAGAAATATGACATTTTTAATATATTGTATTAGATTACACCTCCAAGTCATGTGGATTTTTCAATCTTTTGAAAAATTTCATACTGTTGACAAAATACATTTAGACTAGATAACCTTCCTTTCCCCTTCACCTTCCCCTTCCCTTCCCATTTCCTTTTCCCTTTCCTTTGCCTTTCCCAGTAAGCAAAGCTTTCAAACAAACTATTTTCTTGACCTGTGTGCTCTTCCTAAGTGTCTCACTGCTCAAATCTTGGTCTTTCCTGCTTAAGACCTTTGTAACTTGGCTGGGAGTTAATGAGCCCTACCTGTCCTGGCTCCAAGCACGTGGGCTCAGCATCAACAGAACTGCTCTGCTCCTGTGTGCAAGGCCATGAAACCTGACATCCCTTCTCAGTGCCTTTGTTACATCTTGTGTTCTGTTTTGTTCCTGTTCTGTGGACTACATTTGCCTGTCAACTGGCCCTGAAAACGGAACTGAATTCAGAACACAGCAAATTCCCTGTGTAGTTATAAAGACACAACAGCACTGCAGTTGTCCATTCTCTCTTCACTTCCCATGAAATGTGGTGCCAAAAATCAAAATTTTAGACTTATAAGGTTGTACATGGAAATCACCTATTTTAACAAAGGATCTACTCTTTCTACTAAAAAAAATTTAAAGGGAGAAAGCCCCAAGTGTGGCACTCACTTTGAATGAATGTAGCTCTGTTGGCACAATCAAGAATGTACTTAATTTTAGAAAGATATATGTGTGTGCATATATATGTATATCTACACATATATAAGCTACTTTTCTGGCTCAGAACACATCAGGATGAGCAGTAGAGAATCAGCAAAGGCAATTCCTCTGAAAAAAAAAATAGCATAAGGCATCTAGATCAAATACAGTGATAATCATGGGAAAATGAAATTTTTTTTCCTTAAATCTCAAAGAAAAGACTGATGTATTTTTCCTAAGAATTTTCTATTCAAGGTATATGTTGATACCTACCTTTGTAGGTATTCTCTGTTACTGCTCATAGTATTTGTGTACTATAACAATGCTATAAGTCACATAATAGGCTGTCATTAACTGAAGTAATTTAGCAGAAGGGATTATTTAAAGGAATGGTCTGAATTTTTTGTACTTAAATGGATATGGGAAAATTCAGTCTGAATGGAAAGAAAAGTCTAATTAATTATGAAAGATACTCCTTCTTAGGGCCTCTTTAACCAGCACAAACAATAAAACAAATTTAATTCTATTTCTATATCAGTTTGATTAGTTACACAAACAGTTATTTTAAGGATATTTTTCTGTGATTGTTTGATGGCAACTAAGTGCATCAGGCACCTCAGTATTAAGTTGATAAAGTTGAAAGAACTGACTTAACTATCAGTTCTGGGAGCTACCTCAGATCATATCCACCTGCATTTCTAGCATTCAGAAGCAAGGCCCTATCTAGGAACAGACTTAGCACTGAGAGAAGATTTTAAGGCTGCATGTTTGCAGGCTTTGATTTTTTTTCATCAGTTCTTTACTATTGTAATAAGTGGTAAGAATACCAAGGGAGCAGTTTTGCATAATAACAGTCAGCCATGTAGTAAGGTACATGGGACCACCTGGGAGCCTGAGAACTGAAAACTGCTCTAAAGCAGTAGTTTCTTCAGTTTTCAACAAAAAGCAAATGACTGGGGGAATTTTTGTTTGGAAGAGTGGGACAAAGATAACATGATAGGATGTATCATTTAGCAAAGCCAGGCTGGCTTTATTGGTCTCGTATGTAAATTTATATTTATGTAATGTCTTTAGTTTGAGACTGATTTTAATTTTTTTTCCTCTTGTGGTAGTTATGGTTCTTGCTTTAAATATGCAGTGTGGGCATTTGATTTGAAGTACACCAGGCTTTCATAATAAAATTATTCCATTTTTGCAAATTGATTTTACAGTAGGCTAGTTGCCCTACAAAATTCTAATGATGAGATGTCAGAGAAGAGCTCTTCCCCTCTCCCTTCTTCTCTCTCCCACTGTTTGTTTATATGTACAGTGACAAACCTAACAACCTCCAGGGCTCTCATCTCCCTGAAACTCATTTCACAATTCTTCCATTGTGGAATATCTACTAAAAAAGAAGTAACCCTTTTGCTGTTGTGTTTCTGAGGCACCATAAATTAAACTAAGTACCAGAGATCAGGGCTAGTAATTTTTGAAGGGAAATGTCTCTGAAGTCTCCTTCTCAGTTCATCAACATGTGAATCAGTAGCCTATGGCTCTCCCTCAGTTGAGAACAGAGGTCAGACTCTTTGGTCTCTTTTCCATTGTAGTGCTTAAGTTCAGGCTTTCTCTCCTTTTTTATTTCTATAAAAAGATATATTCTTTCAGGTGTGTTACTGCTGCTACGGTGTCTACATTTCTTTTGTCTTTCAAGGAAATTAATTTATAAAAAATGGATAGCTGTTCAGTTAAACTTTTTTATGGCAACAGAGAAATGGAATGTAGCCTACATCAGTAGTCATACAAAGGAAGAGATTTTTTCTCCTTCTTTTAATCCTGTCAAAAGGAGAGCCCTTGCCTGTTCCCTGGTAGAATTTGGACCAATAGCAGATATTTGGGGAGCTGGACTTTAGAGACATTCAGGTACTCAGGTGTTCAGACATTCTGTTAATTATATAATCCAGAGAAACCAGAAACACAGTAGCTCCTTCTGCAGCCTCCAGGTATTTTATTTTACTCCATGTAGCTGAAGACATGGCCCTGTAAATGCAAAGTCAGACCAAAGTCAGAGAATGGAATTCACCTCCAGTGAGGTCCCTGAGGGTGCAAGGAAGTAAAATCATCCCAAGCCATCAGGCACTAATGAACTGCAGTGATGTTTAAGGAGTACCTCTGAGAATAATGTCTTCTCAAGTACTTGGTAGGGATCATATCCTTGCTGGAAAACTACCAGATCAACTGTTTTTCTGCTTGAATGCTGCTTGACCCGGGAGGGTATCAGAACAGGGCTCAGCTAAGAGAACATATAAACTATAACTTCCAAAGCTGTACTCTAAAAATGGTATTGGCTGCAGGTATGAGACATCCATATGATCTAGGAGCCAGCTTTAGATTTCATCAGGATTCAGTGATGTGCACTTTGGCTGAAATTATAATTCATCAGTGCATGCAGATATCTGACTCAGCAGATTCTCTCCTTCTCGTGCTCAGATCAACAAAGACTTTGGAGTTTGTCTTCATTAGTTGTAATTGAAAGCTGGTGCTAGAGCCAAGGTTCTTTGACATCTCTAAATGAGCTGAGGTGATCCCTAATGAAAAATAATAACTGTTTAACATAAAGGTTTGCACAGCTGAAAAAGAAAGCACACGGGTTTACTTTTCAAACAGGCCTGAGGGAATACATGCTGATGGCTTATATAGCATGTATGGCAGGTTTCATATTACTTAACTGGTTTAAAATCAGTACAAATGTTTTGTCTAAAGTGATCATAAACCAAAGTTAACAACAAACCTCATCAAACTTGTCAAAAACACAGACGTTTTCTTAATATATGCTTGTACAATTATCACTTGGTTTCACAGCTTTTAGAATTCAAGTGACAAATTTTGAGGGATTTTTATTGATAACTATCAAACCATTTTTTATTAAGGAACTAAAAATAATATTTGAACTATGTTATAGAAGATATAAAAATATTTTTTAAAAAAATCAGTGGTAAAACAACACAGTTGGGCTGGAAGTTGCTGGATTGCTTCTAGCAATGATATTAATCTTTGTAGTGAATCTTAACTTGTGTAACACTAATCCTGATACAGCAAATCCACTTAGACTTTACAATTTATTTTACCAATTTTCCTTTTTTATCTATTTATTGAACTTCTTTAACAGAAATAGTCCATATGTCATACTGGGCAAGCTTCATTTATTCTGCATTTCCTTTGTAGCTTCATTTTGTGATAGAAGTCTACAAAAAGCCTGAAAGTACAAAACAGGAGACCAATATCTTAAAAACATGGATGTCCTAAGGAAAAGCACCCATGAACAGCCACTATAAATACTTGAAAACTGTAAAGGCAGGTTATCAAGATACATTTCTAGATCTTCCTACTGCACTTTTTTCTCTAAAATTTTAGAAATACATAATTACATAGAAATACAAATATGTATATATATGTGTGTATATGTGTATATATAAAAATTTACTTCAATTTTATTCAATGCATATATCTTTGGAAAGAAATTATTTCAGTT
This sequence comes from Sitta europaea, assembly GCA_013400255.1. Taxonomy (NCBI): domain Eukaryota; kingdom Metazoa; phylum Chordata; class Aves; order Passeriformes; family Sittidae; genus Sitta; species Sitta europaea. Next base: position 84,113 of record VXBS01010285.1, read on the forward strand.
TATGCTTAGTTCCAGTCACCACAGTATTATTTATTGGTGTAGTGAATTTATGAAAAAGAAATGCCAGCTGCCTTATTGCATCATACTGAAGTGTTCCAAGGTCTGACACAGATGTTTTGGACCACAGAATTGAGGAAAAAATTTGGGTGTACCCATATTTATGCAGCCTGGTGAGAGAATGCATTCCAGTAAGTTAAGTTTATTTTGGAAGAGTCTTACATGTTTATTTCAATTGATGTCCAATTGAAACAGAAATCTTTCTGATGGAGGAAAACTTTATTAAAATGGTTCCAGAAAAGCATGACCCATACTTTTGCTATGTTTCCTACACACTTTATATCCTTTTGCTGTCCATAAAGGTGTTAAACTTTACAGTGCAAAAGAAACAGAGCTCTTTCATTTGGACTAATGGGCTTCTAACGAATTTTGTGAATGCCAGTATGTCCATAATACATTTCATACATAATTGTTGGTACATAATGCTCTACTTCTAAAATGGGCTTGTGTAAATTAATTTTGAAGGGTGTACATGCTGGTCTTTCACCCAGTAATTGCACGATGTGAACCCCCACAGCAGCTGATTTCAGAGTTCACCCTGGCTGATTCTTGCTGGTGGAAATTTGCCACAACCATTACATCATCTTCCAACAAACCACATGTGCATGACAACAGTCAGCAAACAATTACTTAAAACCCTATAATATAATTTGTAATTTGACATAATAGGCTTTTCTTTCAGGGTTCGCATTTCCATGACAAAGCCTGGGGAATTGGGGCATTTTTGCAAACAAGCACAGGCTCTGGACATCACCAGTGGGGGAGATGGCCTTGTCCCTCCTCTCCTCAGTGCTCCAGGCTTGCACAATTTCTGTACTGCCTGGAACTTGGGATTAAAACCGTGACACTCATCATTTTGGAAAACTCATTAAAATGCTCCCATTTATTTCTTTTTAGCCCTGAGCGAAGCCAATGCCCATCTTATGTTTTCTCTAACAAGACAGCAAGGGGGGAGGAAAATAAACCTCTAGTCATGATTTATGGAAACAATAACACTTCCTTGAGTTTTAAAAACATCTGAAAGCGAATGTCATGCCCCTGCCTCCTTTCCAGCTCTCTGAGATGTTTTCCATTCTCCTGTGTTGCAAAGACTAGTAAAGGCTGAGTCTCAGGAAAGATGTGTTGTGGTAAAAGTATTTCTGCTTTAATCTAATATTCTTCAGCAAGATCACAAATCACTAGCTACGCAACATTTGAAAACTACAAAATTATTGCAGATTCAGGCCTTAAAGTCCTGTTTTCATTGTTCATAGACAGAAATCTTTGATGTATATGCAGGAGATAGATCAGTTTAAATTCTCTCCCATTTCCTCCTTCCCCTCTGTGCTGCTTTTAGACAAACATGATTTATTTGAAAAATGTGTGACTCTTCTAATCATCCGCTTATGGGGTAAGGTTTTTTTGCAGCAATAGAGGGACTTAAGGTCAGCAAGGAGGAATTATGCAGCTTCTATTGCAAGGAAATGTAAAATCATTGCAGTTTTATGTGGTGTGAGGACACTTAGAGGAATGTGAAGTCTTTATCGGCAGATGTGAGTTAACATTTTGTTTAGACTGTGGCTGCCAGCAGAGGATGTGAATAAACAGAAGGTCCTACTTACCATAAGGAGCAAAAATTTTACATTTTAGTCTTGTTTCCAAACTAATTCAAAAGTGGGAAATGGACTTTTTCTGCAAATCTTTTTTAAAAAAAGGAAAAAAAAAAAGTTTTTTTCAGAACTCAGCAAGTGGTTGGGAATATAGAAGGGCAATAGTGACATTATTACACACAGTACTAGTGATTCATAGAAGAAGGTTATAGGCTACTTACAGAAAGCATATATTAGCTCAGATCCATAGAATTTGATTTTCAGGAACAAAGTAACTTACACAGAAGGGAAAAGAGCAACTACAATAAATAGTGAAAAGTGTATCACCAATACTGTCTGCAAGGCTGTTGATTTTAGGCTGTTTGTAGCTATTATCTCAATTTGCTCTTCCTTCCCTGAGTGCTCCTCTGTGTGATTTGTTTTCACAGCCCCCTGCCCAGATTCAGAGGCAGAGGAACCCATAGGTTCAAATAAATGATAATGAGCATTGTCAGAGAGGCAAGAAAATTGAGTCCTTGCTCTGGCTGCCTGGCCAAGAGCTGCAGGAGCTAATTGTGTCAATGGTAATGAGACCAAGCAGGCAGCAGATGCTCACGTGCCTTTACAATCCAAATCCCACCAACAAATTCCTCCCACAGAAACTTTGAGGGATGTCTTGGCACCCTGGAGATGGTGATAGACCCGGTCTCAGCCACATGCCACCTGCTAGAGCCATTGTTAAAATAAAGAAGGAGGGAAAAAAGTGCCTATTATGATAACAAAGTTGTTTGCTGTCTCTTGCAATGACTTTATGGCACTAGTTTTACCATACTGCAGCTATTGAACACAAAAAAAAAAAAA
>VXBS01010285.1:86635-139133 GCA_013400255.1 Sitta europaea
AAAAAAAAGGAACATCTGATTCTTTATAGAGAAACATTTTCATTGAGCACTGTTAACCACTTACTTGGGAAGCCAGATGTTCGGTATGTGTTACATATTCTGCTGAAAAACCGTGCCTGCTTTTTTCCCATTACAGCTCCCACTGTGTCTGCTTCCTCCAGCAGGTTTGAATTTTCACGTGTTTTCCCATTGAGCAGGGAGCATGTTTTCCTCTTTTTCTTCCCAAAAAAGTCAAGAAGAAAAAAAAAGAGCAGATACCAATGTGGAGTACTGTATAAATATTTACTGTAAAAGAAAATAGACAACATACTTGTTCCCTTTTCACAAAGCAGGCTGGGTGGTAGATTGTGCCTGAGGTTTTGAAGAGAGAAAGGCAATTAGGGCTTCCTTAAAGACAATACTTTTTAATGCAAGCTTGCTAAATTCTACAGTCGAGAGTGGTTTAGATCCTTGCAGGAAATATTTACTCCATAGCAGCCGTTTCTGGAGAATTCTGATGAAATGTCCTTCTTGCAACAAAACTTTGTGTCCAGCTTTGCAGTCCTGAGGGGCTTATGCTCTTCAAAACAAATTGTTCAAAATCTTCTGTTCTGAGGCTGTTAAAAAATCTTTCTGGGCATAGGGCTGGTTCCCTGTCAGTCTCAGCATCAAAATCATAAAATCATTAAGGTTGGAAAGGGCCTCTAAGACCATCAAGTCTAACCATCAACACAGAGCTGGCAAATCTACCAGCACCATATCTACAAATCCTTGGAACATTTTAGTCACTAGCAGGTACATGAGTGGATCTGGATCATTTGGCTTAGGCAGTCAGTGGAAGAATGAACAGCTTTTTCTGGTAAAAAGACACTTGAAACACCAATAATGCTCCTTTTTTAAACTTCCAGGGGTAATGGAGGATGTTATAGCTCCATGAAAAGCTTGGGTTGAGCCAGTAATTTGACAGACTACGTATTGCAGTCCTGGCTAAATTCACATCTACACCAAACTTCAAATCTTTTATTTCAGAGAAACCCTACTCCTGCAAAGAAAAGCGTCTCAAATGCAGCTGCTTCTTTCTGCTCTTTATAAAAAGTGGCCTTGAAAGTATCATCACATCCTAGATAGTGAATTGCAGGGTACAAGAGCAACACATTTGTCAAACCAGAGTAGCAGCAGTTTAAGACACAGAAAGACTTTGAAATGTATTCATATAAAGTATTTCAAATTCCAGTGCATGTGGTGAATGAGTTTGCTAACATCTGGAATAAAAACCAAATGGTGGAAATCCAGTGCCAGTAGGACTGATTACTGTACCTCAGGCTGAGAGCACAGATGTTGCTGGTGCTTTCCCTGTGGGGAAAAAAGAGGCCTGGGGTTTCTGCCTGCAATAGTGACCACGTCAGCCCCATGGTGGCTGCACCACTGGGGCACAGGAGTGAAAGAGCACCTTTGTTCCTTGAGTTCCACTGGGCATGGACCAAAGGCTATGGGCACTGTTGTCTGAAGCCTTTGTCTCTCTGCATTTTAGGTATTTCAGCTGCAGGGATGATAAGAAGGAAAGAAGGAAATGGAGGTTTGTAGGAAACGGAGGTTTGTATCTGTTGTATGCAACAGGAGCTATGGCTTGGTTTGGGTGACTTTAGGAAAGTGGGACAGGGCCACACAACACTACATTTGTTGGCTTAAGTGCAGTGGGAAAGAAAAGGGTTACAGTCCTGACTGGTGCCTTTTCTCCCAAACATACATAATGCTCAAACCCTCTTTTGGCTCTAGCGTATGTATTGCTCTTAAAGGCAATTTTGGGTAAACAGCTATCAGTTTGAGACATTTTATTTCATACTTTACAAGGCAATAACTAAACAAAATGACAAATGCATTGAAGTGATCAAATAATGGAATTTCCAGTGTATACCGTGCCATATTAACTAATCCTCAAAAAAATTCAAAAGCATCTGCTGATATATTGCAGACGTTTGTTTATGACAGAGATCTGGTAAACTGTGAGACATGCGTATTTCTCTTTTTCACTTGGTAAATCTTTGAGAGAGAAAAATTTTATTGGTGCAGAAAGAGACTGAATATCTAGGTACTTGCCATGCATGAAACATATATGGGTTTAACTCATGATTTATATACACGATGTTGCATTGCAAAACTGCCTTGGAAATTTACTCATGTAGCAGAAAACATGATCCCATGTTTAAGAGATAATGATATTATCTCTTAAGCATCATTGCTACGATGATTGATGATAATGTAAAACCTAATTTTAAACTCACATTTCAAAAACTTTCTCCCCCATCAGCACGTGTATGGAATTTGATGGCTTGATGTGTTTTAATGACCTGTCAGATCTTTTTTTAAGCATGTTGTAAAAGTGAAAGTTATAGGTCAGGGCTCTGAACTAAATTTCTCTGTTTAGTCTTTCTTCTGAGTCTTGGATTTTTGTTCCAGGGCTTTGACTGGCTGTTTGTCAGGGCAGGAAATCCTTTTTCCTGGTGCAGCTCTTACCTTTACCAAAAGTCTTTGGGATGTCTCTGAGGTGACAGAGTGGCCTTTGAGACAGCTCGTGGAGGGCACTGCACAGTAGGGGCAGTATTACGATGGGAACAGACACTGATAAGACAGATTATCATCAGCAGGAAGTACTGTAAGGCTTAGGTACACATGTATGTAGTCAAAATATAGATTTTGTGGAGGTCAGGATTGATAATATTACGTGGACTTTTTGCTTTTCTGATTTTTCTGCCAGAATCCCTGACCCCATTTTTGACTGCCTTTTCATGTGAACTAGGTAACTGATGTTTGAGACACATTGTTCAATATTCCACAGATCAAAATATGTGCTCTGCCTGAGATATTTGGTCTTAAATAAGAAGACTGTGATCCAGAGGCCATATTTTTGATAGTCCAATGGTCTTTTCTGCCTTTATTATCTCTTAAAGTAAGTCAGTCTCTGATGTTCCTCAGTTCTGAAACAAACATCGGGTATAAGGGTGACTGATCAAATAATAGATTGGGCAAATACAGCATTAATTCGTGATGAGTTCTGTTATATGGTTGTCTATGCAAAAAAATGGACTGAAATGTCAACTTCCTTCCACCCACTCCAAAGAACAGTATCACATTTACCTTTGATCAGCTTTTTGGGCCCAAGAGAGAGTATAAAATGGGAGCACTCATTTGCCTACAAAAATACTCCTCACTCAGTCTGGACTCATGCTGCAACAGATGGAAATATTAGTTTTACTTTGGGAAACAGGTTTGTTGAAGAGGGTGGAGGAAGAGAGAGGGAAAGGGGAGGAAAGAAGCAAAGGGAGAGAAACAAGAGTGATAGATGAAGCTCCTTGGTTTTGTCATTCATTGTGACAGAAATGTTCTTTTAAAATACTCTACTGACTTAGGAAGACTTGTCTTTCACATTCATTGCACAGGTGTCAAATCAAATTTTATCTTGCAATGTCTTGTGCACTGGAGCATAGCTCTTGTGACATTTTGTAACATAATGCAACATAAGGTAATAAATCATACAGAAGTGAATAAAACCTCGTTTTTGTGTATGTGTCAGAAAGAGAGGAATGAACCAAATGGCACAGTATAAATTTTACTGTGATTCTATCATTGTGAAGAAAATATTTTTTCTCTCCTCTTTTTGCTGAGAGACTATTTATCAAAATAGTTCTACAAAGTAAAATTCTTTTTTACCTAATTTTTGCATATATATTGTGTATCTAGGGGATCATAAACTTTTAGAAGAAAATATAGGCTTGAGAGCTCAGTAAAACTCCTCAGAGTAACAAGACAGTCTTTAAAGTGTATCTACCACGGAAATAAACCTCCTTTCAGCTAACAGAAGTAAACCTCTTTTCAGCTAAGTGAAAAAAAATTAATCTGTTGTGCAGCTGCGGTTTCTGAAGCAGTACTGTAGGCAAATGAAAGTGCAATTTAGGGTCAGTTTGTTTTCCTTCGGTGCATCAGTGAAGAATTGGAGTGCAACTTTTGGGAAGAACCTTGTGGTGAATAGGTCCGTTTTAGGTGGGAATAACTGAGATTAGTCTCCAGGAGGCCAGCAGCACTCCAGTCATGTGCCTAAGAGCACTCACAATACCATGCTCACTAAGAAGCATCTGCTGCCTGCACGTGGGACTCTCTCTTTTCTTTGTGAGGCAAGTCTGTCATGTCAAAGGTGGACTGGAGTTTAAGAGACTTTCAGACAAAACTCTTTCACTGGACGTTGGTGACAGCTACATTGGGAGTGCTGTGGTTGCTCCTAAGCACCCTAGAGAAGCATCACTTCTAGAAGTGTTACGTCCTTAAATATTGCTCCACCTAAGCAAACAATCTGAAGATATGCTCCTCCTCACTTGCCGCTTTTCAAATGAAAAAACAAAAACTAGAAAATTGGGACTTTTTCCTTACTTTGGTTCAGAATTCAGGGTAGGACTACTGTGCCAATGACATTTTATCATTATAAGTGGAAGTGGTCAGCTGCAAGACAGTGTGGACTTAAGTGATAATATGGCATGTAATATGACTGATAACATTGTAAAATGAAAAAATAAATTCAAAAAAGGAAAAAAAAGAAAAGACGTGCTGTAGTTCCTGTTGGTAGGTATCTTGCTTTCTATTATTATACAGAGTGTGTCTCTGAGAAAGACCAATGTGACAAAGTGGAATTACTACTTGGAAAGTGATAAAAATTGCATAAAGCAAGTGCTGCATATCTAAGTCTAATAAACAGTGCCTTGGAAAAACATGTAATCATTTAAAAGTATACATAATAGTTTTAAAGAGTGAAATTATTTTTACTATGAATTATTCATTTCCTATACTCATCATGTAAAAGGGTGGCGACTTCTTTTATCAACAAAATACTTTTTATTGACACTAAGAACAGCATTTAATTGAACCTCTTTCCCCAATTATCGTCAGAAAAGAGTTTACACTTGTACTTTGGAAAAATGTTTTAGGAAGATTTATCAGAGCTGCAAAAAAAGCTGTCCATGAACTAATGGAATTATACTATCTTTGAATTCTCCCCACCAGAACTTCGAATGGTCACTAATTCCTTTCTTTGCTCTTTTGGTGTTTGCAAAGGGGTTCACTAAAGCCTGAATTGATATAATTATTGGCTTGGATTGTTAGAGATTTAGGCCAGATGGCTATGGGTTTCTAAAGTCCCAGTTGCTTGTGTTAGCTTTTCTAGTTTGCCTATAGGGTTTGGGGATCAGCAATTTGAAAGGGCTGCAAACTTGTAAAACAGTATTATTCATGGGGGCAGAATGTTCATCAGCGTGACCCAGTACTAAATACATTCATTATGGGCATTTCTATTCTGCACAATTTGCCACACGGTGCTAGTTTGTGGAAGAAAAAAAAAAGAGACAATGGCTTATAAAATGCTTTTGAATGCTTAAAAAGAAGGAGAGTTCACACTGAGCCTCCTCTGCTTTCTTTTTCAGCAAAAACCTTCTTAGTGACTTTGGCTGAGCTCAGCTGAGAGTAAGTAAACTGGGCAAATAAGAGATTTACTCTTTACATTTTTGGATATGCCGTGGGGGGAGCATAAGAGAGGGAGAAGAGCAATAAAATAGTGACAGTATCCTTGTGGGCAATGCTAATAAACGAATGAACAAAGTTAGCAGAAAAACAAAGAGAAACATAGCAACCCTGTGAATAAAATGATAAAAGCATATGTAAAAAGGAAGTAGAAGTCACATAAAGAGATACATTTGAAATGAGAAGAATGCATCAGTTTCCATGTCCTGAATACAGCCTGAAGCTCACTCATGGATCTGTAACATTTCTGGTGTGCAAAAAATACACTCTTGACTCAGGCATAAGATTATATTTTTGTGTGCAAATGTGTGGGAGTGTAAATAGTTTTCTGCAGCACCAGAGAGGGGAGGAATTTGTCGTTTGCTAAACAGTCTGTCTTGTGGCTTCTTTTCCTTTAAAATACTTGGCATGTAGAAGGTGTGCTTAGCACAGACTGTCACGGTGGAGCATGAAGTGCTATTTCAAACAGGATGAAAAAGATCATCTGAAGTAGCAGTGGAACAGCAAATAAAAAAGCTCAGAGACAATCGCACACATGAACACACCGAGAAACGGGGCTCAGGCAGAGGCAGCTGCGCTGAGGGCAGAGATGCTGCGAGAGGCAGCCGGGGTCGGACGGGAGAATGCAAAATGCTCCTGACTTGGGAAGAAGGAGAACAGGTTTCGTGGAGTGGAGAAGCTCTCGCAGGGCTCCGGGCAGGAGCACATATGTTGGGAGCATGCAGGTTGGAGGTAAACAAGCAGCAAGAAGACGCTCTTGCAGCACGCATAGCCAGGCGTTTTACTAAGCAGACCCATTTAAAAGCTCCCAGCGAGTTAAACAAGGGGTAACCTAAAGTATGGAATCAAGGAACGCGATCGCGTTTCTCGTGGCAGGAAGGGGAGGAATTAAAATCACAAAACCCCGCTTGAAGCTGACACGAAGATTCGGGGGGTGGGGAGGAGAGAGACGTTGATTTAGAGTTGCCCATTAGCCACTGGTGCCCCCAGCCCCCCCGGCTGNGGCTGATTGGCTGCACCGGGCTCGGCACAGGCCCGGCAAAAGCTTTGTCTGGGGACTTGGAGTGAAGTTGCGGAGGATTTTAGGCTGGAGCCGGCGAGGGAGGGCGTTCAGTCCAGCGGCGAGTGCGGAGAAGGACGGGAGGACGGGCTGCGGATCCATCCCGCCAGCGCCCGGCGGTCCCTGGATACTGGCGCTGGGAGAGGAGCACGCTGCCCCGGAGCATCAGCCTGGAAGAGGAGCGCTGAGTCAAATGAGGAAGCGTGGATTGCTTACAGATTGTATCTGGATGTCCCGGCACGGTGTGTATAAAAAAAAGCAAAAAGTTTTCTGATTTTTGAGTTGTTGATACTTGGCTGGCTAGAGAAGGCGTTTTCAAGCTGGAAAGGACCAGATGTGCTTTGGATTTAAGGTACCGAAGGAAGGCAAAATAATTGCTTTTTAACTTATTGGGAGAAATTATTTGGAAAAACTTACAAATGTATCGAATCGACGGTAAAATGCACTTTCTATTCAGCTTTGCACTGATCATAATATCTTGCAATAATGCTGTTCTGGGCAAGAATTTGAAATACAGGATTTATGAGGAGCAGAGGGTTGGATCGGTAATTGCAAGACTATCGGAGGATGTTGCTGATGTTTTATTAAAAATGCCTAACCCTTCCTCAGTTCGGTTTCGAGCCATGCAGAGGGGAAATTCTCCCTTGCTTGTAGTCCGTGAGGATAATGGAGAAATCAGCATAGGAGCTAAAATTGATCGGGAACAATTGTGCCAGAAAAACTTAAACTGCTCCATAGAGTTTGATGTGATCACTCTGCCCACTGAACATCTGCAGCTTTTCCATGTTGAAGTTGAAGTGCTGGACATTAATGACAACTCTCCGCAGTTTTCCAGAGCTCTTATCCCTATTGAGATATCAGAGAGTGCAGCTGTAGGTACTCGGATCCCTTTGGACAGTGCTTTTGATCCAGATGTGGGAGACAATTCCCTTCACACTTATTCCCTTTCTGCAAACGATTTTTTTAGCATTGATGTGAGAACCAGGACTGATGGTGCTAAGTATGCAGAGCTGATTGTGGTTAGAGAGCTGGATCGAGAGTTGAAGTCGATTTATGAACTCCAGCTCACTGCCTCTGACAAAGGGGTGCCTCAGAGATCTGGGTCATCCCTCCTGAAAATCAGCATTGCTGATTCCAATGACAACAGCCCTGAGTTTGAACAGCAGTCATATATTATCCAGCTCTTGGAAAACTCTCCTATTGGGACTTTGCTCATAGACCTCAATGCTACTGATCCAGATGAGGGCGCCAATGGGAAGGTCGTGTACTCCTTTAGCAGTCATGTGTCTGCCAAAATTATAGAAACTTTTAGGATAGACCCAGAAAAAGGTCACTTGACCCTGCTGAAGCAAGTGGACTATGAAGTAACCAAATCCTATGAAATTGATGCTCAGGCTCAGGATATGGGGCCAAATTCTATTCCAGCTCACTGCAAAATTATAATTAAAATTGTGGATGTGAATGACAACAAGCCAGAAATCAACTTAAATCTGATGTCCACAGAGAGAGAAGAGGTAGCATACATTTCCGAGGGGTCACCTCTGGACACTTTTGTTGCCCTGGTCAGAGTGCAAGATAAGGATTCTGGTGTGAATGGAGAGATTGTTTGTAAGCTCCATGGGCATGGCCACTTTAAACTTCAAAAGACTTATGAAAATAACTATTTAATCTTGACTAATGCCACTCTAGATAGGGAAAAGAGATCTGAATACATCTTGACTGTAATAGCAGAGGACAAGGGAACGCCAAGTCTCTCCACAGTGAAACACTTTACTGTCCAAATCAGTGATGAAAATGACAACCCACCCCGCTTCCAGACAAACAGATATGAAGTTGTTATCTTGGAAAATAACTCTCCGGGAGCATACATCACATCAGTCACAGCCACAGACCCAGATCTAGGTGACAATGGGCAGGTGACATACACTATTTTGGAGAACTCTGTCTTGGGAAGTTCTATAACCACCTACGTGACCATCGATCCCTCCAACGGGGCGATCTATGCCCTGCGAACCTTTGATCATGAAGAAGTAAATCAAATTGCCTTTGTGGTCCAAGCTAGGGATGGGGGGAGCCAGCAGCTCATTAGCAACACCACGGTTGTACTCACCATCATTGATGAAAATGACAACGCTCCCGTCATCGTGGGGCCGGCGCTACACAACAGCACGGCAGAAATCTCAATCCCTAAAGATGCTGAAAGTGGCTTTCTTGTCACCAGGATAAGGGCTACAGACAGAGACTCTGGTATGAACTCTGAACTCAGCTGCTCCATAGCAGCTGACAAGGAAAACAGCATCTTTGTGATGGATCCCCAAACTTGTGACATCTCTATCAATGTGAGTGTTGAATCAGTTCCAGCAAAGCAATGGGAGTTTTTGGTGATAGTCCAGGATAAAGGCAGCCCTCAGCTTAGTACAAAAGCTCTTCTGAAATGTACCATTTTGGAGCATGTTTATTCATTTTCAAGCACTGAAGCAACTTTGGTAAGCCAACCCTCCCTGGACATCTCCATGATAACAATTATATCCTTAGGATCAATATGTGCTGTGCTATTGGTTATTATGGTTATCTTTGCTACGAGGTGCAATCGAGAGAAAAAGGACACCAGGTCTTACAACTGTCGCGTGGCCGAGTCAACCTACCAGCACCATCCCAAACGCCCCTCCAGGCAGATCCACAAAGGGGACATTACCCTGGTGCCGACGGTGAATGGCACTCTGCCCATCAGATCTCACCACAGAGCTTCGCCCTCATCGTCCCCCGCCCTGGAGAGGGGTCAGCTGAGCAGCCGCCAGAGCCACCACAGCCACCAGTCACTGAACAGCCTGGTCACCATCTCCTCCAACCACGTGCCTGAGAATTTCTCCCTGGAACTCACCCATGCTACGCCGGCTGTCGAGGTAAGGTCCAGAGCGTGGTTTTGCAGGTCTGTTTATGCAGATGCTCATTTGGAAGCATACACACACCCCTGTGTGATCTGTAAGAGCAAGAGGCAGCCAGGTCTGTGCCTCTTGGGAACGTGTCATGGATTTCTCTGTGCTGTCACAGCTTTTCAGTTTTACTCCAATATGGACGAATTCCATTACCCTGAGGAACAGGGTTATATCTGGTGTTAATAGCACTATTCCTTGGTTCTTCCCTGTAAGGTCAAAGCAATGGAGTGGAACATAGTGCTCTGCACTGGTTAACTGCCTTCCTTCTCCCTCCTCTCTGTACAGCTCCATCTGAGAAAGAGTGCCTGAGTACTCATAATCAGAAACAAACCAGGAAACTCTTTTGTTAATGGGGGTGCACAACTAAAACATTCTGACACAGTTTGTGTACAGCTGCAGTAACATGATCACTGTATCTCAAGCTTTGAGACTCCCTGTCTCAGTTTTTACTGCAAATGCTGGGTCATGGCTTAAATAAATGAGAGCTGTGTCCTGATAACTCTTTATATGTAAAGTAAGCCTGTTTTGTTTTGAATTAGGATCCTGAAATAGTAAAGGCTTATATTTAACCAAAACAAAACTCCACCTCTGCTTAATTACTTGTTTTACTTGAAAGGAATTAATTACTATGAGTTCAGAGGCTAATGAATTGCAGTGAACTTCTTCATTTTTCAGAGTCTTCAGATATTTCCTTTGTCAGACTCTACACTACCAAATAGTCTATTGTACTGTATTATATATGTGCAGGAATTTGATTTAATTAAATCTTAAAGGAGGAAAAAAAAAATCACAAACAAACCTGAGAAGCAAATTAGTGGTTTTATGGCTAGGAGCTTAAGCTTTCATTTCAAGGAATCAGTCTTTTCACCTTTTCTTTAGCAGGTTTCTCAGCTTCTCTCGATGCTTCACCAGGGCCAGTATCAACCAAGGCCAAGTTTTCGAGGAAACAAGTATTCCAGAAGCTACAGGTAAGAGTCCAGATTGTTCAGCTACATATGAATATACACGGATCAGAAAACTCAGACGTGTATTTTTAAACAAAAAGTGGACTATAACACCCTTGAGATAATGTAGTTCTCCACAATTCTCTTTACAGATATGCCTTACAAGATATGGATAAATTCAGCTTGAAAGACAGTGGCCGGGGTGACAGTGAAGCTGGAGACAGTGATTATGATTTGGGGAGAGAGTCTCCAATTGACAGACTTCTTGGGGAAGGATTCAGTGACCTTTTCCTTACAGATGGGAGAATTCCTGCAGGTAAGAGCACAATGGAAGCTGAGCAGTTTATTTACAGTTCTGCCTGGCTGTCACTTCGATAAAACTACTACTGAGAAAGCAAAAATTCTTTAGCTTTCAAGTCCTACATTTCCTTCCTTTTTTTAGTTTGCTTCATGATAAATACTGTGTTGAAGCCTTGATGTAGCTACTAAAATGAAACCTTAGATTCAACTGCAAATCTACCCAGAGCAATGCCTCCTTTTTTTGTTACTCACATCATGAGCTGGCTCCAGATTCCTCCTAAAAGTATGATCTGCTCCAAGTCCTTAGACTTTTAATGACTGGGTGGATGTTTTTGCAAAGCCAGGCAGTTGTGGTTTGTTAAAAATACAGCGAACTATAATTTGGGAGATAGGTTTACCACAGTGGATTTGATCCATGTGATGCAAAGTTTTACCATTTAGAAATTGAGTGTGAAAGTGAACTAGAAATATGGATGGAGAAGAAAGAAAAGTGTTTTTCCCACCGTAAAATGAACTTGAGTAGGGAAAGTTTTAGATATTTCCTGGATTTTAAATGTTGCAACCCTAATTTCTGGAAGCAAGAGCTTAAGAGGTACAATTCAGGGACAGAAGGCAGAAAAGAAAAAAAAAAAGTTATAAAAGGGTGAGTGGCAGTAGGATAAACACACATATACATATTCATATTCATGTGTATGAAGTATTGCTTTTAAATTTATGCCCAAATAAAAGTTGAATAAAAGGTCATGGGAATTCATGCTTAGTACAGATAGAAGTATTTTGTAATTACTTTAATAATTATACAGCCTCTGGTTGTACCCTCGATCTTGCTCTTACTTCAGATCATATTTAGTTTTGTCTGTATAACCAGAGGCCAGATAATTTCACTAAGGTTCACTGAACCAAGTTTATAAATTTAACAAGTTTAGTAAATAATTTTATAAATGGAGGCCCTTTGCTTTGGGAGGTGGTGCAGCACATGGCATTCCTAAAGTGATCCACATTTATTAACCAGGGTTGTTATGCTAGACAAGACAGAATGCCAAAAGTTCAAACTGTTTTTCTTATACCTTTTAACTTTAAAATCTTCTGTGCATATTTTGCTCCAGTTTAGGACTTGTATCATATACCCAGCCATTCACCTACCTCCTCAAACGTTCTCATAACCAGAGGCCTTGAATTACTCTGTTCTCAGAATCTTTAATCTAAATCTGGACTTCTCATATATTTTTATCCTCATCCTCCCTAGCTCCTACTACTTATTCCTCTGTCAGCTAGCACGAGGCATGTCCCATTCTCTCCTATGCTTTAGCAAGGAGGCAGGGAGGGATCTGCTGGAGCTCTCAGTTGGCCTGGGGAGCATGAAGTGCAATGGTGTTTGCACTGGCATCCAGCCCTGCTGCTGCCAGGGAAGAGTGATCCCTTTACACTGGCCAACTGGGGGCTGCCAGCAGACAGGAATGGTTGTCCTCTTAGCTGGCAGAAATGCCCATGACCCATTTTCAGCTCTTACAATTCCCTTTCCACACAGTAAGCCTAAGGATAGGATTTCCAAAAATGCCAGGGTAATTTAATTCAAAGTAAGGGAAACTCCTCTCAGTGCAGACGGAACTGGGTTGGGCAAACAAAATTCGTATTTAGTCTCACCCAGATGTCCATTTACTGCTATGCATGGACTTAATCCTTCAGATAAGTCTGTTGAACCTATTCAGATGAGACCTCAATTGATCTACAAACCCAAGACGTGAAAAGGAAAAGCAAACTTCCTGAAGGTTTCCTGTTCTCCATTCTGAAATGTTTCTGCATTGTCAGTCTGGACACAGGCAAAAATGCTGTGGGAAGGTCCTTTCAGTTGGTCTGTTTAAGGTGGAACAAGAGAGGATTGGAGCCAGTCCTTCAAAACTCCACAAGTTACATGATCAGAAAGTTCCATAACTGTCCTTGAAAGACTTGTTTCTTTTTCTTTTTAAATCTCAACCAGCAAGCTTTAAATTCTGGGGAAAAAAATAAAAAGAGAAAACAAAAAGCTGATGTGGATCTGGACATTTTTAAATTTATTGCTGATTTAAGGACGTTGTGTCACTTGTATTCAGTTACTTCAGCATATCTTTTGGTCTTATGTTCTGGAACATCAGAATTTACTATTTTAAACCAAAACCATTTCTGATAACGACAGCTGCAAAATGACACTAAGACAAACTTCACTATTAATGAAATGCTAGACCACTGGAAGTATCTAATGAATTCAAAGGAGTCTTAAAGGACTCTTCTTAGTTAGAAGTAATCCTCACCTTCTGGGATGACTTGAGAACTGGTCATGGATCACTTAGATGTCTTTTGACAGTTCTAACTCTTGGGCATTTTCTGTAAAACGTCATACATGGGAACAAACTCTTGCAGGCATTTCAGTCCTTTGTATCAAAACTTCAGCCACTGATATATTCTAGTTTGTTTTGTTTGAAACTTCCTGGATCAGCAGTTATTGTGCAATAGATTGTGCAATATCCAGGCTGCAGTCTGAGCTTGTAATCTTGAAGAAATTCATACAGTTGCATGCATGACATGGAGAAGGTTTTTATTCATAGGAATGGAAAAGCCATTAGGAAAGCAAACAATATGATAGTGCAAAAATAAATGTGTAAAGTGCAAAAATAAATAGTGCTGACTGTATGAGAGTAGGACTTTGCAAATCACTAGTACATTTTAAACTGAAATACTCCATTTGGTTCAGCTTACACCACTACAAAAAGATTTTTTGGTAAATGAAGTGGATCTGAGACAGATGGGAAATGTGTTAAGGGAGCAAGGAAAACTTCCAGGGCATGACTGCAAATATTTCTTATGCAGTCAGTATATACTGACAAAGAACAAGAAACTCTATTCTGTGTGGGGTAAAGCGATTGGGCAGGAGTTTCTTATGGTCAAAATATATATAATGCAAAGAGTCTGTCATTTCTGAAAGCTGTCTTTTGAAGTTGGTGCCTCAAACCCATTAGGGCTCCAGCAGCACCCAGATCTTCTCCAGCATATCTGGCAGGCACACAGACACGTAGCCTGAGGCGAGGCTTTGTGTCCTACAATCAGTTCCCTCTGGGGTGGAAAATTTAGCATCTCTCCTGGCACATCCCTTGCTGCAGGTCTGTCAAATTGGGCTTTGCCTCTCTCTGCTTCCAGGAACCATTCCCAGACCTCTTGGAATGTTTGAAAAGGACTCTTGCAGTGCCCTTCCGTGGGCCAGTTTGGACCAGTGTAGCACTCAGGGTTGCAGTCATTTGCACCATTTTATTGTTTCTACCTGAGAGACATCAATAAACCAAGAGGCTGAGAGAGCAGCTCTGTTGTCTTCTTCTCTTCAGCCCTCATGGCTGGCCTGGATTCCCATCCAGTGGGTTAGAGCCCTCCTTATGCCAAGGCCTGAGCCAGTAATCTGAGCTACAGAGGTGCAAGTGCACCTGAGAGAAAGATCACACAGACTGATAAATCCACCAGAGTCACACAGGCTGGGAATTAGACCCTAGGTATTCTGAAAGTGAATTAAAATTCAAGTGATTTAGTTAGAAAGGTAATATGGCAGCAGATCACCTTGAGTTCTACATACATTTCATTGTCTGAACTAAGGAGTTGTTTAATGGTAAAGGAGATTCCTCTGCACGTTATTATTCTTTGCTCTTTATTTCCCCTGCCCATTTATTCCCTCTTGACTGCTCTGATATGCCTCACTTGTTGCATGTGGAAGACTTCTCTAAAACTCAAGTGAGTTTTAGAGCTTGGAGTTGTATTTCATATTTTTTAATGATCTAGAACTGTACAAAGGGTTTGCATGACTTCAAGCCTCAAATGATTCTTTTTCCACCTGGGCTTAACAATGTTTATCTTCAGCCTTAGTTAAGAGATTGCATTACTCTCTTACATGAACCACATTGGTTCATGGTACCACAATGGAGGTACCAGACCATTCGCGTTTGCCACCTTCCTGCACGCAGGAGGTGAAACCAAACACCGGATTTGAACCCCTCTGGGGAGATCCCATGCTGGTGACAGGGATCCCTGTGAGTGCAGGTGCTGTGTGCAGCAGGAGGGGATGCTCACTCTCCTTGTGTCTCTCCTGCAGCGATGCGCCTGTGCACGGAGGAGTGCAGGGTCCTGGGCCACTCTGACCAGTGCTGGATGCCGCCGCTGCCCTCTCCCTCCTCCGACTACCGCAGCAACATGTTCATCCCTGGGGAGGAGTTCCAGTCACCCCAGCAGCACCTGCAGCAGCAGCAGCAGCAGCAGCAGCAGGGCCTCGAGGAGGACGCCCAGGCAGCCGACGCCAGCGAGAAGAAGAAGAGCTTTTCAACATTTGGGAAGGACTGCCAGAGCGAGGAGGAGTCAGGGGACACCTGCACCTCCTCCCTCCTCTCCGAAATGAGCAGCGTCTTCCAGCGCCTGCTGCCTCCCTCGCTGGACGCCTACGCGGAGTGCAATGAGATGGAGCGCTCCAACTCGCTGGAGCGCAGGAAAGGACATTTGCCAGCCAAGAATGTAAATTATCCACCGGGGGTGGCAGCCTGGGCAGCCAGCACGCATTTCCAAAACCCTGCCAACAATGGGCCCGCTCTGGGGACTCACTCGGGCGCACAGCCTTCATCCAAATGGCTGCCAGCCATGGAGGAGATCCCGGAGAATTATGAAGAAGATGATTTTGACAATGTGCTCAACCACCTCAGCGATGGCAAACATGAACTCATGGATGCCAGTGAGCTGGTGGCAGAAATTAACAAGCTGCTGCAAGATGTCCGGCAGAACTAATTATTTCAAAAGCCTATTTTTCCATATTTATGGAAAACTGGAAGGGAAAAAAAAAAAAAAAAACAGAACAAAAAATAGACTGAGGAGAACTGGCATTGCCAACTAGTTGCATTTATCATAAATGTGTCTGTGTATGTTGAATATTAAAATACTGTATTTTCATATGTACACAATGCAAGTGTGATTATCTTTATCTGTATTTTAAAAATACATTTGTACCTTATATTTATGTGTAATTTAACAAATAAATTTTATTTTTGTACACCCACAGCAAGCATGTTTTCCTAAATGTATATAGATGGTACCACCCTTGTCAAACTTAGAGCATTCTTGCCACACAGGCATGTTTTTTAAAAAAAGGATATTGTTTTCCCTTATTATTTCTTTCAAGTGTTTCAAATACAAATTCAAAGCACTGAAAAAGTTATGCAAATGCTGGTTTCAGTAAATGATCCAACACCTTTTTTGCAATGTTTTATTCTTATAATAAAGAATTGTAACTCCCATGAAACTTAAAATGTCCTTTTCTTATTTTGATGCTTTTGGTCTATAGAATAATATTCTCATTTAATTAATGGATTATTGCAGGCTGAGGTCTTCCTATCTTTGGCACATAAGTGTTTTCCCCAATGAACAAATAATGGAATTCAGTAATGGGTCTTCCACTGTGATCACTGCAAAAAAATGTAAATTTGTTGTGCAGTTGTTACACTGCAAAGCCAGTTGAAGTCAGCGGTGTATACTTGAAAGACAGCAATGAAATCAGCTTTTCTGACCTCCAGCTGAATTCTGAATTTATGTAAATACAAAAATTGCAATGAACTGCTTTATCTTTGTAAATGACACCAAAATAAAAAGAATGTTGCATCTTCCAGAAAAACAGCTATATTTTTCCTCTGCACAGCAGCTCCTTTTTTATATTAGCTATATTCTGTGTCGTAACTGTGCCTTTCTTTCATTTGCAAAGTAGTACAGAAATGTTTGAACTTCCTAAAAAAGAGCAAGCCTGCAGGTACATTTGCTCTGGCTTCATCCCATCCTTCCATAGCGGGGCTTCTCTCTGTCCTGAAGCTCGGTGAAAAGTCATTTATATCATGGTGCCATTGCTACAGTGTGGGTGATGTAACTAGTAGTGCTCAGATAAAAGTCAAGGTCATCCTTTTAGTTTTTCAAAAATATTTTTTGTTAGCCTGTCATACACAAGGAGATCTTTGTAGTAGCAAACAAATGGATTTTAC
Organism: Sitta europaea; assembly: GCA_013400255.1. Taxonomy (NCBI): domain Eukaryota; kingdom Metazoa; phylum Chordata; class Aves; order Passeriformes; family Sittidae; genus Sitta; species Sitta europaea. The sequence goes on from VXBS01010285.1 coordinate 103,443, forward strand.
AATTGAGAAACATGGGTGGGTTTTGAACCTCCAGTGCTCGTTTCAGGAGTGTTAAGAGATGGTAATTAAAACCTGTATTTTTGGCATTTATGCAGATGCATATTTTACAGGATATATATTTTTTTCCAGAAATGTGTAAAACTGTTGGAATAATCCAAGTCAACCTGGGCATAAAACTGATATATTTGTTCTTTTGGAGAATTGCACTTGTAAAGTACCTTATAAAATATATCTTTTTTTATGCTAGATACAAAAATTCCTGCTTAATGTCACTCAAAACAAAACAAGAATTTTGTTGCATGCCTAAGCCTCATTTGGTTTTTTTTTTTTGTTTGCAAGGAAACTTTAATCTCCTTATTTGTTTCACAGTGATGTCGATGGGACATTTGAAGATGTGTAGGCTTTTGTTGACACCTGAACAATGGAGAGATTCTCAGCTTGTTTACACATCAGGGGTTCATGCTATGCTTTATTGGTTAGAAATACCAGGACCTCATATTGGGAAGTTTGTTACAGAACCTTTGAATGCCAACAGGACTTGAGTCTCATCGAGCTGCCATCTGTTATTGAGAGGAAGAAGCTGTAACACCTCATTAAATATTTGACACCCCTTCCCTTGTTTTGCCCTTCGTTCCTACTAGTAGGCATTACTGGCCCCATAAGCCTCACCTGGATCTCATTCTCCCATTCTCCAGGGGCTCAGACTGGCTCAGGCAGCTGTTCCATGAGTGTTTGTCCTCTTTGGCTCTCAGGGTCGACCCAGGACTGACTTTATAGCTGTGCTGTACCATATCCAGCTGTGCCAACCCATACCCAGCTGCTGCTGACAGGAGTCCTTGGATCCTTGTCCTGCTTTGGCACCTTGGGCTGACAAAAGCCCTTTGGCAGCACCTCATAAACCTGCTGCATGTGGGTTCTGTGGGGTTGCACTTTGTCAGTGGGTACTGCTCGTGCTGGGATTGCTCCTGGTGGTCTGGAGGCTTTAAAGCAGCAACATCAGGCTGACCCTGAAACCAGGCTGCTGTAACAATCCTACAGTTCACAAGGGCATAACCTCCTCCTCCTTAACTAGGTTGTTTATGTCTTTTCTCAAACTTCCCCTTGCAGTTTCTCTCTCGTTCAGTGTCCAGTTTTAGCCCTGTTCTCCAGGTTCCCTCACCCTTACCTCATGTTAACTCTTGGCTCTCTCACTCCAGTTCCCTTAAAATCTGCACAGCCCATAGATATGTTTACAGAGTATGTGGGATCCCAATCACCCCTCCCATGACTGAATTTCCCAGTTTCTATCTCTTTAGTTGGATGCCAGCACACCTCTCAAATCCTCTCTTGCCCTAACTTTTTCATGTGGAATTGTAATTACAATGTAATTGTAAGCTCCATGGGATTCCTGAATTCCCCTACAACCAGTGCCTTTTTTGGGTGCCTGTACAGCATGGAAAGGGCTGATTTGCATGGCTAAACCTCCCCACTGCTGACTTTTTGCTGAAGTGGGAGGGTCAGGGAAGAAATTCTGAAGACAAAACTCATGCCTGTCTGGTTATTTGATTCCAGCCTGGGCACACAGAGTGTGTGAGGTGTACAGGGGGACTGGTGGTTGTGTTAAAAATGTACAAGGTGGTAGTTTGAAAAAAGTTGTTAAACTTGTAGATTATTTTTCTGTTGACCTGGATAAAACATTGCTGTCTGTTACGAAATCAGCAGCAGAATATGAAACTCCCCTCCGAGTGGTGTAGATTCCTCCATAAATAAATGCAGATAGCTGTTTCTCCTCATTTCTAGAGGAGGAAATATTAGACATTCAGGCTCAGACTGCTTTCTGTCTACAAGCTTGCAGGGCAGCATGATAAGCTCCATTTTCAGAGTCATATCATCCACTAGGGATTACCAACCTGTTTTAAATTTAAAACCCTTAAATCAGTTTATGCCTGCTGGCCTATGTCACATGGATAGTCTCAATGATTTAAAGAGCCATTGTTTGCAGAGAGGACTTTCTAGAAAAAAGTAGATTGCAGTGAATTTCTCTGGTAACACTCAGCATCCAAATATCATAAAACACGTAAGGTTTTCCTAGAGGGCATTTCTGTACCAACACACAGTAATAGTATTTGGTATGTGTATTGCTGCAAGAATTTTATCACATAAAAGGACCGGTCTCCAGGAGCAAGAATGTTTACTTAGACTATATCTGAAATGCATTGGAGTTTGAGTTGTATTTATTATTGATAGGAAGCTTATTAAAAGATCTCTAGATAGCAGTAAATGAGAGAAAAATCTGTCTTAATCCAGCTTGGTTTAGAGTTCCTCTTTTTCTCAGGCTTCCTTTAGAAATGGGAGAAATCGTTTAATATTTCTATGTGTGTAAGTACACATATATAAAAACCCTAGCACCAGATCTTTTCTGTGTAAAGGACAGGGAAAACTGATAGTGTATGAAGATAAAAAAAAAATTTAAAAATCTGGATTTGCTGCATTTCTTTCACTGCTGCATCACACTTTGCTATTAAGTGCCCATGAGGATAAACACATTGAGAGGATGTGGCTGCCAATAATCTCTTTGCTGCATTCTTTACCCTGGTTGCATTTATAGTTGCTATGTTTGAGAACAGCAATAGAAATGAAACAAAAGCCACCACAAAATATTTTACCCTTACAGTTTCCTTACCTTTTTTAATGCAATATCGGAATTCATAGAAAATGCCAAGAAGTTTAATTTCTTTCTCTACAACCCACAGAGGATTTCAGTTTCCCAAGATTAGAAGACTTAGATGCCTCCAATTTTAGCATTAGGTTAACATAGCTTCTGACCTAGAAGACTACATGTGTTTTCTTTCAATAATGCAGGCTGTTAAATTTTCAGGCACAATTTCTCTCCTTTCTGTATCCCAGGGTCGAATTCTGCCTGCAAAATAAGTGTGTGTGGCCTGCAACATTTTCTGCAATGCAGTTTATAATATTATTATTATTATTAGTAGTAGTAGTAGTAGTACTACTACTTATTGTTATGCCACTATTATATATAAGTAATTATACTACTTATTACTATTAAGTAATGTTAATATATTATCAATAATATTTTATTAATATAATAATAGCAATAATGTTGTGATTATATAATTACTCCAAATAATAAAAATATTCATAATTAACAACCCTGCTATATTTTGCATCCTCAGAGCTGGAAATCATAAATGACTGAGCATTTGTAAAAATTAATATTCTGGGACCAAGTAACCTGCTACTGAAAAAAGCCTCTCTGAAGAGATACAGGAACTGTTTAAATCATACTGTAAAAACTATTTACAGCAGAGTTGGTAAATAATACTTTGTTTAATGAAAACTCAGATGAGACCCTGGAATAAGTGGGTGATAATCGAATCTGAAATCTGAGCAGTGCACACATTCTCCAACCCCTTGCCCAAGGATCAGTGAGGGAAACTGATGAGAAATGACTCTGCAAACAGTTTCATGGCTCACAGGAAGTATTTAAAGCTTTACCAGGCATCCAGTTTCATTGCACGACTTTGCAATCTATTGCCCAGCTCTGTGCTGCAGAGGTTTGCCTCTGAATTGGAGGCAAGACTGGACTCCAGAGGAAATACAGGAAGAGGAAAAGGAGGGATGCATGCTATGCCAGGCATTGGAAAGTAATTGTCTGCCCTTCCAGACAGTCACTCCTCAACTCTCATTTGTTTCGTTTTCTGATCCCTGTGGCTAAAATTTTAAACATTAAATAATGGCAGCAGCTACAATGGAAAAATTTGAAATTGTGTGGTAGGGTAGTGACTAGAAGAGACTGAAATTTTAGCAAGAATTTGAAGCTTTCTGTGAAGACAAAGAGATTTGAAGCTGGGCTGTCTCATAGCTCAGCTAAAGACAAAAGTATACACTGTATTTTCATATACTTGAATTTTGTGAGTATTGTTCTATGCTCTTGTCACGAAGAGAGCAGGGATAATGGTGGGGTTTTATTTAAGAAAAATAAAATTCTAGCTAAAAATGTTTTTTAAAATGTTTTCACTTTATCCAAGTCCAGTATGCAGCCCTCTCAGAGATGGCTGTGGAGGGTGATCTTTCCCTACAGACTGGAGGGTTGATTCATACTGCCATAATCTGCTTTTCTTAGTGCTTTTTTTCAGGTCTGACATCTGCTGTCAAACTTTGAGTTCTTCCCATATATTACACAGAAAGCATGTGAGTACTATAGATCCTACAATTTAAAAAGATACATATTTTGTTTTCTGCACTTAGCCTTCAGTTGTTGTGAAAATTAGTGTGAGAGGAAGCCTAGCTCTACTTTGTTTCATTCAAATATTTCCTTTTTTTAAATTTTTTTTCTTTGTTCATTCTCTCTATGGTTTGGATGCCAATAACCTTCATCTCACTAAAACACTGAATGATTTTGTGGTGACAAATAAATAACAATGGTGGGCAAGGGGACTGGGAAGCCTCCTGTGGTCTAGGAGAGCTCTCTTCATGTAGAGTCCACTGAGTTTTTACAGCAAATAGGGACAGTGATAACCTTGAATATTTCTTTTGTACTAAAATATTTTCCTACTTTAAGACACAGTTGTCTGTCCAGGAAGGCAGGAACCTTTCTGGAATGGAAAATCCTTTCCTCCAAATTATTATAACTTTGAAGTTACGGGGCTTTCTGATGAAGATAGGGAAAAAGGAACCTGGTTGGCTCATATAAAAATGATGACAAACCACAGAATCTTAGTGCACCTCTGGCAAAGAATGATGGACATTTTTTCATCAAATATAATGGAAGCATAAGCTTAGCAAATTGGCAGGCTTGAGACCACTTGGGCTTGTTTTGACCCATCTGGCTTTCTTAAATTCTTGCAATAATTAGGTCACCTAAATAGAAAGGACATGCTGATTTGTATCCAGGCTAGAAAAATGTTTGTGATGAAATGATATTATAATCTCTTCAAAATATCAGAGACTGATATTACAATCCTCACACATCCTCACGTTTGGATTTTTTTTGGGTTGTGTCTGATCAGACTGTGTAAAGTCCTACAATTTAGATTTTTAAATACTTCTAGAAAGAGGATATTATTTGGGCATCTACAGTTTCGGTGGTGCAATATGTGAATGGGGTTTGCACTGGCTTAAGGAACCAATTGATGCTGTTACAATCATCCCTTATGATCCAAAAACCTGTGGAACAAAGTCCCAAATGTAGATTTGTTTGTTGAAGTGCAACCAAAATTCAGGTCTCTCTGATGGTTCTCATCTCTCTTCCCGTAGCACTTAGAGCAGCACACGTTGGAGTACATCACTTCATATGGGAAACAGCTGAGATTTATCACTGAAAACATCTGTGAGCTGAAAACTTGGTGCCTTCCTTCCATCATGGGTGGACAGCAATAGCACATTCTGATGCCCTGTATTACTCAACACAGATTTCTTCAACTTTGTTTACAAAAGTCTGCAACAAAACAGTCACGGAGAACGTGCAGCAGTTCAAGTCAACTGTGCAGAGGGACAGCTTGCAAGCTTGGGTAGTTCAGCACTTCTGCATATATTAAATTACCTCATTCCTTCATATCATAGGGAAACTGCTTTCTGGAAAAGGTGTGCATGTGTCATTAACTGTAGTCTTAAAGTGCAGGTTTAAGACAAAAGAAAGCACGTAATATAATGTCAGCAAAGAGCCAACAGGATTATTTCACAATTGAACTACTATGAAAATTCAAGTTTAAATAAGAAGCATAACCACTGGTATCCATGAAAACTTTACTCAGTTGAAAATCAGAAAAAAAAAATCATATTCTTGTGAAGGACTGCATGCTATGGAGTTCTTAATGGTATAACTTCTGACAAGTATATAAATTCAGATAAAGAATAAGAATTTGTATGTGGAACACACTATTGTTTTGCAAGTAAATGTGTTTTTTTTTTATTCTGAAACATAGACACTGAAACAGAAAGCATTCCTAAGTCTCTGCTTTATTAAAAGATTAAAGGTTAGATATTACGGCAAAAAAAAAAAATTATGTGGGTTTTTGAGGGTGGTTATTTATGTGCTTAGAATCCATCTTTGATATCATTGCTATGGTGAAGGTCTTCAGAAAGACTGGTGTTGAAAATAAGGTTTTAGTGGCAGTGCATCCTTGAAAATGAAGCTGCAGTTGAGTGGCAAGCCATGTGTCATCAGTACCAGCTTTAATTAGCAGGTACTAGAAGAATTAGAATAGACACCATTTCCCTGAAACTCTACGAGATCCTCCCAAAAGGCACTGTTTTTAGACAACTTATTTTAAAACTGAGTGATCCAAAAATAGTCTTCTTCTCCTCCTATTCTGTTTGTTATCCCAGATATCCAAGGGAAAAGGAAGAGCAGGGAAAAGACCTGGCCAACTATGTTCTGCAGTTGAAGTACCCCACTGAAGGTAAGGAGCCTGTTTGGACATGGAACATGGTTTCCTGGCTAAATCCTCTGAAGCCAGGTGCTGTGCTGGTGTTGGGAATGGACACTGGTCAATCTTTTCTGGGGTCTGTCGCCTCCAGGGTATGATTTGTCTGAGGCTGATGAGAGCAGGGGTAGATCCTGACACTGCAGAGCTGATTCAGTGAGCCCAGTGGTGCCAGCACAGCCTGTCTACAGCTTATCTGGGGCCTGAAAAGGCTGGGTGTCCATCAGCACTAGCAAGAGGAATCCAAATGGATTTGATGCCTCCAGCCAAGGGCTGTTGGCTGCATGGGTGGCAGCCAAACATATGGTGATGCTTTGGGCTGGTGGGACATGAGCAGCTGGCTCGTGGGGAGCTGCCACTGGAGGCTTGTGCTCACTCTCTCATTTCCTCTCTGCTTGTTGTACTGATGGCCAAAAATATTCACATCCTCCTTATACCCTGGGGCTCTCACTGAGCTGGCCAGGTAGAAAACAAATTCTGGAAAAAGCCCAGTTTGTGAATTGAGAAGTGAAGGGTGAGATCTGGCATTTTTTTTGACTGAGTGCATTGTCCTCAATAATGGTATTTTTCACTGAAAGCAGCAACACTATTATTATCCCTCCGTGGAGTCAATAGGAAATAAATGAAAGCACATCTGACTTCAGAAACGAAAATTGATTCCTTCAATTTGGAGACAGCTTGTGTTCTTTCCATTCCTCTTGGAACACGAACACACAGAAAGTGCTGCCAAAATTAGGATGATTCTACAAGGGTGTCAAAAACAGCTTTCATAAATATCAACAGGAGGGGAAGCACAAACAAACAAGGGTACAAAGGATAGTGTTTGGTTGTGCTGGGGTAAATCTTGAACAAGAGAGAGGAATGTCACCCGGCTAGAGGGTGCATGGGAAAATATTTCAGCTCTAGCTTTGGTCTTGAGAGTCGTTCTGCAGTATGCTCCCAGATACTTACAGAAGAGTTCCTTATATACATTACATGTTTGAAAGAGTGTTTTTGGGCAATTTTGTTAGATGGTGAGCCTGGTACTCACTGTACAAGACCAGTGAAATTAGTGAGGATATGATAGATTGTTGCTACTGTTTTTTTAGAAATAATGTTATATGTTTAGTAGCATTAAAAAGTTCAGTGAAGTCTTCCCCTGAAGCATAATTTGAAGGAATGATACCTGAAATCAAAGATAGAGACGGGAAAGAAGTATCTCTCCAAGTATTTTTAAATGTGAGGGAGTTTGGAGGCAACATAATTATCCTTTCTGTTGTACCTCAGGCTTTAAAATACTTCTTTCAGAAGAGATTATGGATGAGAGAGAGATTCCAGTTGCAACACAGTTATAATTGTTTCTCCATTCTTATTCCAGCCTACTTGGGGATAGTGGTCTGGTCATGGCCCTCTGGAAGGGCTCGGTGCATCTCCCAGTGTTTCTCTCCAGAGCTTTAGTAAATCCATCTGTGACCCATGAGGAGTTTTAATCACTTTGGAAAGGTCTCGGTAATTTAAATATCTAGAAAAATTGCATTTATTAGGTTATTTTAGCAAGCTTAGTTAGGCACAATTTTCTGGGGTGTCCTGAAGCTCCAGGAACAGCTGACACACAAGTCACTTCAAACCAGCACTGGAGTGCTGCTAGGTTGAATCACTCAATATTTATGGTTGTTTAATCCAGTGGGAAAATAACCTAGAATATATATATATATATATATTGCTAGGACTCAAATTTATTTTATAACAAAACATGAAATCCAAGAAAATACTTGTGTTCAATCTGTTTTGGTAAGAGGACTATTCTCTCTAAATTATTTTTTATGTGTTTTTTTGGTATGGAACTGGGAGGTTTTGTTTGTTTTCATGGTGTTCTAAGAAGATTGATGCAGACTATGTTAAATACCAAAAATAAAATCAGAAGAACTTATGTTCCAGGCAAATTGAATTGGCTGCAGGACAAACAAATCATGACTGAATAAAAAACTGTTTGTAGTGGTTTTCATAAAGTGAACATCAATACTGTGAGCTACTCTGGATGTTTTCTTAGTTTTGCAAAAAGGATTTTTTTTTAATTGTGCTTACTTTGAGAGATTGAGTGAGGGAATACACTGGTTATTTAAACATACCCTTATGTGTGTATGTAGAAATGAGTTACTCTGATTTCAAACAGTACAACAAAATCAGCCCCTGACAAAAACTTTTGCAAAGAGAGCTACAGCAAATTACATCAGAAAATACAATGGGTTCATTGTTTATGATGATGCTAATACCAGAAGATAAAATTTCTTTCTTGCCCTTTCAGAATGGTGTATATATATGTGTGTGTATATATATATATATATGTATATATGTATGTATGTATAGTTCAATCACTTCAAGTGGCAGGTGGGAAAATAACATCCCAACTGGAGATAAGAATGTTTGCAAAGTCATTAATTTAACAAACAATTAACAAATTCCCATATTTCTGGAGAGATTTTTAAGAAGTAATGTGCCACTGGTAGTGGAACTCTTACAGTTATTTGGGAAAAACACGATTTTCTCTCAAACGTGTTATTAATGAAGTAATTTGATATTTTTGGACTGGCAGTTGCTAGCAAAAGCTTGCCAAATGTAATATGTCCCAGTATTTTAAACTCCAGATTTAACAAATATCTCCTTTTTAAAGAAAAACTATCTTGTGATATAGAGCAGAGTCTGCTATTGCTTAAGGAAAACCACTTTGATATCCAAGACAGTTTAGTGCTATAAGACTCTGTCTTGGCTGGTTTGATGACAGAATATCTTTTTTTTTTTTTTTTTTTCTGCTGGATATTGAAAGTGCTTGATAATTTTGAACAATGAGCGTATGCTTAACATAACTCTTCACATACCTGGGTTTTAGTCCCCTCCTTTTCTCTTTTCACTTTTCTCTAATCAGATGCAGTTTATAAAAAGCTGTATGCTTCCCTAACCCAAAAATCTCAAATGTCTTTTCTCCCATCTACAATAGTAAAAGCAAAGGTTGAAAGACAATGAGGGGGGTGTATCCTAGGTCAAATTCAAGAACATCTTTAACAAGGAAAATGATACCTGGCACTGAGCATGAAACCTGATCTCCAAAGTATTACAAATGGAAAATCCACATTTTCATCTAGCTTCCCCATCTGAATTTGTTTTTAAACAAGTATGTTCCTGCATGTGGAGAAGATTAAGAGAATATTGGAGTATCAGCAGCTGGCTGCCCAAGAGAAGTCCTCAGGGCTCTTTTGACCAGTTAGAGAACAGAGACCGACAGAGGACCAGCATCAGGGAACAGGATCACAGCTAAGAGCCTTAGCAACCATGGATTACAAGAACTTGTTAGGAGACAGGAGTAACATTTGGAAGAATGTAGTATCCTCATGGTATGTGCTGTACAACTCAGAGTGAAGGTAATTTTGTGTTCTCTCTGTGTGTTTGTTTAGCTGGAGGCAGTTGTGAACTGAAGTGATGAGTAACAGAGATGCATGTTTAAATTTGAATGAAGGCTTCAGTTTAAATTAGGATTCCTGGATTTGCAAGAAAGTTCTGTAAGAATTAGGAACTTGGAGGAAGCACAAGACTGCAAAAGGCAGTAAAATAAATGACAGCCATTAAAAAATAAGAAAAAAATAAAATAGCAGAAATGAAAGAGCAGAACCCTGGGTTTAGTCCAGAAACTGGCAAGGAGCTCTGTGTAAGCAGCTCTTCCAGTTCCTGCAAAGCATAACAAGATGGAAATTATAGACAGAAAATACTTATTATGTTATGCAGGCCATTTCCAGTGCTGGCAGAGAGAAGGAAAGAAGTGGAAAGTACTTGTCGTGTCACTCTCATGTCCCCTCTGGCTATATTGGGAAATGGCATGAATAAACTCTGGAGGGAGCCGCACCCAGTCACTCCTAGCCAGAGGCAGTTTAACAGCATCTGAAATGCTGGGAAGTGGGAGAGAAACTCTGGGGGATGCTCACACAGATGGGAAACCCCTTTGCTTTGTGACTTGAAGCGCTTATATTGGATCTATGGCATAGGAAGTGGCCAAATGCTGCAATGATTCTCTGGTTTGCTGTGAGAGCTGCTCTCCCTTTGTGCTTGTGCACCAAACCCCTCCCTTCTTCACTCCTCCCTGGGGCACGTATTTCTCCCATGCTGGAGGTGTGCCTGCGGGACCCTGGATAATTTCTGATGGTCAGAATATCCTCCAACAGGATAACTTGTCAGCCATTTGGAAATTTTGCAAATAAATTAAAACAAAACAAAACACCCCATAAAAAGAAACCAACCAACCAACCAAAAAAAGTAATGGGACTTGAGCTCTTCTAACCTAGTATTCAGAAAATTGTAAAAGAGATATGAAAGTTTCATTGAAAAGGGGGGAAGTCCCTTTGACTCACCTCAAGCAGCTGACAGCTAAAAATAATAGAGTTTTAAATTAAATGTGATCTACCTCTCTCCATCCCATTTTATTGGCTGTTCAGCTCTGTGCTCTTTTTTTGTTTTTATTCTGGTTTTGAGGTTAAATTCCTGTAACCACTACCATCAAAGCCAGGTCACATGTGTACCAATTCAAGGCTGAGTAATTTTGTGAGCCCTTTTCAATCACTCAACTACAGGCATAACTACAGCTTCCAGAAAAGAAATGTTTTCTTTTCTTTTTTTGTTTCCCTGTTGAATTTTGTTCAAGTATTTTTTTTTAATTGCATGTTTTTAAATATGTTGGCAGATTACTCTGAAACCATCTGACTGGGCTTTTGATTTGTTTAATTTTTTGCAAGCACAGTTATACTTATGTTCCCCCTCTGTTTGCTGAAGATGATTGCTGATGTGACTATTTAAAATGCAGTCCCAAGCAGCCAGAGTCACACAGTTGCTGTAAATGACATGGGGTGTGCATGTTCGAGTAGGACAAAGAAACAGACAAAAAATAGTTTAAAGTGTAAATTATTCATCCTACTATGTGAAAGGTATGAAGTGAACTAATTAGCAACTTTAAGCAAATAATTTTTCATGGGTGTTTTTTTTTTTCAAAGAAATACTCTGGCATCTTGAAATGTGAAGTGGTGCGTGTTCAGAAAGCCAAACTGTGCTATAGTCTTCTTTTAATGGCAAAAATATTCTAGTCTTCTCCAAGACTCTGGTCAGCAAATGTTTTTTAATTGTTACCATATGATGTCTGGGAGATCTGAGAGTCACCAGTCTATGAGGAAGTGTGGGTGTGATCTTGTGGTGTCAAAATGGCTGTGTCCTTTGAAGTCATAACGGCTGAGCAGATTTATGTCAGCTACAGTATCTTGCCAAACTGATGAACTGATTATTGCTGGGTTTTGGAGAGGGCTGGCCTTTGATCTCAGGTACTTTGAAAAGCTTGGTGCATTGCTCAGAGTTTTATACTCTACCAGGGCTTTCCTGTGTAAAATGAGGGCAGTTGGCAGGAGATGGTCTTTAAGGTCCCTTCCAAGCCAAGCCATTCTCTGATCCCAGAGGAGGTGCCTGAAGTAACCTGCTGCTCAAGGGCTGGTGGGGACATTCGTGGTTGCCTTCTGGACCTCTCAAGATGAGTGGCTACCCTTCACCCTTCCCTTGAGCAGTGATGAGCAGAGAGAAAGGACTGTCCTCCTTCCGTCAGTTTGGGTATGCTATTCTGGCTGTATCTCCCTCAGCTGAGGAGTTGAAAAGTCTTTGACTTAGACTAAACACTGCTCAGCCACAACTAAACCTGCAGTGTGTTATCAGCGTTGCTCTCATCCAGAATCTTAAACACAGCACTGTACCAGATACCAGGAAAAAAGATTAACTATCCCAGCCAAAACCAGGACAGACTGTTCCATCTCTAAGAAACCTCCCAAAATGGAAACCCCAAACCTGAAGAAATCTCTACTCAATATACATATGTAAAAATGTTATTAAATGGAATAGCTGTCAAATATTAGAGTATTCTAAAAAATAAAATTCATATTGTAGGTTATTTTATTTTCTTGCTTTTATCCTTCTGGGGCCAGTTTAGGACTCCTAATGAGGATAGGTGAGAAAATAGGGGAAAACAGGGAATGGGTGTAAATACTCACACTTACATGATAAAAGACCTTTAAAATAAATGCTAATCAGCTATCATTTTTTCTTTATATTACCTTTATAACTATGTCTTCCTTTCTCATTTGGGAAATAGGGAGATTTTTTTTAACCTTTAAAACATGAATTAGAATTTTTAGCTATTAAATTAGAAATTAAACCAAGTAAGTATTGTGGTTTCAATCTAGTTCAGCTCTCTGTGAATACTCAACTCTAAGACACCAAATTTGATTATTTACTATCAGAAAGGGACAGGTTTTTATATCTATTAATTTCTCTCCCTAAAGATTGCCAATTGGTTTATTGCACAGCGGTAGATAAAGGTCAAGCAAAATAAAAATGAGATGGACTGTATGGCAGAGAAATGCACAGATATGAATCAGACTGATAAGAATGGTGCTTGACTTATACTGCTAGAAAGACTGATACTCACCATCATATAAATTGGATAATACTTTAAGGAAATGCAATATTAACAGAAACTTGCAAACAAGTTGGGGACAAATCTGAATGGTATAAAATTGTTATGTTTATTTTCATAGGCAGTCACACAACACACCAGTTTCTCTCAGTGTGGATGTGTTCTGATAGAACTGAAAAAGGAATGTGAGAGAGAGCTAAGTGGTCCACATGTACATTTTTTGTCATTTAGTGTTTGTCTATGTTCCAAAGCATCTAAGTATGTAATAAAATTCAGTGACGTACATAAGTATTTTTTCAAGTGAAAAAGCTAATATTCACAATTTTGAAATGCTTTGAATTACAAAAGCTGTTGAAATTGTGTTGTTTTCATTATTTTTTATAAGTAGCAAATTACGTTATTGCCATATTTTTCTGAAAAAAATCCTGTAAATATACATATTGTTTTCATATTTTGAAAGAAAATATGAAGTTAAATCAAAATAGCCAAATATTTTTATTTTATTACTTGAAATACATACCCAGAAATTCCTTCTTTTTTCTGGAAAATAAAAGACTTTTTTTTCATAATTAAATTCCTTATACTATGTCCTCTTCCACTATGATCTAAATGAGGCTTCCTATATAATATTTTTAAAAATAAACTTACCGTGCTGACTGTGAGTTATCTTCTTACTTTTCACATTAGTGGTTGGACTCAAAGATTTTTAGAGCTTTTTCCCAAGCTAGACAAATATTTCTAAAAAAGTCTCTGTGCATTCTGATGTAATGGTAGCATGTGTGTGACAGCAAGTTCAACTGCTTAATTGTATATTTCTTAAGAGAAATAATTTTATTAGCTTTTGAGAGGCATAATACCTTTTGAAAGAAAACAAATCACTTGATTTGCATTGTCTGTTTCAAATTTTTTATTTTAATTGGAAGGTCAGCATTCTCGACCAAGTGTGAATATAAATGAAAGAAAATTTATGTACAAGTCATTATTGCACTGCTAATTGAATTACGGGAAATAATTGCTCTTAACTTCTGTTTGAGGAATCTATCCATGGCTACCTGATGGGAGGAGGAGCAACTGACATTCTCCATGAGTCTTACATGCTCTTGCAAGCTTAATCCTCTTCAAACTAAAGCCTAAACACAACCAAGGAACATCTGCAAACTCTCTGCTACCCCTTGCATATTCATCAGCGTGTTAACAGACCCCCTGAAATGATTGTAAAGGAATGTGAACTATAATTAATCTGTCTTCACAGAGTCCATTTATAAATTATTGTTGCTAATCCTCCCTCTGTTTTTAGGTAGGGAAGGAAATCTGTCCTAACAACATATCTAGACATTGAACAGCTACGAGGGCCTCACAAGGAAAAATGACCCCAAAACCCAAGAGTTCTGAGAAACCTGAGGGAGATGCTGCTCACATGGTTTTCATTCTAGATCTTCACAAATTTGTGCTAAATATAGCAAGTTCAACATGAATATTAAACTGAAAATCAAGACCAGAGCTTTTGGCCTTGTCTACCTATATATGTGGCTTCCTGATTCCATAATGACATAAAAACCAGACTAATGCAGGTACAAGCAGGTCTGGTTTTCATTAGAAGAAGGGAGATGATCATGGTCATGGCAACTATATTATGTGCTTATTATCAGCTGAGGCAGAGCCTCTTAAAAGTATGCTGCTTCTCCACTTAAATGTATTTAAATCAAACCCAGCATTTACAATCCTTTTAGAAACCAATGTACATTTCAATTAGTCTGTGAGGCTTAAAAAGATAAAGCCACCCCCAAACAACAACCACATACTATCACAGAATCATAGAATATGCTGTGCTCCCCAGGTCACACCATATGGAGAGTATTGTCCAAATGCTTCTTGAACTCTCCTGCTCCTGCTCCTGCTCCTGCTCCTCCTCTCTCCCAGACTTTTATTTTTCTTGGTGGTTTTTCTGGTGTCACATGAGCTGTTCGGTACTTTCCATTTTTTAGTGATCCTGAGAATATCTGGGGACTAAATTTTTAGCACTATTAGTTATTTTTTGTGTTTCAGCAGTGTTTAGACGTCCCATTGTGAACTAAAATCCCACTGAAACAGGCAATACAAACATGTGATAAAAACAAACTCTTGCCACATCATGCTACTGGAGAGAAAATAGGTAAGAACAGGCAATCTCTGGACCAAGGGTAGTGTGGGCAAAAGACAGCTCTAGCTGATGAGGAAGGTTATAATGTCTTTGCATATGCATATTTATGAAATAAATCCGAGTTATGCAGATTTATACTCGTGTGTTCCTCAGTTTATTTACAATTTTGCTGTATATTTGCCTTCAATTCACCCCAGTAGTGTCCATATTTTCAGTATTTTAGCCCATATCAGTTAGGTTTCATCTCTGCATTCTAAGCCATATTTGACTTGATTGGAGATAAATGCCATTTTGATACAGGGTAGATGAGAATCTATCAATACCAGAATTACCCATGAATAAGATGGAATATTGACAAAACCCCAAAATCTGAGGCAGGCTAATTAGAAAAAAAAAAAAAAAATATCTGGAATTTTAAATGCGAACGTTTTGATTCTACTATTACAAATAGTGTTCAGAACTAAGGCATTTCCTAACAGTGCATTTCAAAAGGTTTATTTGTTTAAACGTTTTCTTACATCAAAAAAATCTCAGGACAACGCAGACACTTGCAGCTTCCTCTATGAACTGGATCCTGATAATGCACCTCATTAGGAAAATTATTGCAATGCTGTGGAAGATGAATGCAAATAAATACTGTTGTGTTACTTATTAATTGCTGCTTATTATATTATGCTTAGATTAACAGTCAGTGGCCTCATAAGAATGTAAAACAGGTGATCATGAACAGGGACTTGGAAAATTTGAATTAGACTTTTAACTCTTATTAAATTTTCTTGAACTCTTCTGAAGAGACTCTCAACCACAATGCTGCAATGACCTTATGATCTAAACATCCAAAATATTACTGGACGTAACAACTCTTCCAGAGAGAAAAGTTAATGAATTTTCAGCCAACATCAGCAAGAACCTAAATCTTTGCCAAGATTAGTGACTCGTATCATCTTTCTTCTAGCAAACTCTTGGAAGCTGTTTGTTTTCAGAGCTTGCATTAACTGTGGCCCTGAAATATCTGAGAAAATTATGGTTTCAAGGCTCAATACCGCAAGCACAGATGGAATTTTATTGGCATGGAATAACTTAATTGGCATGAGAAATTATACTGAAATGAAGTTTGGCAGGAAAGAAACATGAATGTCGGTCCTAATGTGCAATTCCTATAGCTAAAGTAGAAATTATGTTTTTTGTAAATATAAAAATCTTACTATTTTAGATTAAATTATTATTGGAATGAAGTTAATATATGTTTAGAAAATCAAAATCTAAATTACTTGCAAGAAGCCCACAAATACTATTTTTTGATGAAAGTAAGTTAAGTTTTATGTAATAGTTAAAATTCCTTTGGAATTCATGGAGTGGTTTAGAGGGTCAAAACCCAAAGATGAATAAACTTTTATGGAGACTGAGGGCATCAGAATTCCTTTAAAATGGGGATGGTGATCTCATTTCCTATGCAACTACGCCATAAGATGCACCCATTTTGTTTTCATTTAGGCAAAGATGCAAAGTTTTCTGGCTAGGAGCTGCAGTGTGGATGATCACAATCAAGTGTAATGAATTTCTTAATTTACACGTAATCAATATAGCGTTTTTCAGAAGGTATCCTCAGTCAATCTGTCCTAAGGATGTATGTCCTAAGATGGATGTTACTTTCATAAATGCATTTTTTAATTTCCATGGAAGGATAAAAGAATCAATTCTTTAGTAAAGCTGCTGAAATACTGTCATCTGTGAGTGGTGAGGCATGAATAACTGTGTGAAACTACAGGCAGGAAGCATTTGCCTTTTTTTTTCCCTCTCTTGCCTGCTTTATGGTTTGTAAATGATAAATGAAATTTACTGGCAATACCCTGCAGTAATATTTCAAATAATGTTACAGAATACACTGTGAAAAGTATTGAGTTATAGCAGAACCAGAGTAAGAGACCCTAATTTTTTTCCTTTCTGGAAAAGTGTGCTGTATTAGAACATTCGTCACACAGTTCCGATATTACAGGACGCCACAATGCATCAACTTCCATGGCCTGAAATATTTCATTTCATTTAAATAACTTTAAAAGGATGCCCACAATTAATATGGAGGAACATTAGGAATTAAGTGAAGTTAAATGTCAGTTTTACAGTGTGACTCTGGGCAGTGGTGGGTGCCCCATCAGGCCTCTAAGCAAGGCAGGAGAGAGGAGCTGGAGCATCCCTATGTACACCTTTCTCCTAACAGCAACCCCTCCCATGGTAGAAAACTTTCACGGACACATTTTTCTGTTGTTTCATTTGTTAATGTCAACGAATGATGAAAACCAAGATGAAAAAGACATTACCCTAAGCCAGGGCCGTGGGTAGTGTCTCCAGTGTCCTTTCAGCCCTTTGAAGCAGGATCCTTTTGTCGGCTCGGGTGAGTGGCGGCTCTTTAACATTCTGAACCTGCTGTGGCTGCTGGGGCAGCTCATCGCCAAAGAATAGAAAAGGGCCCCTGGCATATCAAATTAAAAAAAAAAAAAAAGTGGGGGAGGAAAGGAGGACATAGAAAGGCAAGTGTCCAGCACACAGACTGTGCATTGTGCTTGCAGGGTTTCAAGAGTCTGCCGTTAGGTATATTTCATAATGTGAAAAGACAGACCAATTTTGGCCCCCTCGCCTGGTGGGATCAGTGCTGTCACTGCCATTTATTTTCAATCCCCCATGATTTCTGTATTGCCAACAACCCTTTTTGCATAAAAATGAGCCATAAAGGCAGTCAAAACACCTGCTTTACTGACAGCCCCGATTAAAGCTTTGATTTATCCTTCAAAGTGTGAGCTGATCTGCTGTTCCTGGGGCCTGGCACTGGTGTGTAATTCATCGGGGGCTGAAGGTCTCCTTTCTGCCTCCCCAGCTTCAGCTGTGGGTGCCTTTTGTACCTGCTTGAGAGCTGGGCTGACTCCGAGAACACCCACCCCAGCTGGAGGCTGGGATTTTTCCATCGCTGCTTGGTCCATTTTATCAAGTGACAGTAAATTACAGCACTAACCAGGGAGGCCCCCAAATGCAGAGCCAGCCCCTCTCCCACTGTGGGCTCTGGGGAGCAGCTATTCCAGATGGAAAGGAATAGTGTCAGTTACTCCCACTTCATGCTTTCCCATCACTAAAAAGATTGACTTTTGACGTGGAAATTTTAGGTCATGTGGGAACCCCTTCTTTATAGTCAAGTTTTGTTCTGTGGTCTTAAACCTTCATTTCAGGGATGGCAGTGGCAGGGCAGTGAGCAGTGGACTTCTCCCCAGGCTGAAAAACAGCACAGCGTGTGGGAGTGAGCTTTTCAAGCTCTTTTGGGGCAGTTGGGTGGGAAAGTTAAAAAGCTTTATCACTGTAAGTGTAAAAATAGGTATTTCATAAACCTACTGGAAAGTTAAATTGGGTCAGAGTTTTTTTTAAAAAGCTAGCTTGTAGCCTGTATATGAATCCCTCCCTGCCTCCCTCAAATAAAAGCAAATAAACCCCAAACCTCAGCCTTTAAAATACTTAAGACAAAATTGCCTTGTGAGTGTATTTGACTTATGCACCATCATTGATCCATTAAACCACTAAGCTGTTATAGACTCAGAGCACAGCATAAAAGAAGACTGAGCAAATTATCCCATGTGGATCAATGCACAGAAATTTCCCAAAGTGAGATTTCTTTTATATGGAATGCACTTTTTCACTGAAATGGAAACATTCTGAGGAAGAAATATCTGTGTATTGTTATTTATAAATTAAACAGGAGCAAACAGGATGATTTACATTCCAACTCTTTATTCTGAAACAAGACTCGGTTTTGAAATGTTAAGTCAAGCCATAATCTAACATAGTACATATGCAATATGATGTTTTGTTAAGGGCAAAATTCATTTGGCCAGGTGTACATTGGAAAAAAGAAGTATCAGGAGAGACAGAAAATGTCCTGTGAAATTAAGCCAAGTCCTTAATAATAATTCCCTGTTAAAAAAAAATAAAAATCAATTTTTTATTGCTGCATTGCTGGGAACTGGAGCAAAAATTTAAAAATAGCTTTACTATAAATTCTTTAAATGATAGAAATAAATGTAAAATTTACATTTGCAGTTGATTTAGCACTTGGCACAAGTCTAAATTGCAGACAGTTTTCCTGACTGGAATATAAAGTTATGGGATAGTTCAGTTTGTGCTGTAAAGCTGAGCAGATCTGAGCCTTGGCACCACAAGGGCTGTGGTTATGTTGCAGAAGTCCAGAGCACCAGGCACCAGGCATCTCTGTGTTCAGGTGTGAGATTGCTGGGTGGTTTCCTTGCACAAGAGGGAGGGTGGGCACAGGGCAGGCAGGATCCAACCAGCCTCAGCTGAATGGTGGCAGCACGTGTGCTCGGGAGTTCTTGAGCTGCCTATTTAACCCCAAGAGTCTGCTTTGGCATCTCTAGGTGCTTGGAAGGGTGATTAGGGTAATCTCAGAGCATAAAAATTGAGAGCTTTGCAAAACCAGGCACTTCTTAGGTCTGCAGTAACATCTAGATGGACGTGCAGAGCCATCAGAGAACAATGCTGCAGCAGACTTTAATGTTGGAGAAACTTCATCTGGTGGCAGTGGGAAGGAAAGGCACTAAAACATCTGCTTATTCTTTGTCTCTCACTGGCTTTCTCAGTCTTCACTTACTCACCCACACTATTTCCCTGTTTAGGCTGCCATGTGTTTTACAACCCTACATGCAATAAATGTAATTCTTGATTTTAAGGCTGGAAAACCTCTTGCATCTGATACTCTTTTAAAAAGATCAAAGCTTCTTAAAAAATCTGAAACAAAACATGAATAATTTTGCTGACGTAAATACTGCTTTTTGTTGGAAGAAAAAAGAAAAAAGCAAAGGTCAGAAATATAGATAGCCAAATTTTGCTTTGTTTGTACAAAGGAAGAGACATTTTGCATGAAAGTGGTCAGTCATGATTTTTGCCTAGTGCATGTGAGCTTATCAGTCTTGACATTACTTTCAGTTTCTGCTGGAGGGAAAACTTTCAGTCAGCTATGACTAGCTAATGCAGATTTGAAGAAATGACACACATATTATGAAATGCTCACTTTTTTTCATTTATGCTGAGCATATAAGAATTTTTTCATGTCTCCTTCATCCCTGCCTGTGCCTGTCCCATACAACCCTTCACACTGACCATTCTTTGCTCCCTTCAACATATTTTGCTTCTGTAAATGAGAAATGTTTTTCTCCTAAAATTTTATTTCTATGTACTTTCTTTCTTGCATTGAATGTACAAGCTACATATATACCACAAAAATGTATATACATACACATTTTATTGTATAATACAGTTAAGATTAGACTGAAAACATGTCTCACAAAGCCTATAAAACTCTGATTCACATAGGAACAAGTCTCTCATAAGAAGTTCAGACATGTTTAAGATATTGTGAAACCATGCCTGTGAGAATGTCAATTCCTCTGTTGTTCATAGTATAAATCAAATTCAGTGGTGCACCAATAAAAATAGCACTGTAGCCTAGTTAAGTATTTCTAATGGAGATAAAGATTAATTATGCAGGTTAAAACCTGAGTCCACCACCCATGTGTTGCTCTGCACAGACATTGACATTTAATGGAATGTCCTGATGGAAACTTGAGGGAGCAAGAGAGATGGAGCAGTGGATGTTGTGAGGCAGAGAAAACACACTGGAAAAGGGCTCAGGCAGAAATTCTTACTCCATACTCTCAGTAAAGGCGGCAGTTACATGATTTAAAGTAACTTTATCCATAGCCTGAATCATCTCTAACTTTTAAATTTTCAGCATCAGAGGTGCAGCAGCTAAACAGCTTAAATTCCTTCTAAAGAGAAGGCATGAATGCCCTTTTGTTAATCAGCACATTACTGTCCTCTACATGTGTTTGTTGATGCACACATCCTCTCATAACCAACTCCCTACACACTTCTCATAACCTAAAATAACTTTAAAAAATGTCAGCCTTGGATTTAGATTTGTTTATTCTGCCTAGCCCTAATTACCATTTCCCAAACGAATCTAGCCTCAACTTAATCCTTATCTTGCATAATACAGTTTCTGCAGCGAGGGCATGGACATTGTTCCCTGCCATACCTGAAAGGTAGAAGGAAACAATCAGCATCTGACTGTAGTTTAATTGCACAACATCTAAATACTGTATAACATAACAGGTTCTCATTTACTTGACTGCCTTCTAAGGGATGATGGAAAAATTCTCATCTGACTTCTAGTGTGGCAGAAGAAAGAAATATTCTGGAGGTACAGGACCAATGGGTCTGTATGTTTTCCTTGCTATGTTTTATCAAGCCTTCTTTCAGAATGTTTTGAAGGCTGCTTTCCTTACTCATGTGTTAATCCTTGAAGGTTTCCCACAACGGTGTTTTTTATAAAGAAATTGTAACGACTGTTATTAACTACATAATAAAAAAAAATAATAAAATGTAGGTCTTAGGAAACTGCAAAACCAAATGAAGGAAAATTTTTAGAGGTAAATATCCAAGCAGAGAGATTGGCAACCCTGAAACAGATTTGCAGACAAATCTCTTCAGAGTGAGGTAAGCATAGGAGAAGGTGCTAGTGAAATTCTAGCAAATGGCCACAGCTTAGCTGTGGTTGACAAAAAATACAAAAGAAACCCATACCTGTTATGGCAGATTTGTAAATACAGCTTTTGTGATATTATAGATCAGTGTTAAGGTATTTTTCTGGCAAAATGCTTAGTTTTACTTTTTGGAGTAAGTTTCCCTTTATAAAACAAAATTGCTCTCATAGAAACCAGAGCAGCTTTATGAATTTTAAATCACCCATAGCACATATAGCAGACTTTGGATGTTAGGCACAACTGGTTTGAATAAAAAATTTACTTCCCTTTTTTTGTCTTTAAAATGTTACTTTGCCAAAAAGATATTTTAATAAATGCATAAAACATGTTCATCAAAATGCAAAATTAATAGAGTGCATATTTCCTTGCAGATACTTTTGTAATTGGTTTTGCCAAGGGTAGTTTAGTTCAGATGCGATCCCTGTTTGTTAACTGAGAGCCTATTCATTATATCTTATACAATTTCACTGTATTTTCTATATCATGTATTATTCATACTAAAAAAAAATTTAATTTTAGCCTTATTACAGAATGGTTTTGTTTATTACTATATGCAACCTAGGCTCATATGAAAAAGGACAAGAGTAACTTGCAGTAGCAAGAAGCATGAGCTTGACCTCTCAGGGATGTATCATTTTACAGCTGCTTGAGTTGGACCAGAATAAAAAACTTTGTATTCAAATATTGTGTTTCTCGTAAGCATTTAGAAACAAACTCTGGGTACCACCCTGGGGCTTTGTTGTTCAAGGCTTTACCTCTGGCTTGGTTTGTTCATACTTGCACAGTGCAGAACTCCAGCTCTGCAGTGGGACCTAGGAGAGTCAGTGAGACCTCTCAAAACACACTCATGGGGAGTGTTCTGTTCTTCTGAGAATACCAGTCTTGGCTAAATGTATGCATTTATGGATGCTGTACCTGTTCAGAAAGCCAGCCCTGGGAGTGCAGCATGCCAGAGAAATTTTGCTTATCAAACGTGGTGGTCTAGAAACAAGGGAAAAAAAGAGACCAGTATCATACAGCTCTAGAGGTGTTTCTCCTCATCTAAACAAAACACTTTTTTTCTTAAGGAAAATATAACTAAAAAAACTAGAGTGGACTGTTTTCAAGTATAAACATAAAACTTAGCAGCCTGGTAAGACTAATTTTCTCTTTTCTTATTTGAATTTTAGCAACTGCACCACCTAATCTGTGCAACAGTAACCCAGAGATCTGTTATAAATGGGTTCAAATACATATTCAGAGTAGACTGGTTTCTTTGCAGGGGTTCTGATAGCTGCCAGTAGTAGCTACCTCAGGCAATGCCTGGCTGGGCTCAATGAGTTCTCTCTGGACAAGATCTTTCCTAGGACAGACATAACCAGAGAGAAAAATGTATTCAAGCTGTGGGTATGGAAGCCTCCTTTTACTGGCAAGTGGGCACTAATATTAAAATGATAGAATCAAAGAATGATGAGTCATAGAATCATTAAATTGGAAGGCACCTTAAAGAGAATTTGTTTCCAACCCCTTGCTGTGGGTAGGGACAGCTTGCATAGACCAGGTTGCTCAAAACCTGAAAATCTCTAGGATCAGATGGGCCAGGTAATTGCAAACAAAGGAACTGGTGAAAATTAAAGTAACTGTAACAAAGCTTGAGTTTATAAGGGTTAGCTGTTTATCTTTGGTTAGTTTGAAATTATTTCCCTCTACACATGTAAGGAAACTCACCTTTAATATTTTCGCTTTTAGAATCTACCATTGATTTTACTGCTGAAAGTTGCAGCCAGAAGTAGAAAAAGAACACTATAAAAATGTTTCAGAGCAATGTGGCCTGCTGTCACACCATGATTTGAGTCTGCATGGCTCTAAGTTTTAAAGCTTGAAGGGAACAGCAGGACATCAATCGTTCCTGCTCACTAATTAAACACTGATGACTCTTCCTAGAATTTTATTTTAAACAAAAATGTCTCCTTAATATTTGGTGTAAAACCAAATTGACAGCAAAGTAATGGTGTTTGTTTTCCCAGTTGGTTCAGAATATGCCAATGGATTCAGTACAGGTTTATAAATTCCTTTGATTGTTTTGTTCATAGTCTTGAGATACTTGCCACCAAAATCTAACTTTATATTCATTTATCCTCAGTAAGCTGCATATATCAAAGAATCAGATATTGTGTGTCCTCTCTCCCTACAAATAGCTCATCTTCCTCTACACAGAATAAAAATGTAGCATGAATTAACTTCTTAAATTCAAAAGACTTTTGAAAGCCAAGTGCTCTTTAGGTTAGCTATACTTATATTTTGACATTTTATCTCCCTTACTACATAAAACAGCTTTTAAATATATATAAATAAGCCACCTATTAATGCTTCAAGATGGTTCACCTGTCCTACTCTATCTCATTGTCTGCAGTCATTCTACATTTTGCTGAAGACCAGTCCAGACTCATAAGCAACATCAGACTTATTCATCTTTTAGACAGGTGATGTTTAATGAATGCTTATAATTAATTACACTGCTGATTACATGGGAGGGAATTGTCTGTCTCTTGTGAAGGATGGATTGTAGGGGAAGTAATTCCTAGTCCCTCCTAAAACTCAAAGCAAAATACAGGCCTAGGGGATGTGCTGTTACAAAGGTTGGCCTTATGCAGAAGTGTGACAGCTGTATGTAGTGTTTAATGGATAGCTGGCTTGCTCTTACATCCAATTCCAGCATTCTCTGGCAGCTGCATTTGCATATTGGACATCCTGCTGTTCCCTACAAGGATTAGAGACCATGATTAGCCTGATAACATGCCAGTATTAAGGCAGGAAGAGTGTCCATGGGAACACCTAGGAGTGCAGCTTCCTGGAGGAACCACAGCTTCGTTTGGTGTTTTTCTATACACAGTTGGTTTGGGGTAACATTAGAGGTAGATGTTTAAGTAAGAAGATACTGTTCAGAGACCACAGAAAAATTATGTTACAGTGGCAGAATAGAAGTTTTGGCATCACATAGCAAAAGATTGAAATACTAATTAGCTTCTTTGCACATGTCGAAATGTTATTTTGCCAATTATACCCCAAACCAACAAGAATTTCTGTACCTCAAATTTAAAACAGGGCCTTTGAAGGCAATGGAAAACTGTAACGTATCCCAGGAGGATAAAGTAGAACTTGTTTAAGGGTGTTTATTCTGGCCATGTCAAAGAGGATAAAGAACTGTTTGAGATACTTTCTCCTACTTCTTGAAGATAATTAGATTAAGAAAAAAAAAAAGCCACAAAAGAAAACATTCCTTATAACAAACATTTACTTAGAAATCTGACTCTCTGGAGAGAAGAATGCTTTTCTGTGACACTCTCTTTAATATTATCAAGTCAAACTCAAGCAATTTTTCATCACTCGTATTTAACTTTGATTTACAACTACTCCTACTTATATGAAAAAAACTGATGTGTTTGAGACTGTGTCATTTGCTCTAAGTTTCTTAGTTTGTCAAAAAAAGATATCTACTCCGTAATACTAAAGTTGCACTTAAAAAGAAATACACTCTGCCCATTGTAAGAATTTCTTATGACAGTCTTTATTGCAAATTCCATCCAAATTTTTAAGGCCTAACATTACTACATTACTTTTATTTTATTTTTTTTTTTTTGCATTTGGCTGTCTCTTGCAAACAGTTAATATAATCAACAAAATCATTGAGTGGCAAGGCACAGAGTTCACTGGCACAAATTACTGGATGTCAGAACACTTTGTTGAGGTGCTCATAAGAGACATCTAGAGCTTACCTGGAATATGAGATAGGTGACATTAATTTGTACTATCCTGCACACATTTCTTGAATAATTTTATGACATTATACCAAATGAATTTAAAATACTGTTTTCCTGGAAAAAAAAATAGCACTTGATTCAAGGAACAGATATATAAGAGAAGAAAATTTCCTCCTGTGTGCTTTTTGGTGCTGGTGTTATTAGAATCATAACATATGAAAATAAAAAATAATTCCTTTTTATTTTTAAAGAGCGGTATTTTTATTTGACATTCTCAGCTTCTGTCTGTACAATGACATGTGGATATGTATCAGCCCAGAGGATATTTTTCCAGTAACACAGTGCTCTGAATAAGTTATTCATGAACAGATGAGCAAGTTTCATTATCTTCCTGTTTGATTGAGAAAGCAACTTCAACAGCTTACATTCTCCCTGAACTTTGTATTCCGAACATTGTCAGCCTAACCAGAGATTCCTGTGAACTTTCAGTCTCTGGTAAATCCTAAACCAAATCTGACATGATTCAAACATGTTTAGTGAACAAACACTCACTGAGGAAATGAACGAACAGAAGAAAGAGGAGATCATGCTGCAAGTTTTGCAAGAAAATCCTGAGGTATCAGGGCCATATAATTTCTTTTTACCCTTTTCTATTTAGTAGGGCTGGCATTTGCTGAATTCCTTAAGAAATGAATTTCAAAGGATGAGAAAAGTAAAAGCAGATCAATGGTTGGTAGGTGAGTAGAAGGCAGCAAAATCAGAGGATACTAGAAAGCTGTCCTGAAGTCCCAAGGATGGGCATTCATGCTCCTCAGACTCCCTCTGTTTCCACTCTTAAGGGCTGCTGTAAGGAAGGAATAACAAACTAAATTAATCTTCCAATAAAAGCTTTCATGGCCAGCTGGTGAGTTTCATGTGCCCACTTTGAGCAATGTTTCTGGTCTTTTTTTCTGTCTACAAGTGATGGAAAATAAATTTCACTGGCGGAAGATCTTCTATTTTATTTCAGGAAAGGGAATTTTGTTCCTTGGCACATATAAGTCTAAAGATCACCTTCAAATATATGTTCAGGGGTTTTTTCTTTCTCTCTCTGTATTCATTATTTTAAACAAAATGAAGCTTAATTTTAACAGGCTAAATAGAATAAAATTTCAACTTTCCAAAACTATTTGTTTTCCCCATCTCTTCCCCTGCACAGGAAACTCTTATTATGTGGTTTAATCAGAAACATATTTCTGGGATGGGAATGCACAAGAGATAATTTTAGCCAGCTGAGGAACAGAGACAGGCTTCTTTGGAAACCTACTATCTGATAAAACAACAAAGGTTTGGGTATGAATTATTCAAGGCCATAGTCAAACTATTTGGGAAGCCTGGTATGGAGCTTGAAGAAAACAAGCCTGGAATCTGTTCAGTGAATTTCTCCAGCTTGGGTCTCTCGAGGCTTGATGAGTCCCCCACATGAGAGTAAGAGATGCACATTTTTGTGATCTTGGGAACAGGATGAGAGGTGGTATTATCATTAATGACGTGCCAGCTTTTTCCCCCAGTAATTCATATCTACAGGGAGGGTTGTATCACAGTTACATTGATTCTACATGGTTGCATCTACCATGAAAACTAAATTTGATTGATACACTGTCTGCACTTCGAGTCAAGCATGGAAAAGAGTAAGGGGGTCTGGGCATCCTTTGTGATGAGGAAAATACTCTTGTGGGGGTGTGCGTGCACATGTGCCCATGTATCAGATTTTTCAGTGCTAATTCTGAGTTTCTAAGGAAAGAGTTTCTGTGCAAAACATTTTTTTTTTCAAAAATATATTTTTCAATGCTACAGAAATGAGGAAATATCTCATTATAAAAATTAAAGTATGAGATTTATAACTAATCCATGAAACTGGAAACCTTTCAGAGTTCTGGGATCAGCAGCTGAACTTATTCTATTTCCACACAGAGCTGCACGAAAGCAGATATCTTTGCATGGTCTAGGTTAGAATAACAGCTAAATATCCATCATTTGTATTAATATGCAGTAATAATTGTTTCACAAAATAAATAGGTATGTTAGGAAAAAATTCATATAAAAGGTTAGAAACTCGCTATCAGTCATTTGAACTGTAAAAATGTCAACATGCCAGAAAGAGGAAAAATTAAACCCATATTTGATTTAATTACTATCTAAACTTTAAAACCAGTCCTAAAGTCATGTCAAGATTATCAGAACCGCCCTGTATTAAGTAACTCACCCATCATCTCAAAATGAGTAACTCTGCTGCACACAAAGATATTGCCCATCTGTAGTGATATTACCAATTCACAAATCATTTGCTAATAAATCTTTTAACCTTTCAAACAGTCATGGATTTTTGTTGATTTTTTTTTTTTCATTTTTACAGATATTCCAGGTCTCTACTTCTTCTGTTAGCCTGAGCTTATGGGGCCAATAGCAAGTGAGAAATATCAATACATAAACTGGGACATGAGAACTTAAAGCAGGACTGAGACCTATCTGATCTGAAGAGAGGTAGGTTTAAGCCAATTTAAATCACTTCAAGCAAAGAAGGTAAGAGCAATGTTGCCTCAAGATCAGAGGCACTGAGTTTCTTCTTTTTCTGTCGTGGTAGGATACAAGGATAAAATTATCGTTAAAATTACTATTTCAGAATGTTAACAGCCAAATAATTTTGGATTATGATAAGAAGTGGCTGAAAGAGGCAATTGTGGCCATATTTCTCTGAATGGACTCAACCTCTTTGTCCTTTGCCAATTGCCTTGCTGGAACGCCTGCCTTACCCTCATGGCACTGCTTGCATGGTTTGAGCTCAGATCTTCTCTTCATTTTCATGTGTGTGTAAACATTTGGATACCCTGTAATATAATTTTTTAACAGTAATATGTGCTATTTGTTAGAATTTAGTGTCAGCAAGAATGGTCAGACCACTTATAAATGTGTTGTTTTAACAAGTGGATGAGCCTAATCTAAACCTCAGTGGCATACAGTAACTTCTTCAAGAAACAAGTCTGAACTACAGAGAGATTTTGATATTTCATGATGTTTTCTATGCCAAATCAGCTGCTATTTACAACAATTCTTAGGTGACTTAAAAGTCACTGTCTTCCAGAAAGTCAGTATGATTTGACCTCTTCTGTCTCTTCTGAAATTTAAACGTATTCTTCCAAGACACTTAGGCTCTGGAGAAAATATTCTATGCCTGCTAATTTTACAGTCAGTTTCATGGAAAAGATAATTATGTAGTGAAAAATTAATTATAACAACTATGCTTTCACATTAAAAAAAAAAAAGATACTGTATTAAGACTGTTACTGGGAAATAGTGCAGAATTTCATTAAAATATTTTGGCTTTGAATTAAAGGAGAGGATCAACAGTGTTCTAGCTTTTTCCATTTAAAACACATGTAAACATTTATCCAAGGAAATCTTTTCCAAACGGATAGTGGGGAGGGGATGCTTGAATCTGCTTTCTAGAGGGCCCTAATTTGGAGGTTTCCTCCCAAATTTGCCCTAAACCAGGACATCCTGTTAGTTAAAACTTTTCATTTTCCTTTTTCCCGAGGATGGATCACAAAAATAAAAAAAACCAGTTTCCTTATCTAAAGGAAAACTTTGTTATGAAACATATTATGAAATGGTTTACTTTCTGTCTTTTTAACTTTAAATTTTCAAAGATAGAAACATAATGAATTACCTATTCAGGTTTAGGTTTCTTTTCCTTTTTTGGGGTTGTTTTAATGCTTTTGTGTCTGTTTTGGTTAGATTTCCTCTTTCGCTTTTTTTTTTTTTTTTTGGTCTGGAGATGACAAAATGAGACTTTCTGCTTGTTTGCCATTCTGATTTTGAAACTCTAATAGTCACAATAGTTTCATAGCCTCTGGAAAATGGTAGCAGTTTTTCCTTGAAATTTGTGTTAGAACAGATTTAGCCTGAGGGAAATTTTGAATATTGTAGCTAGTTTAAGTACCTTGGGAACAGCTCCTTTATGGTATGTGTGCAAGACAGGTATAGAGTTACAGAAATGAGTCATGGATCTTTGAGTGGGGAAGTTCATATTGTGAAAGATATCTGCGTTGAAAAACAAGCTGGAAATGCAAAGGAAGAAATTCTCTATTCAAGAGAGGTGCAATTAAAAAAACAAACCTCAAGAACCCAGATTAGCAAAGTTCATTTTAAGAACCCAGTTCATTTTAAAAGCAGAATCTTAAGAAATCACAGACTGAGAAGACAAAGTATTTTGAAACCCTCTTTTCCCCCTTTCTGCTCATGTTCTCATCACAGCTTTTGTAATAACCTGCCTCAGACTATGAACACTCAAGTTCAAAATAAGCTTTCCAATTTATACCATACAAGGCCCCACTATTACAAAGCACAGCGTACTCACAGTGGCCATATTCATGAAGACTAAGTTTTGAGGGCAAATCTTGAATGAAACCATGCCATGTCACAAGACATTTAAGAAGTATTTTTACTTACATCGCAGGGTACAGGAATCCTAGAATGTTTAAAGTTAAAATGAACCTTAAATACATCTCCCAACAGAGCAGATTACTCAAAGCCCCATCCAATCTGCCTTTGAACACCTCCAGGGATAGGACAACCAAGTTTTTCTGAGCAGCCTGTTCCAGTATTTAACCACATTCACAATAAAAAATTTCTTCCTAATGTCCAGCCTAAATTTCCCCTTTCCCTTTGTACCCATTATTTTAAACTCTCCTCAGGAGGTCCTTGAGGAGGCAAAAGTCTGATCTCCTGAAGTTCAGGGCAGTGAGCTTGTGGTGTGCTCCCTCAGCACCCTGGGCATCTCCAACCCCACCATCTTATGGCCACTGCAGCCAAGGCTCCCTGGGAGCACCACATTCCCCTCCTGCCCCTCCATGGTGCTGAGCACAAGAGAATGAGAAGCACAGTATGGCAAGAAAATGCTGAATGCAGTGAGAAAGGTATTAAAGCTCCACAGTCTTGACAGTGGATGAATTTCTGCATGTTTACCTTTTCTGTTGTACTGAATAGTCCCTTGATGTAACTGCTCAAGAACTGTGTGCTCCAGAGCTGCCTTGGTATGAACATCTTCACATACTTGCCAGTGCAAGCAAGTCACAGGGCTTACTGTGGACTAAACAAGGATGTCAGAAAGCAGGAAAATCTGCCATCAGCTTTTCCCTACATATCACCCTTTAAGCTATTTTAAAGGGCACCCCCCATCTTCAATAATTAGAGCCCAAGCAGCCTGAATTTTTTAATGTTCAGCTGAAATTCAGACTTTCTGTATTGCAGCAAGTGGTGGCTCATGCATCCTCTTTCCAAATTAGAGGTAGCCATAGGCCTTAGTTCCCTAAGGTAAAAAAGGTAAGAAACTTTCTTGTTTCTTACCTAATCTTCATCAGTTGCTGAGCAGCGAATCCCAAGGACTTTGTTGAGTAATACAGTAAAAGGAAGGGTTACTCTTTATGGCTTTTGCTTTCCACAGCTTAAATACTGCATGAGCTACAACAAAATGAGTTTTACTATCTTTATTTTAATTATGTGCAATTAAATGTTCTGTCAGAATTCCCCACAGGATTTCTTCAAATGATTCTCTCCAGTTGGAGTAATGACTTTACCGACTTTCTGGAGAGTAAAACTAAAAAATGAAGAACCTAAGCAAAAGGACAAATAAATAAATAAGGCTAGTTTGAGATGCAACATTTTCTTGGTGCATATAAAAATAAGAATAATTTTTAAGTTAATTTTTTATATTAATTAATTAAATGTAAAAATTTTAAAAATGTATTTAACTTCTTTTAGTGAAGAAATTACTGTTCTCGTCACCAGTGATAATCTCTGGACTCCACATTGTTCTGCTGAGTGTGGAAATATTGCAAAAAAGATTGAAGGGAAGTTGATGTATTGATAGCTTAGTTTGAAGTTGCATCCTCAAGCTGTCCTGATTCAATATAATAAGACTGGACTGAAGGAATTCCCTAAAATAGTAATTCAATGTTAGTTTCACTAGGACCTCTAGAACTGACCAGAAAGTCATCACTTACTGCAAGCCAACAGAATGGGATTACAGGGAGATGCAAAATGTAAACCTCTAGGAAAAAATCTATGAAATCTAGATGAAGAATGAGGCATCAGGTTTAAGCAAATAGCTTAGCCTGGAGAAAAGGAGACTCAGGGGTGACCTTATCTCTCCCTACAGCTCCCTGGAAGGTGGCTGCAGTCAGGTGGGGTTGGCCTCTTTCTCCAGGCAGCACCAGTCTTAAGGTGCACCAAGGGAAATATAGGCTGGATATTAGGAAAATGTTTTTCACATAAAGAGTGATAAAGGACTGGAATGGTCTGCCTGGGGAGGTGGTGGAGTCACCATGCCTGGATATATTTCAAAAAAAGACTGGATGTGGCACCTTGGGCCATGATCTAGTTGAGATGTTAGAGCATGGGTTGGACTCAATGATTGTGGCACTTGCCCCTCTGTCCTTGACTGTGTAGAGAGAGAAATCAGGACTGCCACCTTTCCACCAAGGCACTTTACCTGGGTTCTCTGTGCCCCAAATCAACACCCAAAACTTTCCTTTTTGCCCAAGGAATAAAATACAGAGTGCTATAACAGTGCTATCAAAGGGCTCCCACATCCTCCCTCCAAGCAACATCATGTAAATCTGAGCCCAGGGTACTATGATTTAGCCTAAATTCTGAGCTTTTTTTGCATGCTAAACCTGGTGGCATTTGGGGAAAATGCAATGTCATATTCATCCACTGTGCATTGATAGAAACTGATAGGCATGCATTAGTCTTGACAGCAAGCTCTGAATAACTGAAAGCTGTGTACAAAAAAGTTGGATCCTTGCCATAGATTTAATAGATACTGTGCATAGATTGATAGGTACAGATTTTCTTTTTGAGGAACAAAAAAGAACAACAAAAAGGTGGCTTACCCAAGAACTGTATGTGAGATGAATTGGTGACAGAAGCCAGCTTAGATTAAAAAAATAAAACCCCAACGCACAACTTTGAAAGTTCCCATGTTTGTACATGCCAAATCCTGACATCTTTCCCTTGAAAGGCTGATTCATTTTATAATACATCTCTTCACAAAGCCTCTGAACTTTTAGGAATACTGATGAGGCGCCTGAGAGTTAAAACAAAAGCAGTGGGGCTGCAAATATTTTTCGGATTATTTTCACTTGTGAGAGGGATGGA
This sequence comes from Sitta europaea, assembly GCA_013400255.1. Taxonomy (NCBI): domain Eukaryota; kingdom Metazoa; phylum Chordata; class Aves; order Passeriformes; family Sittidae; genus Sitta; species Sitta europaea. The sequence continues at coordinate 136,016 of VXBS01010285.1, forward strand.
TGGGATAATACTATTGAAAAAACTGCCAATGGCTAAATCAAGTATAGAAAAAAACTGCAATTTTGATTTTATAAAGACAAATTATGACCTGTGTGAAATCAATAAATGAGAAAAAATGATGTTTTTGAAACACTGGTTTGCTCTCTGGGCACAGTGGAACCTACAGAGAGAGGGGACAGTCCTGCCCTGGTAGTGCTGAGTAGTAACTGAGCAAATATTTGATCCTGTTCAGCCATCTTCCTTTGAATAGTGATTTGCAAGGCACTCTGCCCTCAAACTTGAAGACTTCTTGTGTTCCAAAATGGCCAGATACTGCTTTATCTCACTTGAGTTTTGTGTGTTGATTTGACGACACAAGACTTTCTCACTTTTCATATATTTATGTTTGATTTTTTACAGACACCTTACTCCCACTACAAACCACTGCAAAGTCACACTGAGTTGAAACAGAGGCAAGCACTAACATCTCCCTGTATTCTCTCATGTAGCTGATGGTGCTGGGGCACAAGCCAGCTGAGAGATGAAAAGTGTGACATGGTACTCTTGGCAGTGTATCCTCACAGGAAACGTGCCAAGTCAGCTTCTGTGTCAGTTGATGCCCCCATAAGTGAAATAAAAAGGAAGCACATGATGAGGGTGTAAGGGACAAGCACAGGGGACTCACAGGAGGTTTATGTCTGTTTATGCTCTGGGTGTGGGGTGTTTGTCTGGCTGCATACATTGGAATTGCTCTTGGAATTGCCTCTTGTGTTCCAAGAGAGGATGGAGCAGCAAGTGCCAGAGTGAACATGCCATGTTTGTGTTTGTCTTTGTGGCACAGTGAACGTGCCACGTTGAAGCAACACCCCTGAAAGCTCCCTGGGAACTTTGTGTGTGCTGAGGAATGCTGCAACTCTGAGCTCTGGAGGGGAAGGAACACAGCCTACAGTGACTGCTCCGGTCTGCAAACCATCTGTGGGACATTCCCTCATGGTCCTCTAGAGTTAATTGATTGCATGATGCTACTTGCCTTTGTTTCTAACCGGGGAAAATAAAAAGAATTGAAAGAATAAATAATGTAAGGTATAAAAGTGGATTGACATCCAAAAAACTTAAACACATGCAGCACTATAACACTGGGAAGCATCCTCATTAAATGCATTGCAATGTATTTTTATGCACTGTGGATTTGACCCATTATATTTATAATAGAGAGTGTGATTATTTTATTTCCCAGATATAGGATTGTTGCAACTGCTCTGACATCACACTACTGTTACAGTTCCCAAATGTTTTAAATAGTGGAAGCTATTTCTGTAACTTCTACAACAAACTGTAGCTTTGAGGAGCACATGGATACATCTCCTAAGTTAACACCAGCAACAGCCCTGCAGCTTGCCTGCAGCAACAGCCATGCTGCCCTGCTGAGGTTGGGATTTTGGGAGGGACTCTACTTCTCTGGAAAGACCTTCTGGGTTAGAAAGAGTCTGGATTACTTCTATTAGGATTTTGTCTCCCAGGTGTAGCTGAGTTGAAGTGCTAGTAATACTTAAGCAACATCCATCAATAAGTTTGGGCTACGGATGCTCAATTTTAATTTAATTGTGCATTCTTAATTGAGCTTGTATGTGTAATTGCAGCTCTAAATCTTAACAGACATATTTTTGGTAACAAACTATTTTCTTTCCTGAAAAAAATTGTGTAAGATATGCGAAAATAAGTATCCTTATTAATTTTAAAATTAAGGATGTATAATGATAGTTAGTTTTTCTATTTTGTTGTTATTATTATTAGTTCAATATTATATATTGAGATGTAATCTAACCCCCAAAGCTGCTACAGAAACTTCATTTCTTTTATATATTTTGTTTGCATTCAATTAGATATCTATGACAGCTAAAGGATTTGTAGGCAAAGTATTTCTTTAAAACTAAATCCCTATTTTAATTCCAGTTTGAGAGAAATAAAAATTAAGTCAAGACTCAGATGAATATTTTAATTTTATTATTGTTTTTAATTAAACCTATGTAATCTTTTCTAGGTTTCCAAGGCTGAAGAGGTTAGTGTTTTGTTACTTAAGACCCTTTATGAATACTGTTTCTAATAAAGGTCTAGGATTTACAGATCTACCTAGCTTTGGAGCATGCAGTGCTGTTTGAAGTGTCTGAAATTGTGTTTGACCTCTGTGGCACATTGAACAGACGAAAAAGGTTGTTAATTGCTGTCCTCATTAGAAGGAAATTGTTAATCTAAAAATAATATTGTACTACCAAGCTGAAACCTTGGCCTCAATGACACATATGAGAAAGTGAATTTGCACTGAAACCCCAGACTATACTGTTGTGAGTTGTGTCAAGATCTTCAAGCATATGGAAATAAAAGTTTAAAGATGGACTTACCCAAAGTGAACCAGATTTAAGCATCTCTGGCAGGTCAAGCTCTCCCTGTGTACTCCATGGTACTCTAGGTACCACTGTGATTTAAGAAGAATCAGTGTTGAAATTGGTCATGTGGAATTTTGCAACACAGTAATGACAGCAAAGCAGCTTTCAAGTTTACAAATGGCCCATGATTGTATAATGTCACCTTAGAAATTTCAACACTGCTATGATAATTCCTCATAATGTGAAAAAAAATTGGAAAGGTTTTCCCTAGAAAAAATACAGGAATTTGTTTACCTAAGGTTTATCTTTGGAAGTTATATTTGTTGGAAGAATTAAGTAACACATATTGTCTTAAGATGTGATGGGAGCAGGTTATTTAAAAAAAAAAAAATCTCCCAGTTTTCTGATTTGATACTTCTTTGTTTTGGATTATGAACTTGTTATTTCTTGTAAAGACTGACAAGTAACTCTCTTGCTGCTTATTTTTGGTTTGAATATAAATTATTGAAACTGGTTGAGTTTGTCACTATTTTCCCTGTGCCAGCATCTGTAGGTGTCAGATGCACCCAAACCACTGCTATAGACAACTATGTAAAACTCGAGTCAAGGAGGAGTAGAGTTACTTGTGAAACAGCAAACTCATGCGGGAGAACTGACAAACTTTTCTAGGTGACTGAAAAAGCTGTCTTTCTTCCTTAAGAAATTTAGTGAAGAATGAACTTTGTGCAAGAATCTAACATAAAAAAAAAAAAAAA